>JAPSES010000102.1:8181693-8199209 GCA_029822895.1 Maxillicosta whitleyi
TCCACTGTACTAATAGTATGTTGGTACTTTCCACTGTCTGGTAACCATGACCTGCGCGGCTGCCTGGAGTGGTTAAAACGGTGCATGTTGGTCTGGTTAGATACTACAGATTCTCCTACAAACTAATATCGCAAGATAAACAATCCATAAAGATCCAGACATGGGGTCAGTGTGTACTCTGCGCATCATCCCACACACTCCATCCATCATCTTCTGCTCGGTGGACCGTCCACAGCCACACAGGCCTGCTTGGATACTTCTTGCTCGGAGGCCCTGGCTACTGATGTGAAATCTAGTCCACGCTCAGCTAAAGTCCATATGCCTGCGGCCATTTGTCTGACTGTGTTGTCTTGTGTAAAGTGCACCCCTCTCCTGTCCTAATCCTGTTACTCTTCTCTACTTTAGAATTTTAACTGGCATCGCTGAGTGCTTTCATATTATTCTTGCCAAAGGGAACGGGAGAAAATCTTCTGGACTGTCTTACATTGTGTCTCTATCTCCTTTGCTTATTCACAGTTGGTTTTCTTTCTCACTGGGTGTAAGAGCTTGAAGACAAAGATGGATATCTAGAAACAGTAGAGACACTAAGAAAGAAGTAAAAAAAAAAAAAAAAAGAGGAGAAAGGGAAAGGGAAAGGTGCTGCTCAGAGCTTTGTCGTCCCCTTTCTTAGACCATTTATCTGAGGAGTAAGAACATCTTAACAGCGTCGCTCTAGGAGCTCAGACTGACCTTGTGCTCTTCCTCTATGAATCCACATCTCACTTCCCCTTTTTTTTTCTACCTCTAATGGTCATCCGTCATACTGAACCGATCCTCTAAATGCCTTTGAGAATGGAAAACGCACAATGACAATAGCACTTTCTTTGCACTTTTGAGCATTTCTCCTCTTTTCTTCTGCTCTTCTTGACTTCTTCTCTGTATTAATGGCGTGGGGGTCTACTCAAAAACGAACGCTGTTGTGTCTGATTGAATTTCAAGTGGTGTGTTTGAGGTAATTAGTGTGATATTGAAATTGTTCCCATTTTGTGCGCCTGTCTGGATGCTGGGGATGTTCATATACAACATTGTACAGAGCGTGCTGTATGTAATCGTCTCTGCTGTGATTCAGTCCAATTTGTGAAGTACTTATTATTCAGTAACATGCAAAGTATCATCAATCACTGCAGTGACAGTACACTAGCTCTCGCTTCCCCCTCTTTCCTCCCCACCTCTTTCCCCCTGTCTCTGGCGGTCTTCCTCTACTCCTTTAGTCCATCATTTTCCTGCAATACAGTGTTGTACAGGGCTAGTGCAGTTTCTCTTGTCTTTCTCCCCACCATCCGCCACTATAACCATGTATTACCACCAATATTCCACTACTTCCTCTTGCTAATTCTACTAAGTGAGAGACTGAAGTAAAGTGACAACTTCATAGTAGATGTACTGCCTGTAAATACTGGTGAGAAAGAAACAAAGAAGGAAAGACAGTGCACTGTGCTCTCTCACTGGTCATAATGGCACTGTTATGAGGCAGCAAAATATGGTAATCATAGCCAATATGCAGCAATGGTGACAATATAACTAGGGTTGTAAAATGTGTAATGATGATCCAAAGCTCAGGGGGCAGTGCAATGAAGTCCAAATGCCAAGTGTGGTATAAACCCCAGGAAATGGATGGATTTTTTTTCCACACAAGATCTCCTCTCACTGTAATGTCATAATTTACAGTGAGAAGATTACTATAATCATAAAAGACATAATGATAGGTGATTTGCAAAGCAAGTGGATGGTCATGAGTTGAGAGGAAATGGTTAGACAAAGCGGAGCCAGGTAACCATTCATGCACTTCCAGGTGCGTGCACATGTACATTCTCCCTTACAGCTCCATCTATGTCTTAGTCGGGTGTCTTTTCAAAGAGCAGCTGTTGGATCAGAAGGTAGGTTATAGACATAAGGGCTCTATACAAAAAAAAAAAAAAATCTGACCATGTGAGCACCATTATGTGTGAAAGTGAGAGTGAATGACTAATGGATCATAAATGTAAAGCGCCATTGGGTGCTTTGAAAAACACTATACAAATCTATTCCATTATACCAGGTCCATTATACCTGGCTTTCCAAGATGCCATAGCATACAGACAGCAGTATACCATTATGCTGAGATGAAGAAACAGGTGTATGTACTGTATGTGATAAGATTGTATTCACACCGTATTTGTCGTCTACACATAACTATGGGCGTTAACTCATTGTGTTGCAGAAGCACTATTTAATAAGTGGCTGTGTTTGACTTGAATGCATCAAAAACATTATTTAAATTGAGCAGGAGATTCTGTGTGATTGCATGGAACTACGCCGCCTTGGTCTGTCACATAACTGAAATTACCATCCCATGTTCATTCCAATGCAACATTTCATGCAATTACTTTTTATGTACCAGTAAGGTAACAACTAACAGCGATGCACGCACACACGTAGCTGCACACTTACTGTTGCCTTGCACTTAAAATAAACACAAAGTGCAGTAGCTTTGGATATGGATTTTCTATAATATTCACACAGTTTATTTATTTTATTATTTAGACAGTTTAGAGGAAAAAGATGGCCTAGCATCAAGGCTTTTTGTATATGCCTTCAGGCTTTGCTTTGTCTATTTCCCTGGCCTCTAAATTAGATACACAACCCACAAATGTTAAAACGGAAAAAAACTAAACAAAACATTTTGGAACTATTGGAGAATCTTCTACTAAAGCACATAATTGTTTGCTTTGTAGTTTTCTGCTCTAAATGCAGCCATAATGTGACTGAATCTGACTGAGGGGGTGTGTTACGCGAGATAGTGATGTGGAGGCATAATGTATATATATATATATATATATATATATATATATATATGAGATAAGAGGTCAGCTAGGGGAAGGCGAGGCTATTTATTCTTCTCTTAAAAATTAAAATCTTCAAGAAATCTGTAGAATTATAATATTACTCAAACCCTTCAGTTTATAACAATAACAATGATGAGGTCGCTGTGTCCTACCAATGCACTTATCAATAAAATGTACACCTTTCACTCGATTAAATTTGAATGTACTTTAGGGCAACAGTGTAAAATTGCTAATAAACCACTGTATATTAACACTTGGCCACATCAGGTCTGCTACTTTCCTCACAGCTGATGACCAGTAAATAAAGGGATTGGGGTGTGAAATGGTACAATTACAGCCCGTATGGCACTGCTGCTAACATCTGCCTATTTATCTAGGGCCAGGTTGAGGAAGCTCAGTGTGACACAGGACTTTATTTTATTGAGCCCGTCAGGCCATTTTGGGGATATGGGAGGGTGGGATGGGCCAGTAACTGTTGTTGTAGGACCCACTGGGGACACCTGACACAGTAGATTAGCTGAATTTATGCTGCTCTGACACTTTTTGTCTGCTCTCTGTCCATCAGTTGCATATATGCACACACACACACACACACACTCAATGCACCAGGTCATCCATGCAGATAGATGCATCCAGTCTTACACAAAGCACCGAGACACATGCTCCCCGAGGATCACAAACATCACTTCGTGGGACATCAGGGGATGTGTTACTTTGCTGTTGAATGTGCCTCGCCTGTGACAACCATGTTTGCTGTCAACATCCTGTCTCTCCAAATCATCACCTTGCACTAGCCCTGTGCTGCTGGCGACTTTGGGCCTTAATGGATGCTTTTCTCAGACAGCAATGCAAACACCATTAAATCTAACCACTGTTTTGGACCCAAGCCCTAATTATGGTGAATGTAAATATAACTATGTGCAAGAAAAACACCCTCGCTGTCTGTCTTATCAGAGATGACAGGTGTATTCTCTTTCATCTTTATTGTCCTTGCCCATCTCCTCTGGGAACATGTACATTTCTTTGGTCTGTGGTCGATGAGGAGAAATCCCACATGTAACTCGTTGCGTGCACAAAGCATCAGGCAAGGGCTCAAGACTGCAAGGGCTTCCCAATGAGACAGCCTGATGTGGGTCACAGTAGTCCCTTTGGGGAAGGATATTTCACATGAAACTGTTTCTGCTGTCTCCTTGTTTTGTTAGAAGACAGACAAATTTGGCACCTGTACCACCTCATAGAAAGCCCCATCGGAGGGATCTTTCATGCCAACTTGTTCTATTTTCGACAAAATCTGACTATTTTGGCATTTTAAGATGTTTTTTTGTGTTCCGCTGGGAAATGTGGTTATAATGTTGCATAATGTAAGAATCAAGAAAAGGGAACAGGTCTACGTGTTTTCTAGTTGTGGGTATTTTGTCCCATTTAGAGATGATGTCTAAATCTCCAATCTGGGTCAAAGGAACTTGTTTCGGTAAGGGAACTCCCCTTTTCCTTCTACTCTTCTGCAAAATATAACCCCACTCTCTCTCATTTTACACCCCCCTCCTGTGAGGAAGTTGTCACTCACTTTCTCCCTTACTTATTGCTCCGCCCTTTTGTGCCTCATCCTCATCTGAGGTTTTGCTTTGCTAATGTGCAACATCTCCGTTTCCCCAGGACACCGCCCCACCAGACGATGATGACTGGAACCTTCAAAGAGGGTGCCGGAGCCTTCAAAGCGGGCGACCAAAAATAGTTGGGAGTGTATCTAGCTCACATAAATGAATCAAAGCCATTATGCACACCAGCCAATCATCCCTCTTCTGCTTCATCTCTTTCCACCCTTTTGTCCCCATAAACCCCTGCAAAGTTCAGATGGGCTTCAGCCTCTATGCAGACAAACACAAAGCTCATGAAGTAAACTAACAAACAACAACAACATCAACATGACACTGTGGAATTCTTAATCAGCTGGGGAAAAGGAAATAAGTGTTTGATACAGACAACAACGTCAAAAGAGGGCGGAAGGGAAGAGGAAGAAAAAGAATACAATATGGGTTGCGCATTAATGTTTCCAGATGAAACAAAACAGACTTGGATGATGACACTCACTTGCCAATGTTAACAGGCTTCTCCACTGTTGTTTTCCAAACTGTTAGCACTATTGTTAGTTGATGGCTTCTCTTTGGCGTGTGTGCTGTTGTGAAAAGGGCTGCATTTCCATCATAATAACAACTGAAAGGAGTGAACTGTCACAAGGTGCTTCCTCTTCTGCCTGTGATGCATGCCCCTCAGTCCGGCCCCGCTGCACTGACAGACGAGCGAGAAAGTACGCTTTCCTCAATGCCAAAACAAAGCCTCAAAATATGGGATCACTGCTGTGACACAGAATGTCACAGTCCCGTTGCGCTATATGTCATTTAAAGTAAATATCAAGGCCACATTAGCAGAACTCTCCCTGCTGCTTAAAACAATGACGGTACATAGACAGTGTCTGCTCATATTGGAGAGGGAGGTTTACAAGGCAGACAGCATCAGAGCAGAGTAAAAGAACTGCAGGATTCCAGCATGTGTGAATATATCAGTCCAGAAACACTTCAGACTTTCTATTTTGTCGTTACTAGTTTGCAATATTACAGTAGCAGGCAGAAATGCTGTTTTGTTTTTTACCAAGCAAAAACTTACGATGGGACCATAGAATGTCTTCCTTTGAACAACCATTAACAAAAGGGATACACAGTGGAGAGAAATTAAGTGGAATGTGGAAAACGCAGCTAAAAATAGCTTCATAATTCAGGGCAAAATAGAATACGGCGATTATGGTTGAACAACAAGTGGGGGAATTAGCACACACTCCAAGCAGTGACTCATTAGGTGTTTGCCCTCGTTTAGAGTCTGTACGTGTAACGATGTTGCGTCTGTGCTCAGCTTTAAGCCAAGGCATGACTTACAAACACCTACACACAGTGTTTGTGGAGGTGACCATACCTGCACAGCATATTCATAGCGTGCTGGCTACAGTTCAGTGTGTTGTTCACAGCACCAGGAGTTACAGTATTCGACAAACTGTGCAGAATTGGCTGCTTTTAAATACTAGCCTAAGGAATGAGGCATAACTATTCCTGCTTTTTTGACTAGAACCTGACATAATCACCTAGAATAATGCAGGCACACTCTAAATATGACTGTCATGATAAATACAGCAGAACCCTCACAGAATTCTCTATAAAATCTGTTTTAATGGCAGACGGAAAGCTGCATTTATGAATAATATTTTACTGAAGCCACTTTTTCTCTCCGCTGTGTTCCCCAGTTATCTCTGAATTCAGCACTGAAAGCTAACATCACCCTCCATCTCTTGGTCCACAGACGTGGGCCTGTGTTCCTTACCTGAGGGGAAACGTTCGATCACTGGCTGGTTGTCCACCTGTAGTGTCGCGTTTCCACCACTGCGCGTAAATCGCACTACGTGGTATTTGCCGTCGCTCACCATCACCGCGCTCTCCTCGATGGTAATGTCATCCGTTCCCACGTTGAAGATCACGCCGATCTTTCCCCGCTCCTGTGAACAGAAAATAGAGAAACACTTTGAGCAGAATGTTGATGAAAGGGTTTGGAGACGAGGTGCTTGTACGCACTTAAACAGGCAATTCAAGACCAAGCGTGGAACAAAAAAACATTTTTCTTTTTAGGCATTCCAGGTAAATATAGAGTCAGAGGTAGATTTCATGTAGGGATAACAATACTGCGGACACAGTTTAAGAGTTACATTAAACCCATAGGTGCAAATACATGCGATGGGGTTTTTGCTTTAATGTCCTACGCCATAAATCAAATCATATATATTCATAGAGTCGAAAAAAGGCCCTCACAGCCTAAAGACAACACTCAGCATCAGAGCTAATGCACACCAGCCTGGTAAAGAACTGAGTACTTGTTGCAGACTCAGGCACCTTTAGTATTCATCAACCCTGTGACCCCCTCCCCTCTCCCATCTATTAGTGTTGACAGCCGCCCACTGCTTCGAGTTTATTACAGTCAACCGCCTACTCCACTCTCATCTACCACCATCTCCCTCCTCTCCCTCTGTGGTTCCTGTCCTCAGTCCCAGGAAAGGTCAAAGTCATTTACAGAGTTACAGTCTGCCAGAGAGGGAACGGGAGAGAGGGAAACAGACAAGAGGACATACCAGACAGCGGTGTTGCAGACAAATTCTCTGTCTGGCAGTAAATCTTCTGGTGCAAAGCCATAAGATCCTACTGCTGCCACCTCTCTGCTGTCCATACCACTGGCAGGACACTTCCTAGTTGTCACAACAGGTCAAGCTCATTTGCAGCTGGGGTCAATTTACACATGGCTATCTCCCTTCTGCAGCCCGGACAATACCATTGATTCCATTATCTCATTAACTATGTGCATTTATTTTGCCACCTTCTATATGCCAAGATATTCAGAGGTGAATTTGTGGCTTTCGCTTGCAGCAGTACTCCATTATTCATGGCTGATTAAGTATTTAAAAAAGAAAAATAAAACAGCCTAATGTTAACAGAACTTAAAATAGCAAATTAATTGAGTAAATAAGTGCAGAGGTTGTACAGTAAGTTAATGAGCAGTATAATCACAGCCAAATTTATGTGCATCCCAACCACTCTTTGGTTCCGTGTAGAGCGGTTGCAGTGTTCAGCCAGGGTCACAGTATCGGCATGCACTGACAGCAGCTGCGATTAGAGTATTAATTGAGCATGCTCAAATGGCGGCACGAGTGGAAGAGCTGGTAGCTATGATTAATGCTGCAGAGGGATCAACAGAATATGAGACACAGTTGAATAGACAGAATACAAACAGGAAGCAGGCAGGCGCTCTCCTCCTCCAAGATCAGAACCAAGTTAAACCACGACGAGTCTATAAGAGAGCAGCTCGATGTACTGTTCAAGAGATGATCTCGTTCTGCAAAGATGGCTGAACATCTCAAATGGCAAAGTGCTTCCAGCTTCTTAGGTATTTAATCAATTGATGCCTGTCGGACTATGGACTGGCCCTAGAAGTCTTTCCGCCTGAGCCCACCATGCAAGTCCAAATCCAATACTGATTCAAAGAGATGAATATGAATACTGTCAGTGAGCGATTAGCCAGGCCCGTGTGAATAAAAATTTCATCAAAGCTTTGTCTATTGTTACCTTGGAGATGCTGAAGCAGGAAAACAAAATAGAGAGGTTGATTCAAAAGCTTTTGGATCGAGCAGAAAAACCAGGATCATCTCCATTACAGCCCACGCACGAGAAAGCTTAGAATAATCATAACACCTTGGCCTGGAGAATTAATTCAATTTACCAGGGCAAAGCAGAATGAATCCAAGCTATTACGTCTGAAAAGCAGAAGGGAGAGTGAATTTGAGTGATATTTACAGAGAGATTAGCATTTGTGTTCCGCAACATTAAGGTTCTTCCTGGTGCTGAGGGAATGTATTGAGCCCATTACGGCGGGAAGCCGCTGGGAACCAGTGCTTTTTTGAAAATGATTTTAGTGTAGCAGTAATGACATTTTAATGGCCATTTCCCTTAAGCGAACATATCTCTGGAAACAGAAGGAAAAAAAAAAACTCTCTGAATGACTAGAGGCAGTCAAGCCTGCAACATTGAAATGAAGGGACTGGTAGGTAACTGACAATAAGCCCGAGCTGCTCTTTAAACACCAGCGCTCCTAAACTACTGCTTAGCAGCCCTTAATCTGCTGCAGCTGTCGGCTAATGTCAGGAATAAGAATGTTATGCTTTTGGTCTTTTATCTAGAGGTTAGCTCATCTTACTTTGTGTCTGTGGGTCAATCACTGAAGTAGGTAGGGGGTCCACTGCAGACTGCAGGAAAGAGAACTCTGCCCCCATGATACATTTTCAATTACATCCAATTAAAACTTCTAGCGCCGGGGGAAGACGGCATCTCTGTGGCTTCTGATTACATTTAAGCGATCACAGATTGTCAGTGGTAAGAAGTTGGATACTCCTCCTGTCAGCTGACATGATCCAAATGTCTACAGAGCGGAATGAGTTTCGGTTTAAGTGTTCTAACGAGGTTTCTATCTAATGAGAAAATACTGCTCCTTAAGAGATTCGAATATCTTTTTAATTACCCATTACTCAAACACCTGCTTTTTATGCCCAATCTAGATTCATTCATTCATCTTCTGAACCTGCTTTTTCCTCACTAGGATCACAGGGGTCGCTGGAGCCTGTCCCAGGTACTTATGGGTGAAGGTGGGGTACACCCTGGACTCTCACATTCACACCTATGAGCCATTTAGATGAACCGTCTTAAGCTTAATCTTATTATTGATTAGTAGTTCATGTTTTGAGATTCCTTGGTTTCACTTAGTGCGTTTTTATGATACTGTGGGTTGGTTTGAACATCTTGGTCAGCAAACCAAGTTGACAGATTTATGAGCACAGGACTTAGGTTTTCCTTTTAAATACACATTACCACGTTGGATTGTCAATCGCAGGAGATATAGTAGGATGTAAACACACTGTCAGTATAGGCTTTTACAGACAGTTGAGGTATCACTCCAGCCCAATTTTTGATGACCCAACCCATCTACCCCACAGGATCAGCCCATAGTTTGGAGATCAGCTTACAAGGACAATAAAAGGCATGAATGTTGGAATGTCTGAACCCATTTCCTCAGCACTAAGTTATGATTTATTTGAGATCAAATCAAGTTCAATTGATAAAAATGAGACCAAGAAGAATCCTGACTTATTCTTGGAGCCTCCAACAAAAGCACATGTTCATAAGCATGTCTTGGAAGCTGAGAGAACCCACGCAGACATGGGAAGAACATGTAAACTCCACTCACAAAGGTCCCACCATCAACTGGTGTTGGAATCAAACCCAGGACCTTCTTGCTGTGAGGTACAGGTGGTCTCCACTGCACCATTGTTTCCACCAATCTAGATGTTACTACAAAAAAAAACAAATCTCCTCCAGAGCAAAAAAAAAAAAAAAAATGCTGATGCTGATCTTTTGTTGAGGACAGAGTTAAGATGCCAAAAAAAAGTTTGTGTAATCTTCTCATTAGACTCTCTCCTTCCTTTTTCTCAAAGACAAAGAAAATTGGCTTTGGAATTCTGTGCAGAGGACGAGAAGAGCAGTGCTAGAATTCGGAGAGCATTTCCGTCTGAAATATTTCGACATGACCTTGCAGTGTGCAAGAGCGCGTCGAGGTAAATGCTGCTGGCAAGAGTGGAATGAGAATGAGGGGCGCCAGAACGAGGTTGCAGTCGGCGTGTGTGTATCAGGGTTATCAGAGAGCCTCGGAGAGCACTCGCTGATCACGCTGAGCAGAAAAGGATGAGGGAGTGGAGGAGGAGGAGGAGCAAGGGGCAAAGAGAAACACTGTGCGATAAAAGGACAGAGGGAACCTTGATGATCCTCCAGGGCCGCAAGGTGCTCTCAGATCAAAGCTGCTTTTGAAGACGTCAAGATCTCATTTTCTCTCCGCTGCACACTTTGGCAGTCAATTAAGAGGGGGGAAAAACAAAGGGTAATGGAATGCATTTTTGAGGGATTTGTTTTTTTTTTTTTTATTTCAATTCTTCACAGACAGAAGGCAGCTTAATCATGACGTTCTTTTCCTCAACACACCCTACAGCTTCATCTCTACACACGTTACCTTCTTGATCCATTTGCATTTCCTCAATGTCTTTCCGTATTTCCCTTTTTGATCTAATACACAGGTGCTAAACGGGAAATTAGAGCGTAAACGCAGCACAGCAACAACCCAGGAGAGACTGGAATGCGGATTTATTGAAATCACTCGAGTATTTTGCAGTTTGTTGTATCAATATATCTCAAGAGGTGATCCAGAAACATGGCTGACCACTGGAGGAAATCGCTGATGCTGAACTCTAGATTTGACAGACTTCGTATTAATAGTCCTTTGGGTGGTGGATATGTAAACTATTCATCAGCTTCTTTCTCATTTTCCCGATAATGATCTATCACAGCTTGAACCTGCTTTATCTATACCAGTGTATATGCCAGCTGAGATAGAAAGATGACTGATAAATAGATTTTTACTAGAATCCCAACAAAAAGCAATCAATACCTTCCCCGCATGCACGCACACGTCTGACACTTCCACGTGTTGTGAGGCAGCTTAATATTTCACGCAGCCTTATAGCTCGAGCAAGCATTTCCACTTATGCCATCTCTTTTCACCATAAAATTTTATGAGCTATTACAGTTATAGATTATTATTGCCGAACATATTTGTGATATATCCCTCAGGTTTCTGCAACTGAGCCAGATATGCCATCCCATGCTATCTCCGCATCTCCCTTTTGAGGGTAATTTTTAGCTATATACAGATAATCAGCCTGTCTACATGTGAGCATAACGCCTGTCAGAAGATAGACTGTGGAATCTGCTACACAGAGAACAGTATAGCGGGGCTAATCTTCCACTCTGAAACTGCAGCGTTATGTAAGGAGAAATAGGCTGTTGCATAACACAAAGACCCGTCGTTGGCTAAATCAGCCGCTGTCCGGCATCTTCTGTGACAGAAAGAGGAAAACGCTAAGGGCCGGCAGCCATTTCTGATCAGGAATATTGTTATCCAGTCATCAGATTTCACGTTCTGTCTTGTTGCTGCTGCCGTCGAATGACACAGCAAAGTTCCACATAAAGGGCAAATGCAGACAGAGACGTACTGTATGTGTGTGTGCCGTCTACTGAATTGGCAGCGGGATAAAAACACCAAGGCGATGACAAAACATTCCTTCACCACACCTCTCTGGGCCAGCTCATTTGTATGTGCTTGTCGTGATCTCCGGCAGTCACCTTGAGAAAGCTGCCCCCATCTCCTCATCTTAATAGCACTTTATCTCCCCCCCCTCTCTCTCTCCCTCCCTCCCCCTCTTGTCTGTCTTTTCTTCACCTCCTTCCTGCGACAGTGGTCATACCTATGCACTAAAAACAAAACGCTCAGACGAATCAGATCTCATTGAAAACTCGATGAGTCGGACAGATGTGGATGTGTACTGAATCTGAATCTCCCATCTGAGCATGACTCACGCTGGATTTGCCCACTTGTCCTGGACTACACTCACACACAACACACACACACACACGCTGGCAGAATGCCAAATATTGCAGAGGAAAGCAACGTTCATACTAAAGATGGAGAGCGGGAAAATAAATCAGTGCAAGCATCATCCGCTCTAATCCTGATTATGTTGTCAGCTAGTACCAAAACTCTTCATTCACTCTGTGTCAGCTTCCAATTTCAGGCAAACAACAAATACACGGGCTTATGCACACAAATAAACATACTGAGTTGATTCCAGTGTGATGTGTACCGCTGAGACTCATGATGGATGGTGTCCTTCAGCACAATGACCATCAGACCTGTAGGTTTGAATCAGGTCTGATGTACCCGCTCGCGCGCTATGTACACACTAATACTTGTATGTAAACATGAGGATGTCCTTGAATGGGGTTATGCTGCACGCCATGGACGCTCCACGGCCTTGTTTACAAAGCTGCATGCAGCTGATGAGCACAAACACACATTTTCTTCATGGCTTGGGTACGAATGACTATAGCACACAGAGGGATGTTACTGGAGCTGGGAAAATAAGTAAATTTATTCAGTATATGTGTGCTTCCTCACATACTCCCTATAATTCCTACATTTTAACACATACAGCTCTGAAAAAATATAAGGAACCACTGCAAAATGATCAATTTTACTGATTTTACTACGTGTTTGAGTTAAATGAAAAGTTTTGTTTCATTTTCTAAACTACTGACAACATTTATTTTATTTATTTCAAATTAAATATTGTTATTTAGAGCATTTATTTGCAGAGCACGACGCACGGTCCAAATAACAAAAAGTCGCAGACGTCAAATAATGCAAAGAAAACCAGTTCGTATTCATTGCGCAACAACACAAACTAATGTAACTTTGTGAAAAGTTCACACGTCAGTATTTGGTGGAATAACCCTGATTTTCAATGACAGCTTTCACATGTCTTGGCTCTCTATCATTGCTGTTGCTCCTGGCACAGAAATTCAAGAAGCTCATAATTGTTCCGTGGCTGTGAACATCCATCTTCCTTCAGACGTTTTCAAAGTGGGTTCAGGTCTGCAGATTGGACTGGTCATGACAGGGTCTTCATCTGGTGGTCCATCATCCACACCTTTATTGACCTGCTGAGGCCAGGAGCATTAAATTTATTGAAAAAACAGTCCCCGGAGTTTGGGAACATGGTCAGAACAGAAGTCCAGTAGTTTTCAATAGTTACTGTTGAATTCCAGTTACTTTTGTGGTAATAGGTCTGTTTTTTCTCTATTGTAAGATGATGATGATGGCCATAGTAGTGGGTTTTATACTTCTCTTTCTTAAATAAGACCTGGATCTGGTGTTTATTCAGTAGAATAAGGTGTGCTTGTGTTGGAATTCAACAAATACAGGGATGGAATGGCTGTCATACATGCACACATGCTGATTTTAGAGAAAATTGCTGTGGTCTCTGAATTTTATCCAGAGATATGTGCATTTTCCACTCCTTACAAAACAGGCTTTTTCTGTAATTGTAATGCAACTTTCCTAAAGTAGGACTTCGACAAAAATGGAAGGGACAGTTTAGCAGAGAAAATAGGATGACTCGGTGTACCCATCACACATAAGAAAATGTAAAAGTCATGTATTATATAAGAGATGAAGCCAGACAAAGCAGACAAGAAAGAGATAGGAAAGAGCAAAGGCATCATTATGTTTTGAGTTTCATTGAATGATTTGCCCATTAGACTTAAGCCGATTTTTAATATTTTGCGTCTTCACATTATGTTAGTATGACAGGTTCAGTTAACTTTGAACAGAAACACTCATTAGAAATGCATTTCAAAGCACTACCTTACTTTTATACTTTACATTCATTTTAAAGCCTCTAGAATTTCACTTTTGATATTGGAAAGAAGCTCAATTAGTTGTTTTGTTTTTTTGAATGATCAGTATTTCTACACGACTAAAGAAGGTGTAGATGAAAAAACCAAAAAGCCTTTATACACTTGTAATCTTTATAAATTAAAAAAAAAAAGTTTAATATACAAAGACCGAGAACCTCACAAGTTCAGTGTCCTACATGTACGGTTTTACACACTGCCAAACTGCACCAACAACAAACCCTTCATTCATAAGAACTCTACAGTTTCTGCATTTATATTTTAAAGTCTACCACTTACAACAGAACAGAGAGAGATAAACTTAAAACATCCATCAAGTACTGCCAGCATTCCTTTTACTGCCTTATCATTAAGATAAATGAATAAATCTGACTTGTGATATTAAGAGAAAGTACCACCTTAGTGCTGGAGAGAGAATCATCGTTTACATCTCACACACTCTTCCTGCCAAGAGATGTGTTAAGAAAGATTAAATTTATCAAGATGTCAATGAAAGCCGAACATTTCAAAGAGCAAAGATGTTTTATGTCAAGGGCCTCTTCAAGTCACTATGCAAAGGCAGATACGGAATGAATGAGATTAAGTGGACAGACAAGGGTAGACATAACATGTGGGTGTGATGAACAATAGTCAAAGTGGCACTTGACAACATGATATAGAGCTTATTTAGTCTGGGAGTAAAAACTGGAGAACGAGGAGTTGGGAGCGCGATAAAATCAATGACCATCCACTATGTCGTCATCCCTGAGCCTCGGACTCAAGGTCCCATTATGCTTCTGTGGCAGACTGTCGCAGACAGTTTTCGTTTATGGTTGTGCGGAGACGCGTTGGTGTGCGTTATGTTGTTCACCGCCACAACGCAAGGGGGTACGAAGTCACAGTCGCGAGGAGTAGCTTGTGCAGTGTTTATCTCAGTGTTATCTTTGTTGCTATATTTAGCGACTTTTCAGACCCCTTTAGCGACTCTTTTACAAAAAAGCAACTAGCGACAAATCTAGCGACTTTTTCTGGTGTTATAGGAGACTTTTGGAGACTCTGGTGTGAAAGCATGTGTCGTTCATAAAGTACAAACAGAACAAATCCGGTGACGGAGGTTAAGCTGACGGATCCCATTCATTTTCTATGGGGGGTAGAAGATTCGGCCGTGCAGTGCATGATGGGTACAACACAGGGTCAGTCGCCGTATATGAATTTGCGTAATCACTACTGGGCAAAGACTTTATTCAAATGAGGTCCGTCCAACGCAACGCAGCCAGCTCGCAAAACTCTGATCAAACTATGAAACTAGGCAATGATGATCACATATGAATCAAGATTCTGTTACTGCACTAAGCACTCAAATGTTTTCAGAAACGTGCTTTAGTGTATTGTTTAACTGTAAAATGAGATCGTATGTGACACGGCCGCCATGTTAAATTCAGCAGTTCTAAACATTTTAGGGTGTTTTTTTTACTCACTGTTTGTTTCCTACAATATTATTCTTCTTTCCTACAGCGTCCATTACGTGCACTTGGTCAATTATGCGAATTAGGTGATGGCATTATGCAAATTAGGCGAGGGTGTTATGCAAATTAGGTGATTATGTTATTTAGCGACTTTTAGGACAGCCAATAGCTACTTTCCTTACTGAGGAGTTGGCAACAGTGGTTTATCTTGCGGTGGAGCGACAGTTGTACAGTCTCGACGACAACTTGTACAGGTGTTCTCACTTCCTCACATCTTCGCTCCTCTTTCTGATCCATCTTTGCAAGTATTTTAAAAATAGCATTCGTGAATATGTTTTTTTTGGCACTTGCGGTGGCAGAAATATGTGTACAGAGGTTACAGCGGACCAATCACAGCCCTCTTATCTGCGTCAATTCTGAATTTTTGGAGGTGTGCGCTGACACGTCGCAGATGATTTGCCGCGTGAGCAGAAATTGGGCTTCAAGTTTTTTTGTTTTTTTTTCAGATTGGGTGACTTAATATGAGACAAGGCGGCCTATAAGCCATTAAAGCCGTCCATTACTGTTTTGCCGTCCTTTAATACCCTTTTCAATTACCTGCTGCTCATCATCTTTCATCAGCTCAATAAACAATAAGATATGGCAGTAATCCTGACATCTAGCACCAAAACCTGCTCATGACATTTTATCACTGTAATAAACGTATTAGAAACTATTCAAATTATCAGTAAAGCGCTGCTGAATGCCACTTAATTTTGATATGAGCTCCATTTTCATCTGTTCCAGACATTTGAATGTTTCCCCACAAGCCTGTTTTTTTTTTTTTTTTTAGTCAGAAGATAATGAAATGAAAACAAGACAATTCAGCCTGATTATCAGCCTCAGCCTGTTAGGACAACAAAAGCCTCAAATCAATTTCAGGATTTTCAAGGCACGGGATGTCTACTTCTTCACCTTCACATGTCCTTTATTATCATTTCTCTCACTTTCTTTCGCCTTTCCTCCTTTTTTCTCAATTTTCTAATCTGCCTGCCCTCATCAGCTGCTCTTTCCTTCCCCAGAGGCTCATTACTGAGTTGACTGGAGTTGCTAACATGGGTTTGGTAGAATCCAATTGATCCGCACGTTCCTGTGAGTGATCTGGGTGAAAGAGCCGATACCCAGTGTACCACGGCTCATGGAAAAGAGGAGCATCAACTTGAAACAAAAGAGGTTTGGAGATCATTTCTGCCTGGCAGCAGAAACCTAGCCAGCAAAGTGTGAAATTAGATAGTGGAGTCCTTGAATATTGTTGCTTAATCTGACTTTAACTTAGTAGATGTGTGACATAAAATCCTTTTTAACATTGTACCAGTTAATTCTGAAGTGTATTGTTAATGTGCATGTGCCGACTTAGGCTAATTCAACTTTACGACGCCGGAGTCTCGTCCGCTATTATTGTACGATGGCGAAATTTCGTCCGCCATTACTGTACATACGTAGTGTATACTGTACGTACATTAAGTACAGTATCTTTTTTTTAACTTTATTTTATCAATATGAAGTGTAATACATGATTGATGAGATTTAGGGGGTATGTAGGGGTACTAAAGGGTTAATTCTGACTTAGGCGGAAATTTGGGTTAAAAAATAAAGGGTTATAAAACAAAAATAAGCTTACAGTGTTTTAGGGATATACATGATGATTAGTGTGTTCTAATTTCAAAACTATTACAGAATTAATGAAGGAATCAGTGAGATTGATTGAATGAATACTAGTATGGATGTATGCTGCATTCATGATATTTTGCACATATTTAAGGCAAAATGGAACTTTTTTTTTTTTTTTTTACTTTCTTGTTCCTGCCCCAAAATAACCCAATCAATGAGCTGAGGGGACATTTTAGCTTTTTGTGATATATTCAGCTTTGGTTGAAAACTGATCCTGACCATATAATACATTACAGTAGGTTTAAGAAACGTCTCTCTTTACGCCCTTCTTAGGTGCCTTTACGTAGAGCAGGGGTCTCAAACATGCGGCCCGGGGCCAAATGTGGCCCGCCACAGTTTCTAATGCGGCCCCTGGAGTAAATTTGCAAAAAAAAAGTAAAAAATCCACAGTTGAGGATCTTGAGCTCATTTTAATTCCACATACAGACCAATATGATCTACAGTAAAATACCTTGAACCTTGACCTTGAAAATAATAATAATAACAACAGAATAATAACAGTATAATCCCCCCCCCCCCCAAAAAAAATACCATATTTTCTTCTCAGTTTGATA
>JAPSES010000102.1:8224795-8235025 GCA_029822895.1 Maxillicosta whitleyi
ATATAGACTAAATGTGTCTAAAATGAAAGTTTATTTGCAACATAGTATAGAAAACTATTACATGATCAAAAACAAATACATTTTAGCAACAACAACAAAAAAAAAGTGTCAGTTTTGAATGCCTGGGGTCACCAGAAATGTGTGATGTTAAAAAGGGGACACGAGCTGAAAAATGTTGGGAACCACTGATCTACAGACTGATCCAGATTCTTGACAATGACTATTTTTTCCGCAGCTGATGAATGCATCACAAAAGACTATCCTCTCTCTCTTCAGGTCTCAGTTCACATAGTTTTAGTGGATACGAGCTTCAGGAAATGAAAGCTTTTCTTTTTTTTTTCATTTGTTGAACAGACCTGCAGTTTTGGTTGTATGTTATTTCCCTTTGACTGACCCCCCCACCTCCCCGGAGGAACAGTAATATGCTGAACAACAGCTGAAATGAATCAAAGTGAGTGAACACTGTATTTTTGTTTTTCCCTCTGATCACATTCAGAACCAATGCAAATGTAAAAGAGACCAAAGAAGATATGGCTGATGAGCGCCGTACTGTGTTGAGGAAATGACAGGTAGACAGAACACAACTGAAAAATAAGGAAACAAACAAAGAATGCATTAAGTAGCAGAAAATCATGTGCATATTTATGTCCAATTATGTGAAATTCTACTGCTTTGATACTAAAATTATTTGCTAGTTCAGACCGTATCTATAATGTGGATTAGTTAAAAGAGGAGATAGCGAGAGATGTCTATTCTGCAAATGTCTGTTTAGGTGTTATCTTCACCATTGCCTCTGTTTTCACTCTTTGTTCATACCTGTCAACTCAGTCCCTGCCTTTCCTTCAAATCCGACCCAAACTGGTCTTTATAGCAGATTTACTGAGGCAATACAGCAGCCACAGCACGCGAATCCTATTTGCACCTTATCAGCTCGCTGATAGCACATGAAAGATTCAGCAGTGAACATCTATAGGATGTCTCTGCGACAGGTTTGCACAGACCCGGGGGCCCATCATGCATCAGTTATCATTGGCCTGACAACTGGATTTCATCTCTTGGGGAAGGAGGGAAGAAGACGGTATAGACACTTCTGTTGTTGCTCATTGCACTTACACCTCAGTCTCACTTATCGGTTGGATAGATTACTGGTGTAAATACTCCTTGACCCACAAGGATGAAAAAAATGAAATAGAGAGGAAGGGTAGTGGGGAGTGGCTATGTTTCTGCTCATAAGATAAAGTCTAGCTCATTAAAACCTTGGATGTCTCTTCTTTTTCTTTTTCATGATATAATTCGGTAACGCTTGATATATTGCAAAACATCATCATTAACAAAGATAGCTGTATACGCAAGGCGATAAAATACTTCTAAATGGGCTGACAGTCTGAATTCTGCATTTAATTACTGACTTGTGCAGAGAAGCTGAAGCAAAGTGCGTCTTTAACACACTGTACTTTGTGTTTCCTCATGTGTCATCAAGAATCAGAGGCTCTGGTAAGTCAGAATGGCAAAAGCCTCTTTAGAATGCCTGCAGCAAAAATAATGACATTTTGTGCCATGTGATGCACTATAATCAAACACCACTGCTTTCTTTCACCCCATGTACTCAACAAAGCAAATGTTGGGATGTAGTAAATTCACAATAAGAACAGTGGCTGTCCGTATAAAGACTCACTTTTCCATTTTGTGCCACCTCATCATGTATGACAATAAAGTTCATTGAATTATTTGTGAAATTACATCTTCTCATTACAGCTTTTAGTGGGTCAAACCTGGGAGGATGTCTCAAATGATAGTTAAAAGTCAAGTTGCGTGACTGGTTCTGTTTCTTACACCGCTAATTCTCTGCAGTAAAGTTCGAAATTCTCTACTTCAGCATCTGTTCTTTTGGTAACAGACTTGCTGCTCAAATTACCACAAATAGACTAAATATCCACAACAGCCTGTGGACACCAACCACCCTCACGCCCAGACATTGAATGCATAACACTATTTTTTTAATGAAATTTTCATCAGAGAAACAACCTCAATGACCTAAAGCTGCGACTGAGTCTGAAATGAGTAAATAGAGGCATCATGGCGCAGCCAGAGCCATGTGCCCAGCCAAATGTCTCCATTTCCTCTCCAGCGGAACACTGTATGGATTTAACTCACTGTTGAACACTGGCTGTGGCTTTTTATTAAGAGCCCCTTTATTCCTCAAAAGGAATTACAATTTATAAAAAGTGCTCTTCTTATCTTCGCTCTACACCAGCCGCTTTTTTAAGAGCTTCATTCTTGACTCTGACCAAATTTATGCCGACGGCTCCAGGCATTCATTCTTAATAGCGTTCATTTTCAGAACAACAAAGGCATTGGGTTTGACGTGGTTTTTCCAGGTCTGTCAACAGTCAAATGGCCTTGCAAAGTTAAAGAGTGGTGGCCAAGAAAGGATGCATTCAATCATCGCTTCTGCCTTGAATGCATCACAAAGGGCTCGGGAACGTAGATATGTGCACTCTGCATGGATGAGCAGATGTCAACATCTGTTTTGCATCTCTTGGCCCCTGAGTCATCCTCTTGCAGTCCATCTTTCAGAGTCCGGTGCTTTTCCTCATTTCCTCCCTTTGTGAGGTTTTTCTACCAAGCATTTTTTTTTCTTCAGCAGGTTCTGCTCGACAACACTTAAATATCCATACCCCCCTCAAGAAACAAAAAAGCGAGTAAAATTTCTCTAACAGTTTTTTGTTTTGAGCTCATCATCTTTTCATGAGGGTCAAAAAAGTTCAGAGCAGTTTTTTTTTTTAGACAACACAGAAAAGTCTGAATCTGCCAATCTGTCTCAGAGTTGTTGGGAAATAGGTTATAGATTATTTTCCTCCAAGAAAGTAGGCCAGAAGTGATGTAGGATACTCATTTGGGGGGTCGATTGAGAAATTAAACGGTGGACCTAGACCCATAGTAGTTTGGCAATCAATGGAAGACATAAAGTTTATTAAAACAGAACAGAAAGTCAATAAAGAAACTTTCATGCAAAAGGGCAAGGATGCATTATGGATGTGGTGATGCATCTAAGAAAGAGAACATAAGGGTCAACTGAAGCACAGAAAGTATTAGACAAATGACTAATGGGCAGCTTTCAGTTATGCTCCACAGGGAAGAAGGACAGACGGTCAAAAAGTTAGAGAATTGGTTACAAAATTCGAGGTTTGAATAGAAGGGCTGCAGGAAATCAGTGTTTGTTTTAGGCTGACATCCACTCTGAAATTCATGCATGTGTCAGCATTATGAGTTAATCACAGAAGAGAAAAGTTTTAATGAGACCCATCAGAACAATGCAGACACCTGTGCGTTCAAACAGAAAATGAGTGTATTAGTCACAATGAATCGCTAATAGCAGCAGAAGCGATGATAGTAGGTGTAGATGAATCAGAATGCAAATGAATGCATAATTCCGAATGTGTAATGCTGGGCTGTGATACGTTGGGTGAATTTAGAGTTGCGTTAAACCAAATGAGTTGTCCTATCTGTACTCATCCAAAGCTTACATCTGCAGGAGAGGAGAAGCCTGGGCAGAGTATGTCCAGAGGGACTTAGGCTTATGTGTAGCAACAACATTTGGGAAGGGCCTCATAGTGGTCCAACGCAGGCTGAATAAATGCACTTCAATTTTTTTCCTCTCCATCCTCTTCCATTTCCACTCCTTTCCCCTGTTTGCCGTTCAGTTTCTGTCTCCACTATAACACTACAGGACTCTTGGAACCAACTGCACACGTATTTGCATTTTTCTTTAGGTTCCCGACTCAGACTTGCTATGGTTTGCCATTACAAGTCATGGCTCATTGAGTTAAATCCTAATCTTCAAGATTGAAAACCCACACAAAAGCTAAATGCAGCACGTTAAATCATAGCAAGGCAGACAACACTGTCTGTGGAATTCATCACAATAACGATGACACCATTTGTACTGGAAATTATCAACATCCAATTCATTAAATTTGATTGCTAGTAGGCAGAAACACATAATGCATACAGCTGTTTGGTAGTGACCTAAAGTAAGTTGATCGAGAATTGTTGTGTCTACGCTGCAGCACATGGAAATAAGTAAAGAAATTAAATCACAGACAGCATGGGACAGGGTAGTTCTGCTTTCCCAGGTGACTGTTAAAGGCAGAAGGCACAGACAGACCTCCCCTCCTGCACCCTAATAGCTTATTGATCCAGATAGGCTATCCACCACTTTACTCTTGCAGGATACACAGCCAGTCTGAGCTGCAAGTGCAGTGACCTCTAGGCAATAAAAATAGTTGAGACCACCTTTCACAAATTTATTATGTATTTTATGGACTTGTCATGTAGTTTATGTGAGTATTATAAGCTGTAAAACAACATAATTTTGCGACCAGTTTGTGCGTAAGTTACAAACTACTGTGATGGATTGGATTTGTAAACCAGCCCAATGTGTCAAAGGATCAGTTCCTGATGTAATGGAAAACCTCCATGCTGCGGATTTAATTAAGCTTAAGCACAGTAATCCAAATGGCTGTCATTACCGATACAATGCAGTGCAAATCAACAGCAAAAATCTATATAATTTCACACTATATAATTTCATCCATCATTTTCACAGTAAATCTCAAGAAAGGCGGGGGTTCCACATTTCGGAGTTGTAACCACTTTGTCACTGACCACACACATCCGTCAGTGTTGTCAAAAAAGGTTCTTTTGTGCAGTTATCAAAGGGACCTAGCTGTTATAAGTGTAGCCAGTCGTCACATGCCTGAGTCCAGCAGAATTTTTGGACAGTACGTTATTTCGTGTAAATGCAGCTTTTGATAATTCCTCTTAATAGTTGAGTGCATTTACATATAAAACAGACAAATTTAAAAAAAAGCTACTCAGTCAGATACATCTATGCCCCACAGCAGTTTTGGCTTATTTGTCATCGTATCATGCTTGTTGTCTTTGGAGTGATGAGCAAACAGGTGGTCATTCATTGATTCAGAAGGGGCTGCAATTAATCCTGTGATGTACTGCCTTTGAATGCACCGCCCATCAAATGATATGAATGTGTTTTTGTAATGAGTAGTGCATATATTTTTCTCATTTCAGTAGAAGAGACACTATTTAAGTTCTCGTTCCTAGTCCCATCCATCCTAGTGGCCATCCAAAGTTAGCCACCCATGATGAAACCTCGAAGGCAGAAAACACCTCCCTCTTTGCAGTTTATGCCCTGGTACCCCTCCACCTGCAGGGACAATTAATTAGTGATACGAAAGGTAGGATTAATCGATATCCTGTCAGGCTCCTGTTGGCTGAGGAGAGAGACCCTGCCAAACCCACCAGGACCCGATCTCATTACTGACAGCGGCCCACGCTCCCCTTTCCGAGGCAGCTACATTCATCAAAGCAATGCCTCCCTTTCTCCCTCAATTGTTCTCCATGCTTCATCCATCCGTCCCTCCCTGCATGTTTGGCTTTTTCCCCCATGACATGATGAAGGACAGTAGGTTGTTCAAGTGACACCTATTTAAGAAAGGAAAGGTAGGGGAGGCCACGGGAGTTATAAATAATGAAATAACCAAATCACAGAGTATGGGAGTGAATGGATAGGGATGCCCTTGCAAACAGTAACTATGCATGTATTATGATGTTCACTACAACTAATCATACGAATGTGAATTTGTCCTTGTGAATGTATCTACACATTGTAACCTGAGTGCAGTGTGTGACGTGTGTATGCTTTTAACAGCTAGTTATAAGTAAAGGCATGCTTTGTGTGTCAGTGTGTGTGCGCACACGCATTGACACACGCGTGTGTGTTGCCAAGGGCTGGGGAGTAGAGGATAAAAGCCTCTGCCTCTCTGACAGTTTTATCTGCATCACCATCTGCCTTTATCTGATGCCAGCATCGCTCGCCTCCCCATCACACCCTGAAAGCTCTCCATCCACCCTGTTCTCCTCACTGCTCGTCTCATCCCGAGCTGCTGTTGCATGTCAGATCACATTTTTTCAACTCATAATTAAACAGTTTCTAGCTTTAATCCTCGGCAGACAACCTGTGGCCACTGGATCATAAAAATTAAAGTGCTGGTATATCGCAGTGAGAAGTACAGAGATCAGGCTAATGAAGTCAGAGGCTGCAGTTCACATTTTGACCATGAGGCTGCCGGCCATAAAATGAGCCTGTGCACAGAAACATGAACACTGGGCAGCACTGCACTGTTTCTTTCTCAATCAGCATTTGTCACGTACTAGCAGAGGGGTAAGGGTGGGGTCAACAGGAGAAAATATAGCTATGTCCCACTTGCCACCCAGCACCCCACCCTTCTCTTGCTGCACAAAGTAGACAGTTGCAGTGAGGGATGGCTCCCTAACGGGTAATCAGAGGCAGCCCTTATTTAATGCTATGAGCCGGGACCGGACAGCTAGTGATGGAGGTACTTGGGGAGGCCCACTGTGCACTGTGCAGCGGCCCATAACTGCAGATGAGACACTTCCCACTGAGCAGTTAGTGCGACAACTTGCCAGCTGTAAATGTAATGACTGTCAAATGTGAGCGGTGCCTGTGTGAAAAGCAATAAATACAAAGCGACACCTCTAAAAAAATACTTAAAAAGATTGTACAAGTCATAGTTTTGCAAGGTGCATCTGAACTGCTACAACTTTATGTCGCCATCTGTTAGGCCATTTAGAAACTTTACGAGCAGCTCATGAAGAGAACAGCGCTGATATTTGCTCCTTTCTTCATTAATGACTCATTTCTCTGTGTATTACAAATAACTCTAATTTGCTGCTTTTTGAGACTTTATGGCTTTGAGTTAAAAAAAAAAAAAAGGTGAAAAAAGACATTTAACTGTCTTAAACAAGGAATATTTCTTCTGCTTTTAGGGAAAAAAAACCTGCAGTGTGTTTTCTACTAATTTGAGATGACTCATAAAGCTGGAATCGTTAACATACTGTGATTGCCAAGTACTTTAAATAGAGGCAGAATGTAAGATATGCTACAAAAAGGTGACACCACTGCTTGCATTTACTGGGTTGAGTGGTGGTGGGAGGGGGCGGACTACAGTGCTTGTCCCCTGAGTCTGGTAGCAAGGACAGCTGGGGGAAGATGAAGTGTTGAAGTGAGAGTGAAAAGGAAGGCAACACTTTTTACATGCCAAGTTTTTCTTTTGCCAATATTTGGATATAAAAAAATGACAGACAGTCAGACAGAGACTATCAAGTCAGCATTAAACAAAAAGAATGTTGTACTTTTTGTTTTCACTGCGATATACCTGCAGACGCTACTGTATACACTTCTCAGCGGTGACACTATAACGGGAGGTATGTGTACGGTATGCTCATGTCCCGGATTTCTTTAAAGCATTTCTTAGCACAGAAGCAGAACTGCATATTCTCTGCAGTGGTTCAGCAAGTTTTGAAGGAGTCATATTTTTCTTTTTCTTTTTTTAAATGGATTTATGCATTTTAAAACATCTCCCTGTGGTCTACACAAACTGTAAATGCTATGCTTGGGTCTGAATTTTTCATTAATTCAACTCCACAGGTCCGTCTTCAACCTTATTTTTGAGAATTGACAAGAGAAAGGTGGTTTTTGAGCGCTGGCCCTTTAAATGCAAATGAGCCACTTGATGCCCCACCCCCTCCAGGTGACTGTGGTGCTCTGTCCTGTCCAACCACTTTTCAGGTTGGTCTACAACTGCTGCTGCTGATAAACAAGTATGTTAAGTCTGGACCTTATATGTACAAATGTTGTGATGTAACTAGTTATAGATTAAACAAATTCAGCAGATATTACAATGGGTTGTAGAAATTCACTGGATTTTTGCCAAAATGAATATAAACATAGTTTTGCAGCACCTGAAGGGTTCAAATTCAAACTTTATGAACTACTAGGCTCCAAATACGCAAATAAATGAACCAAAGACTAATAAAAGTGGGTTATGACCCCTTTAATATCCGCACCTTTACTCAATTTCTGGTGCAGGAAAATAGTTCAGATGGGTTTAACCCTAAAACTACCCAAAGAACTTGAGCAAAGGAACACATTTATCTATTTATATACCGGTTTTAAATGGCATGAACAGTCTTTACCCACATAATATAGGCTATGACTTCTTAATGTGGCAAAGAATTAAACAAAAGTGTTTCAGATTCAATGATTCCGCCTTTTTATACGTAGAAAATGTCAAACTATTGAAGGTCTCACAAAGGACATCTACCTTTTGGAGCAGCCACAGATGGGAGATTTAGCTATCAGTCCACTTCCATATCTGTCTGTACCCTTCATTCCCTGAATCTCACACCCCAGGCCCTGATGGTGGAAATGTCAGGAAGATTGGCAAAAATGATGTCCTGCCCTCCCAAATGACCATTTTTACTTCTGTAGAGTTAACGTCCTGTGAAAGACATAGTGGGGACTGGGGTACATCCTGTCTACTAAATCAAAGAAAGCAGAAATGCTCACTGAAGTAATAAAAGTTGTGTCTGTCCCTATTCAGTTCATACTTTCACACCGTCGCATTAGCAAGGGCTAAACATTCTCACCTTTGACATTAAAGGAGAGATATTTTGCTGTTTTAAAAATGAATTATGCATTTCCCTGTGGTCTACACAAACTGTAAATGCTATGTTTGGGTCTGAATTCTTCATTAATTCAACTCCACAGGTCGATTTTCAACCTTATTTTTGGGAATTGACAAAAGAAAGGTGGTTTTGTGCACTGGCCCTTTAAATACACATGAGCCACTTCATGTCCCATCTCCTCCAGGTTGTTGGCTGGGTTGTCCAGTTCAGCCAACAAATTAGCATTTTAGCTAATCAGCTCAAAGTTTGGACATATTTCTAGCTTTTACTACAAACGCTGCTGCTGACAAACAATTATGTCGTATTTGGAGAAATGTTCGTCAGAAGTCTTGAACTTTAATAGATATAACAATATAATAGATGTAACAAATTAAGCAGAAATTAAAAAAGGTTGTGCTTAAATGAATATAAAGATAGCTTTGTAGCACAAGGAGGGTTCATTTTTGGAACTACTGGGTCCAAATAAATGCACAAATAAATGTAATAAAGACTAATAAATGTGGGTTTAGCAAAATATGACCCCTTTAATAGAAGTAATGCAACACTTCTGAATGTTTGCTACTTTAATGTCTGTGTAGAAAGAAAGGAAAAAGAGTGTATACACTAGGGCCCAGCTGGAAACAACAAAACATAATGTATTACTGCTATATTTATTTCACAGTGAACTGCTATACAAATTCACCACAACAATGACGGCAAACCTCACAAACAACTTCAGCCATCACCAATTTGTTAAGAGAACAGCAAGCAATAGGCGACTGGACTCAGAATATTCTTGAAAATGTTTCACCATTCATCCAAGAGACTTAATTAGTTCTACTGACTCTTAGGGACTTGTGTGGTATTTAACTTCTGTGGGTGATTAAATACAGAGGAACTCCCCACCAGTCAGTGGAAATGATGAAGTCTGCTGAGTGAACAGTACATCTTTTCAAAGACCAGAGAGCAAATCCAGCTGTTATTGGTTTGCTTCTTCTCAAATTCTCCGGCTGAGAATCTTTATGCACATCTAAGAACGAATGCACCGCAACAGCAAAATGCACAGTCATGTTTGCTCTACGCAGTGATGATTCATTCCTATGGCATTTTCCAGATAATGAATTTCAAAGCTTTTTCATCTAAAACTCAAAATGTCAACTAGAAAGTTTGCCACACTTTCAGACACACCCACAGTAAATAATTAGGGAAGTGTGAGAAACAAAGCTTTGCGAGGATGTGCTGCCGGTGTCCTTTTTAAACCAGCTCATTCAGCAACTTAACACTTTATCCCACCAACTTCAACATTACAACTGCTACCCCAGAGGTCTGATGACAGCGTGTCAGTATGAGTGATGTCCTGCCCTCTGTCAGGTAAATGAAATGCAAGGACTGGTGGCCTGGAAAGGTATATAAAGGAATGAGTGGTTGGTGTGAGATAAGGAATAATGTTCTAGCCCATCTTGGTGACATGTTATCAGTCGTGCCCACTATTGCTTGGATGTCTAGTTGGACTGACGTTGAAAACATCCATCAGTGTTTGTATCATATCCTGTAATGACAGGGAGTTGTTGTGATCTGAGTGTGAGGCCTCTTAAAGGGGCCCTATTATACCTTCATATACTCCAGTTAGAACTGTTCTATGGACTATACAGAACATGTTCATGAAGTTCCCTGCTCAAA
>JAPSES010000102.1:8274139-8288969 GCA_029822895.1 Maxillicosta whitleyi
CTCATATAGTCCATGGACTTTTCTATAGACGTATCTTCAATAGTTATGGAGCTAGATCCTGAAGAAAACCACCGTTACGGAAATGTGGATTTGTTAATTAATTAATGCTAATTAATTAATCACATTTCTTTGGGTTTGTTTCCAGTGTCAAGAATCTAATAAAATAGATAAAAAACAAAAATGTGGGAGTAATATTGCGGGGTGTCAGTCACAGTATGTGGGGGAACTGTGCTGCTTGGAGGAGGTTTGCGCTCTCTGAGTGATTTTCTAGTTGTTTTTTTTGTTGTTGTTGTTAAAATGCAATTCTTTCATTAGAATAAATGGAGCATCTGCAGAGAAAATTACACAATGTTTCCTTCAGAGGTAGTTTTTTGTTTTTTCCACTCTTGCAGATGTTACAACTGTGCCTGTTTTTATGGCTATATCGTGACTGAACAAATCAGATTTTGAGCAAAACATAAAATACTTGGGTCTGACTGCCAACTCTGCCACCTCATTCAGGGACAAACTGCATGCTGAACAGTTGGTTTTTATTTGTATGATCTAGAAAAAAGAAATATTACTAAAAAAACACCTTCTGAATGCCATGTGTAAAAGCATCCACAAAACTTCGATGTTAAAAATTAAATCACATCAAAAAGATTTTATGTTATTACTGAGTGTGAGTCATTGATTAAAATAATCTCTTGGCAGATGACAACCATAATCATCAGCTGATTGAATTTGAATTCTAATTAGAAATAGTTATAATAGATTTGGATACAAATGCAATATCACACAGATTAAATACACATAATTAAAGTGTAATTTGTACAAGTAGCTGGACACATGTGCAAAATAATAAATTGTTAACCTCATAGCATAAGTGCCCAAGTCATATTTTTGGTAAATGGTGATATCTACATAACTGTACACTCCTAATACAACTGTTTCATTTTATGCAGATATCACAAATTGGCCAAAAACTCAGACTTGGGCAATTATACTATGAGACTAACAAAATGCAAGTGTGCTCAACTGTGCCTTAAGTTGTCCTTTAGCGCTTTGAAATGAACTAAATCATACAAACACTGTTAAGTAAAAAAGTAAAATGAGACTAATTAGTTGGCTCATAACATTTTATTCAATTAGAGAAGTATTCAAAGGCTGAAACACCCCATTAAAAGTAAAAGTCCTGCATGAAAATCCTACATAAGTAAAAGTATTTATAAAACATTAAAGGTTCGCACTGCAAAAAGTGCTATCTTAATTAAGATATATTTTCTTAAAATGAACCTAAAATTAAGTTATTTTTGCTTAAAATAAAATTGTCAGACAAGATATTTCTGCTTGTTTCAAGATATTATTATTATTATTTGGTCAAACAGTCTTGGCATTGAGTATTTATAGATAGTTTTAAGTACTTTGAAGCTTAAAACAGGCATTTCCCACATTTTAAGATGAGTGATCAACAATCAAAGGACTTGAACTTGGGTTTCATGAGTCAAATTTTCTTATTTTAAGACAATATTACTTATTTTTAGTCTAAAAATGCTACTTTTAAGAATGCTGTGCAAGTATTATTTTCCAAAATCTTGCCAAGTAAAATTGTGTTGTGCTGTTGGCAGATAATTTTGCTTATTGTAAGTATTATTTTTCTTATTTTGATATATTTTTTTCTTAATTTTTCAAGGGGACTGTTTGCAGTGCGGTCCTACAGACAAACTGGATGAGTAATGGGGGAGGAATATGGAAAAAATACAATTCTGAAACACATTTCTGTTTATGTTTTTGGACAGATTTGTAGAATGAAACCGTGTGTGAAGTTTAGAGAGAAAAATGACAGGTGGAGCTGTTGACACCCCGTGGACATCTGACATGTGAATCCAACTGAACACTGCTTCAGACGACAAAACGTTTGGAGACCAATAGTTTAATGTGTCGATTCTAATCAGTGTGATGTCTTTTTCAAAGGCTGTTATATTGTACTGAAAATATTACATAATATAAAAAAAGAAATGATCAGTTCAAGTACAAATGCCTCAAATCTGTTATTAGTCATCACTGATGTTAGTTCAATTCCACATGATCGCAGTCAGTGAACATTATAGCTGTAGATGCTGCTTTTCATCCTTGGCTATTAGACATGAACTAAAAGTTACGTTAAAACTGCTTTCAGTGTGTTGATATGATAATACATTTAACTCTGTACAACATACTATCATGAAAGCTCAATGTTGCAGCACTTTGGATTAAATACTGCAAGCAGTCAAGGTGAATGTGGTTTCAGACAAAAGAACCAGCACATTTTTCTCTTAACCTACAAGAGGAAAGGCTTCACACACCTTTCATCTGTGCTGGTAAGACAGTAAGACGTTCTGTCTAACATATAATTGTTTTTATTACTTTTATGGTTTTGGAAGACAACAGTAAAGACACTAATAAAGTATACACCATTGCCTCCTACACATAAATACAGAGAGGCCTGTCAAATTAAATGGTTTTTTGGTTTTAAAAGGATTTTGGGTGATTCCTTACTGTTAAATGTTAGATCACATGTTCAGTTATAAAAACACAAGTATTATGTAAATTGCACAACTAAAAAAAAAAAAACATGATCTGAAACCACAAAGGAACATCTTCATTGAGTTCAACAATTCAGCCACCACCTCAAACACCTACAAACTGTACAGGAAACTCAAACTTCACATTTCCACATCCACCTCAAAAATGGTATTTGAGTTCTACAGTTGATGTGAAGGTAACAGATGTCATAGTTTTACAATTTACTAAAATAAAAAATGTTCATTTGTGCATCACCTTATACAGCTAATGTTCATACAAATGTTTGTATAACTTTTACTGTCCAAATCCTCCAACTATACAATAACAGGTAGTAATAAAGATTATATATATATATACATTAGGGCTGTCAAAAGAAATTGTAAATAAATGAACACAAGAAAGCTTCCACTCGAGCTGCATAAAAGGAACAAAAGACATCAAACTAGCGCATTTAACCGACAATGAGTTTAATTAATACAACCAAAAGGAGCTGCATGTGGATGGGAGAAGTGCAGAAAATGCTGGCAAACTCTGATCGTGATTAAATATATAAAAAAATATTCGCAATCACAATTTACATTAATCTAATCGCGATTAACGCATTAATATTCCCATTTATTATTGGGATTTAGTTATTTATATATATATATATATATATATGACTCATGTCAATACCCATGTGGGTATAACTGTTAGTGGTAAAGTTATTTTTTTCCTAAAAACTCTGATATATTCATCTTCTGGGAAAAGAATCTGAAATAAACCGGCTATTGTCGACCAACTATATTGTATTGAATAAGAAAAAGCCTTTTTTGAACAGTAGTCCAGAACAGACTTGATCTTTTTTGTGTTTTAGAAATGCTGCAGGTCAATCATTCAGGTGCTGCTATGTTTCAGTGTCGACCCAATATCTGAAAAGCACAGAGCTGAAAAAAACAACCCCTAACTCTAATGTGAGACTTTGGTGTTTTGTAGGGGCAACTGTAGGATGAGGCTGAGTTGAGGGCAGCTGAACGGTGTAAGCTGTAACCACCACCTTTAAAATGCATCAATAAATAACACATCTTCTCATTGATCAACTGAGACATAGAAGGTGCTAAAGATTTGCTTTGGTGGTGTTTACTTCAGTCGATTTTGGCCTCGGTGGAGATCACAGATGTGTGCTTCTTACACAAAAACACTTCTAAAAAGCTTAAATTAACAACAATCTTACTCTTACCAAATGCCTCAGATGCATCATCAGAGATTTCAAATGAATCTGGGTGAATAGTCCAAAAGCTAAATCAGTGCTTGAAAATTCACAGTATTATGTCAGTTTCAAACCAGTGCCAGTAAATCTTTCGCTGGTGGACTCCTCAACCAAATAGTTCACATTTGACCATCCACCATAGTCCATACTACAGTGATAAATCTGCAACTGATGATTCAGTAGTAGATATATTGCTTCATATGTTGCTGTGGAGCGGAATATACCATTTATTGCTCACTTCACATTCACGCAGATCACACTGTTGTCACCAAAGCTAAAGGGGGCACCCTTAAAAAGAGTGCAAGTGATTCCAATTACAGAAGGCACTAGCTGACCTCATGAATTTAAACAGGCTCATGTATTCCAAATACAGCCATTTGACAAGATCAAATGAGAAAATTAAATTGGAACACAAGCTCCAGTTGTAAGGCATTGCAAACGCCATCTTGCTCTCTGTTCTGGTGATATGAGGTGTGTGTTGAATAATAGCACAGGAGAGTGTGTCCATAATAGACATCTGATGCAGAGAAGGCGGAGAGAACGTTAAAAAAAAAAATGAAAAGATGGTTCTCGTTATTATGAAAAGGACAAAAGGAGACAGATAGAAATAATGAAAAGTCAGAAAAGGGAAATAAAGCCTGAAAGACAGATGAGTAATTTGCCTTTGTGCTTGTGAGAAAAGAGGGTGGTGTCAGAATATACATGGAAATGGAGGGAGAGAGGACTTGACAAAATGAAGTGAGTGCGAAGCGAAGCGTCACGTGCTGTCTCTAATGCAGTCTGCTGTGAGCTCTAATGAGCAACACAATGGTACTTCATAAGAAGGAAGTGGCACAGAGTGAAAAAAGTCAAAGCGAACTCCACATTCCCACTAACTGGCTTGATAGAAATTGGCCCATCACCAACAGTGAGGTAGTATGAGGTGCCCTCATTTGCACATGCAGGAGGTATTTTCCCCCTAAAACCTCTTTAATAATCATCCAATCATTATAAACATGATTCATAGAGAAATAGGTAGAAATTAATCTGCAGTAGATTGAAGTTAAACACATTCCAAGTCTATTAAAATTGTATGTGGTGCCAACGTTCTTAGCTACAACAGCAAACATATAGTAAGACTTCCCAGTTTGAGCTAAATTTGCTATTTAAAAACCAAGCAGAAGGCTAAAGCATGGCCAGAAAGACAGCAAAGCCTCCTGAAAATGCAATAACTGTGAAATAAAACTGGCCGAAAAAGAGTTGTAATTAAAACAATCCTTTTTGTTATTGCCTGTAAGTTAATTTGCCAGTGCTTTTCTTTGCTTTGGAGGTGCAAAGATACAATATGTAAACCACCATTATTCCCATTCAAAGGGACAGAATCCTATTAAAAGTCTTAAAATGCCTCCCTATTGACAAATCCTTGAAGCTCATTCCGCATGTCTTTTGTACCTGCTGCCTAAGCCAGACGCTGCAGAGCCTCTGCCTTTTCTAGCAAAGAAAATGAACCAAATAAGTCAATTTGACATTTTAGTGTGCAGAGTGGGATTCTGTCACTTACCTATTTGGTTGTTTTCAGGGCATCAAGTGGGAGCAGGAGGGGAACATAAGGGGGGGAAAAGAAAAGAAGAAAGAAAATGTGTTAGCTCAAATGCACCTCAGTGAGACTGTACATTCATCACACACTGATAAATTCATCAGTCATTTATCATACTTAGCCACAGCCTCTCTTTAGAGGATGTAATAAATGCTGTCCTTTACACAAAGTCATTCATCCAGGACCAAAGAGAAAACTGAGTCAAAGATCAAGAGGCAGGCAGAACCCTGAGGCAAAACATGAACTCTAACATATGAAACGGAGGGTATGAGCCAAAATAAATTAAACATGTTCATACGTTTTATTGTCACTTAAACACTTAAATATTCTTTATCATGTCGGGGTAAACACAAGTGTCTGTGTGGATTTTATACAGCACAGTCTATCAGTATTTCTGATACCACTGATGACCTAGTTTGGCAGTGCTGTGCTAGTCTATAAGCAGGACACACAGTCTAGTAGCCTAACAGTGTTTCTTCATGCCTGACGCTTGAATCGAAGCATGCAAGTCTGTACAGCCATGGAAATACTTCACCTTACTGTGGTTAGAGAGCGTGAGAGAGAGGCTGAGGCGTTCCAGATGTAATCACAGCGAGGCCAACTATGCTTCTGCATGTTAGTGTTTGCAATTTCCTCTACCTTATAGATGCAAGTTGGGATACAACGCTAACCGACTTTCGAAGCAGACACGAATGCAGTGAAAATCTAAGCATCAGGACAAGGATTCTGAAGTCTAATATTCAAAACGCCTCTCTTTAGCAAAAGGAGACAAAACAACAACCTATGAGTGTTTGGAACAAGAGCTACTTTTCTATAAAAGCTGCCATCTGAAAGTACACGAATATGCAAGTGCCTATTGAGCTGCATAACAAAAGGATAGTCTGCAAGACCGTCGAAAAGCATTTTAATTCTGCTGAAGTCATATTTTTCTAGCGCCTTGCTTTTCACTATCTAGGTCAGCCAAAGAAGATACTGAGAGGAGGGCGGGAGGGGAAACGACAGAATGGTGTTGTGGATGGATGTGTGCTTTGTTTTTGTTTTTTTTGAGGATGTTGATCGCGTCCTATCGTCTTGCCGATTGGACAAAACTGTGAACAGATGGAAAAGGGTATAAAAATGGGAGAGGCAGTTCCCCATGAGGAAATTTGGCAGACAGTAATGATTCGACTTCATTGTTTATTAGCAGCTATCTTAAAAAATTTCCATATCAAACACAACAAGCAGCAACTGTTTTGTTGAACATTTTGGCCACTCTTCAAGGGACGTAACAACCTGTGGGGGAGGTGGGGGGGCTCAGTTGAGGAGAAAAACGTGAGAGGTTCGTGATATTTGAGTATGTGTTAATCAGGAAGGAGGAAAAAGCCACAGGATTGGTTTTGCTGCAAGAAAAAAAAAAAAAAAAAAAAAAAATAGTGCCAGCTTTCAAACACCTATCTTCTGGCACAGACCGGGTGGAGGGGGAACTGTTCCATGTTGCTCTTCCTTAATTAAAATCACCATCACACACACAATCATGCGCATGCTCACGCACCACCTGCTTTACTTTCTCCAGCTGCATTAATAGAATCAAGTCTGTGTTCTATCAGATACCTGCTATTTTCTCCTGCTAAATCCAATTTGCTGATATTTCCAGAATGTCTCTCCCTCTCCTCCACTATCTTCCCCCCTGCCTCTGGTCCATCCTTCTTATCGGATTGCAAACAAACTGTGGGCTCTGTGCGCTCTGATTAGTAATACATCGGCGTATAGATGGGAAGGTGGGAAGTAAGGAACAGAGGAAGGAAACAGGGAATGGAAGGGGTGCATCTACAGAATGCAAAGAAAGCAGAGATAAAGCAGTCCCACTGCAGTAGCATGTTGTGAAAAAGGATAGAACGGTGAGATGGTTGACCGATCCACTTGGAAAAGGACGAGAAAGATAGAAACCAAAGAGGAAAAAAAAATTCTCACATTATATCCAGTCTACGTGTGAAAATGTGCAGTCTATTGCGCCGCTCTGCAGTGCAGCGTGATGTCTCCATTTTTTGTGCCCAGCTAATCCCCCCTCATGTTAACTTATTATCCTGCAGAGATGATATGACTCCATGCCAGGAGAAGCCTGTGTGTCCCTGCCAGTGCCCACAGGCTTCAAAATCACAGCGCAACACCACCCAAACAAAGTGGCACCAGTGGGGCACGGCCCTTTCCATCTGTGTCATGCCAGGAAGGAACATGAGACCATAAGGGACGCTGGGATTGCCACAGAGCCCCTACCATTTACTGACATTTCAGAAGGAAATGAAGCAGAGGGGGAGGGTGTTGTGGGTCTGCAAACCATGGTTTGTATGCAAATCAGTATGTTGCTGAGTAGTCAGAAATCATATTAAGTAATGCTCCCTGCTGTTTTGGAAAATCATTCACAAATTTTTTTCTGCCTGTAATTCATAATACTTGCCAATGCAAGGAAAACTGTTCAATGACTGCATCGAATAAATTCTTAGAAAATTACAGAAAATCCAGGTGGCAGGTTACTAATTAGTTATATATGAACACATTTCTGTGGTTCTTCTACACTAGCTGTTTAGATGGCACATTCTGCAGATGGTCAATGGTATCTGTATGCTGCACAGCGTCAGCACTATGTTTTTTTTTTGTTTTTTTATTATTAGCCTGTGGCTCAGTCACTGACAGGCTGGTTCACACCCGCCTTGAGCTAATCGAGGTTACAGCACCACCTCAGGTCACTGGTCATCTTGCTAATGACTAGCAGCTGTCCATTGCCCCTTGACATTCACTCAAGTCTGCAATGCATCTCACATCTGACATTTTGCGTGCCTTGCCATGAAACCCTCATTCAACAGCACCCATTACCCAGCCCTCCCTCTTCTTTTCATCACTACACATCCTTCCCTTCCACTTCTTTATCTGCCTTACCCACCCCTCCAACCCCCTTACTTCCACGTTAAATGTCAGGAGAAGCCTTCTGGTGTTTTCATGCCACCGATGGACTAACTATAAAACCATTACAATGCTGTAGTAAAAGGGTTCAACCTGTTCCCTTTGGGCATCCAAAATGCAATTAAATGCTGGGATGATAATAACACACACAGAGGTAATTCAGTATCACCACTAGGCTTTGTTCAGTGATAGCTTTGAGGGGATCTGCTCGTGGTTATTTGCATCAAGATCTTTGGTAACTGCCAGTTCAGTTCACGGAGGCATAAAGGAGAAACTGGACTGGAAACGTATAGAAAAAGCTTTAATCTGTTTTGTTATTCTGCTTTTAATACGAGTGTTAGTTCATGACCAAGGAGTTAACTTTGCCCCTACCTTACCCCTTTGCTCAGCAGTATGTCAGTTAAGAAAGTATACAAAAACATGAAATGAAATAGTAATGGGGCTAGCACTCCCATAAGATATGAAAGTAAAATGGCCTTTGTCTATGCATGTGTGCAAACAGACAAAGACAAAGTCTGGTGTGTGTGTTTCAGAGACGGTGCTTGAGTGTGTAGTGTGTCTGTGTGTATACTTGTGTGTGCTGTGAGACTGTAAATTATTTACAGTCTCAAACCCTTGACTCTGCCACCACTGTGCTGGGGAGCACCAGTGCCTCAGGCAAACAAACCTCCTCTTCTTTCTAACTCGTCTACCTGTGTTTCCTGTCTCATTTCTGCTTTGCAAGGGTTCTCCTACTGTTTTCTCACTCACCTAGAGCTAAAGGTAATACAGCGGATTGAGAGACAGATCATCACCATCACTTGTTGTCTTTGAGTGCTCCTTGTAAAACGGACACCCGAAGCTACTTTCAAACGTTTTAGGTCAGAATTATCCCACCAGTTTTTGACTTGACTTGCCTCTTAAGTCCATTTTCTCCAGAATAATACACTTTTACAGGCGCAATAAGATGGTGGGTCAAATAATGAGGAGTCAAACTAAACGTGGCTGATGTTAAAAAAAAAAAAAAAAAGGACTGCACAGTATTTGATTGGATCTAAGAAAAAAAAAATCTTCCCCTATCTTTTTCTCATCACTTCTCATCTTTAAATCACCCTTTTTTCTCTCTTTCACACAAAACAGAATTCCAGGAATGAAAAGAGGGAGGAGACAGGCCATGGTACAAAATGAAAACTAGGGAGGCAAAAAGGCAACCAAGTGAGTCTCCATGTTTCTCTTCCAGGCCTTTGATGTGCTGAGAGACTGGAGAGAGGAGAATAGAGGAAAGGATGGTGAGGAGGAGAAGGCCGATGCTGTGGGGTAGGTGTGTGTCGAGGAGTTGAGGTGGTTTTCATTTCTTGCCAGCATGGGGTTTCTTTCCCAGCAAATTGGCTCTGCCGATTGAAAGTCAGTGAGGTGAATGAGAGGAACGGGGATGCTGAGGTGCCTGTGAGATGGCATGGGAGATTTCCCAGGGCTCTTTTGTCTCTTTCTTTAAGTTTCTTTCACCCACCTAAGCGGTTTCTTTGAGATATAATACTGCAGTAACATCATATCCTCTTCAGTCCAGAACTGAAAATAAGAACCTCTTCCCAGTGGAATTTCTCTCCTATGTTACATCAGACAGTGACATGCTGTTGTAGCAAAGCCTGATATCACCTGTAATAATATCTTGATGACCACAACCAAGCAGGGTAATTCAATTTACATGCATCCCTTAGGGCTACAACAGTTAAAAAAAAAAAAAAGAGGGTTGAATTATTCTACTGTCTAATTTTTTTTTCCTTGCAGAGCACAATTAGAAAAAAGCAAAAGAATAAATAAATAAAATAAATGTGTTCACCAAATGTTTAATAGGAATAATGTCCTGTCAGTTCAAGGAGGTTTGACAGAGATTACTGAGCGTCAAACATTTATGGTTTTTAAAGTAAAACTCAAAAATTGTTTTTTAGATAATCAAACCTGTGAGCATTAGCCATCGTTTGTATATGTATTGTTAGTTTATACTCTTCCACTGCTGGAATTTTATGTATATTGGTCCTTGTGTTGTTTTGATTGAGTTTTCTCTGTCTGTCTGTATTGGCCCTGGTATTGTTTGTTGAGTATCTTAATGTTGTGGTTGGGGACTGCGGATGAAATTTAGCATGCATGCTAATTCTGGCATATTTACAGTACATCACATATGCAATGTTCATTAATATGCACTATCCCGTCTAAATAACCCATTAAATAAATAAATAAATAAAAATGAAATGCTATCATAGTTGAAGTTTCATAAAAAGCACTCAAATAATTCTGCGCATTCCTTATTCATGTTCAAAAATGTCTAATAAAACAAACAAAAGTACGTGGTTACACAAATAGCTTTATGTATATTTAAAGCTGGGTTAAAAATAAAACTCCATCTTTACTTGGCTCATTAGATAGTGAAGCCGCAGTCTCAGCAGTGGAGCAGAGATTCTTGGTTTCAGCACCGCGGACAGCTCCCCTGGGCCGCTGCTGCATGTTCATACCAGCCAGGCCACACACAGGTCTGGACCGCCATAAACAACACCACTGTGGGTTAGCCAAATCAAGTGTTTCAGCACTCCAGCCGGGCATACACAAATCCCCTGCATACTTGTAAGGTAGTGATGGGAAAAATGACACAACTTTTCCATTACGAGAGAAGTGGTTGGGTGGTATATCTTGGACAGCGGAGTGGAACAGCCTGTTATGTGATGTGTAGAAATGCAGTTGGAAGCTCACTGCACTAAAATTAGATTATTTAAGACTGAGGGAACTCTTTCTTAAAAGTCAATTATCAAAAGTATAACCTTTAAAAGGATAAAATCTTCATGGTTTTTTAGTTTAATCTTATATCTAATCTTTAATCTTATCCTTTTAATCATCTATATCATAATGCTGGAAGGTCTCAGAGCGTCTGTCTGTGTGTGTTTATCTGTGCAATTTTGAGAAATTGAGATGTTTTTAACCGGCCCATTTGGTATCTCCAGTTAAGGAATAGTCTTGTATCCACATTAAACATCTTGGCAAGTTAATAGGACCAAAATGTTGGGAAATATTACTAATTTTGGAATATACAATCACATTACTATGCCCAAGACGGTTGATGGGAAGCACAGTACCATGCTACATGATGGGAAATTAAGTTAAAAACAGGAACGACACATTTATTAACTTCAGTCGCTAATTATCAAATATGACCTGTGGGATATCATGGGTCAAAGTGCTAGTGTACTGTATATTAGCAATAGTCAGGATGTGATGTAATGTAGTTAAAGCTTCAAAGATATTATATTTACTCTAAGATAACATAAACTTATAGGAAAAAAAATTCTATATTCATGCCAATAGTTATGTTGGTTAGCATAATTTAACCCTGCTGGTTGGTTTTTCATCATGTAACATTAGAGTAGAAGATAAAAGATAATGTAATGAAGTATAAAGTTTAAATCAGATCTTGCAAATACTTGAAAAAGTAGATTTTTTCCTGCAATTTTTTTTTCTCCTGCATATTAAAAACAGTGGCTGTTGATTCAGTGTGCTAACCAGTATCTACTGTATATATGTGCATATGTGTTAACCCAGACCTCTGTCCATATAACAGCCAGATGTCTCTTGGTGTCTCATTAACTATCTTCTCTTCTTTTAACCACCTGTTTTTAATTCTGCATGTCTATCTTGCTTTCTTTTCCAAGACTAACCACACATACTGTATACACACACCTTCAGATTTTCATTAAATATACCACTGACAGGGGATGACAAGCTCTTCCAGCTTTTTAATTTAGCGCTGGTGTCCGCCCACATCCTCAGAGAGCTGGTCTAAAACCTGTCACTACCAACTGTCAAGGGATGACAAGGTAATTAATAGTGTTTCACTACAATGCAGCCAACTCTTTTAGGAACCGGACAGACCGGATGAGCTGAAAAACATGGAAACTTATGGAGAGAGGAGTGAGATAAGGAGACAGGGTAGAGAAGAAAATATCGACAGATACAGTAGGAAGAATTTGGAATAAAAATAGTTTGGTAAACCAGAAAAATGTCTGTCTTGACACTAATCAAAGGATGTAATGGATTCAGAGGTGAATATTTCCAAGAAAAAACAAACAAAACAGATTAAAATTTCAAAGCTCCAAGCAATTCTCTCTATGATTCTGTGATGGAAAAGCTGCCTAAAGATGAAGAGTAGCTGTGGACATTTTATGAAGCCATTCATCAGCAGGGCAAGTACCCTCAGAAATATTTAGTATCTCTAATGCAGACCAAGCTTGCCACTGTGTTTCATCCATCTTTCTGGATAAACCGTCATCCAGTGATGTATAGGTTGTATATATGCACATTCTGCAGAGAGCAGAGATCAATGGTGCTAAAGGGCTATCCTCAACCTCTTTGATAGATCGCCAGTGTCACTCATAAAGCTAGCCAGCCAAGCTAAAACTAATTTAGCATGAGAAAGATCAGACGGTTTTAGTGGTTTGAGGCCAAAAATGTGTCGAGTGTACATTTATAAAGCACTCACATAGAAAAGAAAGTTTGTCTAAAGACTGAAAAACAGATATACTTCAGTGGTATAATGCAGTAAACAACCTTAAAAGCTCTCAAATGATACATCAGCCTTTTATTTTGAGTCTAAACCACCACTTGAAGTGCACCGGGTATTTTTCAGCAACCTGATACAGAAACATGTTGCAGTAATATTACAGCTTTTCCAGCAACCGCTAGAAACATGATTTACTTTGTTCCTATAACTCCAATGCCATCCCCAGATAAAATGACACATGGGAAAAGACACCCTCCCCCTCCTCTCTCTCTCTATCTGCATATTCTTCCTATTTTTTTTGGTTTATACAGTCAGAAGTTCAGAACCATGTTGCAAATCAAGGTTATCTTTGCTTATCTTTTCCCCCCTGTTCATCCACAAGAGCAAATTGCACCATCAGTCATCAGAAGTTGCAAATGGAGGAAAGGATGTAATTGCTACATTGTGGTGATTCATTGTAAATGTGAGAAGCAGATAAATAATAAATTAGTTGTAAGTGCTAATTTTGCTTCTGTTAAAAAAATAAAAAAGTCACACACTAAGACTAAAATGGTTAAAACCTGTCAAGAAAAAAAAAGAAAAAAAGGGTGTATTGTGTGACTACAAATTCTTATGCACACTGACACCTTCCATCACAGAGGAACTATGAAGGTTGCAAACACACATCCGCACCCACTGTCTCCTCTCCAAATGTCACAACATCATTATCATGCAGTATTGATCCCGGCGAGGGTGATCCATTTGAATTCCAATCAGGATGGATGTGACGGCTCTTTGGCTGCCACACCGCCACCGTCTTGGCTGGTCCAGGCAGTAAACACCATATCGTTAGTCTTCTCACGACTACAGATGGCCACAACATGCTGGAATTTCCTCTAAAACATCCAGTGATTAGAACCAGAATACCTGCATCCACTGTGTACCTGACATTCTTCACCATTTAACTTGAAACTGACACATGTGCAGGAAATTCATTGTTTGTAAGGTTGTATAATAATAATTGTGGACATGTTCTATAGAGCCTGGCTATAACCTGCCTGCTCCAGTGCCTCATTACACTCTATATCCTAACAGCTGCATGCCCCTGCAGGCATGTGGGACTGGCATAAAGATGGCACAAAGGCAAATGCATAGGGGAGCTAATCGTGCACAGTTACATCCTGCTAAAAACAGACAAGCATTGGCCAGTTTGTGTGTCTAGCCTTAGGATCTATAACAGATCAAGGATTATAGAGGGTGATATGTTTGACCTTTAAGCTGGTGAGCACAATGTTGTGTTTTCGTTTGTGATAATAATCATTTAATCAAAGGCCTATATTTAGTATCTTTTCTGCCACGTTGCTGGAGCTGCTTCTTCTATATCTCGCGCGTCAGGTTTTTTCATGCTCACTTCCTTTTCTCCTCACCCTCTGATAATAATGCAAGTGCAGATAATCAGAGATAATCTTATCTCTTCTCTCAATCACTGTGATCTTGTCTATTCAGTGTCATTAGCGTGCCCAACTCCCCCGTTTCCTTCCATCTCTGTTTCTAACTCCCTCTCTCTCTCTCTCTGAACAATGAATTAGCATCACCATTCAAGAGTTCAAGTGCTTTCTCGATCTCTCATTTTTTTTTTTGCCTCTCCTCCACTTTCCTCTGTCTCCTTCAGTTCTCACTGTTGCGACTAATCAAGGACCAAATGAAAGGAAACTATTGCATGGTAATAAAACGCGACAGCAGGTCATGACGTCTATACACACACCTAACCTCGCTTGCTTTGTGTCTTTGAAAGCACCACTTGTCACTTCAGCACAATATTTCAACATTTAGTAAAATAATCTTTAAATATTCAAAGGGGTCATGTTTTGCTGAACCCACTTTTATTAGTCATTGGTTCATTACCTTCACCAAGGAGGTTATGTTTTTGCCGGCGTTTGTTTGTTTGTTTGTTTGTCTGTGTGCAACATAACTCAAAAAGTTATGGACGGATTTTGATGAAATTTTCAGGATTTGTTGC
>JAPSES010000102.1:8295465-8307309 GCA_029822895.1 Maxillicosta whitleyi
CCCCCAAAAAAAAAAAAAAAATCAGTAAAAGATAATTAAGCTGAAAAGAACAAGCAAGACCTTTCGTGGCCTTATTTGCCATCAATTAAAGATCCAGTGCAGTTGTATCTTTACAAGTATTTGGGGGAAAAAAAACTGACTGTGTCAACCTAATTCTGGAATAATAAGACTGATGCAGTTATTAGGCTATATTTGGGATGTGTGGGCATATTGTATGGGCATCAAAAAAAGGAAATCTGAGAGCACTACACAGTGGGTGGGTGTATTCATGCAGTCTGTGTGTATGTGTGCATATGTGTTCTTTCCTCCAACACAGCCTCAGGGAGCCTCACAGCAGTTGAGTCCTGGGGAAAGTGAAAGGCTGCCACCTACGTTTACAATACAAAGCAGATACACTGAGTACTATTTTGTGCTTGGTATTGACTTAAATGGTTAAACTAGACATCTCTCCACCACACATCCCTGCATGAGCCTTCAGTGCTCTTTGACCAAGCCATCACCTACACACCTAAAACACTGCTAATGTCTATATACAAGGAATGAATTGGCTTTAAAGAACAGGCAGACATTATAGACAAAGCCTCCCATGATAGCCTTCCCCCACAGAGGTTATGTACAACTTTGCTTTTGTCTCTAATCTCCAGATACTGCTTTACAGAGGCACCATTTGAAATCTTTTTTATGATTTTTTTTCATCACCTCCTACATCTCTGCAGCAGATAATTCATCAGACCCAGGTTCTAGCGCCGTCTCGCCTTGAAGCAATCAACCTCACAACATTACTGTACTGACTAACATGTGACCCTGTTGGCTAAATGCACTTAAACCTCCAGCCAGTAACCTTCCTTGTGAGTCATTCCGAAGCCATAAGACATGCTACACCTTTGTGAGTCTGATATAATGGAAGCAACGGAAATCCCCAATGGGAGTTAAAGCAGAATGAACCTGCTGCAATGTATGCATCAGCTAAGGCTTTATTTGCCACCTTAGGCTGAAAACCAATGAAGTCCAAAAGTGAAGTAGCAATGCGGGGTCTGTTGCCAAGGGGAAGAGAGGGCACTGGTGAATAATTCACCAGGCAGCTTCAGAGTCGGTTCAGTGGCAGGAGTTGAAGGGAAGACTTTGGACAGAACTCTGTTGCGCTTAGCTAAATAATTGATGGCTTCAATCAGCAGACAACATGGTCCTGGGTCAGGCCTATGCAAAAATGATACACACTAAATAAAAGAAAGCTGTCAGATCAAGAGGAAATGAGACAGGGTGAAAATAAGAGGGAACATTTCTAAACGGGAACCTGGGGTGAAGACGGAAGGACAGTGGAGGAGGTGACGGGACTCAACACTTCACTCAAGAACATGTTTTTATGCATCGTCAAACTAAGTGGCTGAGGTCCTACTGTATTTTACGTGCACAGACACTGCTGAGAATCACCACATAAAGAGAGTTTCGTCTCTACTTTTATAGTTTCCCCCATTTGCAAATCAATTTCCTTTTTTATACTGGAACATTTCCTGGTTTATGGGAGCTATGAAGGTGAAGTATGGCTGAAGGGTAGAGCCCAACTCTTTTCTTCCCATTTGGTATGGCATCAAAACCCCTTCAGGTTTAAAAAGATTTTCTCTCCAATTTCTCACTTAGAGATTCTTTTACAACTACTAGTAGTATATGGGTTCAGTTCCAGTTAATATTAAAGTCAACACTTGTTCTTACCTGCAGCAAAACCACACATATCTATTCATATATGCCTGCTTCTGTCTGTGAGCTTTAAGATAAAAAAAAAAAAAAGAAGCTGAACCTCTGCAATAAGTGTATATGAAATTTTAGGTTGCTGCCACAGTGCCACAACCCACCACTTGTATCAACCATGCATTTCCTTCCTCGTTTGGTTCTATTCTTAGATTTCACTCAACAGCCTTGCCCCTTGATTGTCAGACCGAACATCATTGGTATCACTGAGGTAAAGATGTTGAAGACACTAGTATCACTTTGCGACTTTTTGCTAATTCAAGTGTGGGATAATGGAAAGTGAGAAAAGATAAATTACACAGTGAAAGGGAATTCTTTTTTTTTTTTTTTAAATCTGCCCAAGCTAATCAGCCACCTGGGCTAGACAGATGTGTTAAAGAAATGCCAGTGTTGAATAGTGTTCCGCAGTGCTCGGATTCAAATGACAAGGATGAGGTAATCCAACTAAATCCCTACAGGAGGCAACCGCAGAAAGGTATCTATCAGCACTTGCTGCTCAATTACATTTGATGAGCTCTGAGCATCTGACAATTAACTGTTAAATGTTACAGGAGACATATTCAGTGTAGAACAGAAAAGTGGCCAAAATAACAGTTAGATTTCATGTCTAACCAGGATTTAATCCATCTCCTAACATGTCAGATGTGTTTTTCACAGGATGGTGATATAGCACACTGCCTTTTAAAGGTTTTACACAGCACCTGAATGTGGATGGAGTGACAGTGCACACAATGGCTTATGTGCCCAATTACCTTCATTGACAGGCAATTTTGCCTAGAGCTGGCAGCTATTAGCAAGCCATCACCTAATGCTGGCAAGGCCTTTTCCAAATAAAGTCCCCCCCCCTCTGAGATCGGGTAAGTGTAGTGACCTCCTGCACACTCAATTATGGAATCATAATCCAGGACGGTGGGTAGCCCTGACTAACTCCTAATTGGTGGTCTCTTTATGTATGAGGTTGGCTTTAAGAAGGAGCGACACCGCTGTGGGGAAATCAAGGCCTCTCACCAGGCCTGTCACTCAAGCAGAATTGCTTAAGTCTGAATTAATTTCCATCCTCAAACAGACTGGGCCATTGCTTTGCATTTTCTTCTCTCTTCTTCATATCCAACATGCTTATGAATTGCTAATGAAAATGTATCCCAGAGGTAGTTAATGCTTTATTTCATGTAATTGGAAATCAAGATCTTCTACTTTAAAGAACAGATTATGGCCGACCTTAAAAACAACATTAGACAAACAAGGGATTGATATCGGCATCACATTCAAGAAAACATGGCTTTTTATCTACACTGTTTACCAGCAAAAAGCTATTTTCGTAACTTTACATCAGAGGTTAACTTTGATCAAACCGGCAGTCAATGTGACAAATACAGCAATGAGTTGTAGGTGTCATATTCTCAGTCTGGGTTGACAGATAAAGGAGATTGAATTATTGGAAATACAACTGTACCCACATGCCAGCTGCTGAACACTTGCCATGTCTCATCTTCTATTAGCGACTAGAATGTGATAACTAACAGCCATTACTGTTTTAACATAATTACAGTCACCAAAATGTATATGTCAGTGTTTGATGTTTGTAGACTTATGTGGAATATAATGAGGTAAAAAATACTGACATATACCAGGATGAAAACACATTTTCAATGAATTGCCATGCATGCAGACAACTCCGACATTTATCATTATAATGGCGGTGTACTACTGTTAACACTGAAGCATTATGTCACATTTTACTCCCTACATGATATGAGGGGATGAAGTTTTGTCTCGCACCATTTTAAGATCAGTTCATGCAAATATTCTCGTGTCAATACCTCAATGGAACGCAACATCTTGGCTGATTGAATGAAACTAAATATTCTCACTTAATGCCTACATTCCAACATATAATTAGATGTTTTTATGTGTTGAAAATTAAACTACTTACATTACAAATAGAACAAATCACATATGAGTGATAATAGTCCAGTCGTCACTGTAAAGGCTTATTGTGCTCTGTCTCTGTCTGGAACATGTGTGGTACTGCAGTACTGCACTAGTTAAAGCATGACATATCATGATCTCATGAAGCTTAGGTCCTAAAAGACAAGGGGACTCCACTGTTCAACACCTACTTAAGTGACATCTGACCCACATTATGCAAACAGGTGAGGTTCAAAGTGATTTTTGTACGATGAATTCCTCCTGTGCACACATCAATCAAGGCTCTGCATATGAACAATCAGCGAGGGACTGATGTTAGATCAACAGAGAAAGAGGAGAAACCTCTGAAGCCTGGCATTTGAGGGTGAGACTGACAGACTATCAGCACTGCAATTCACCAGGGAGTCGCTCTAATACACCTAACCGCCCAACTAATGGAAACCGTCCGACAGGCAAACCGGGGCTGATTCCATGTATCAAGAGAGGGCGGGAGGGTGAACGCCAACAAAATGTCAGCTTAAATCAAACGTGAATGACAGCCGTCGGTCTTCCACTGACAGGACATTTACAATAACCCTGCAAACAGAGTCAAGCTATCTCCACCTGCTCGACGCTAGCCTGAGAAAAGATGTATCCATTTTGCCACAGGTTTTTTTTTAATCCTGTTTTATTCTCATCCTACTCTTTGCTACAGGGCAACTCTGCTGCAGACACTGAATAATCTGTGAAGTGGCACTTGGCAGTCTGTAACCAACTGGCCACTCAACAGCAGCCTCTTAAAGCTATGTTATGGCTCAACACCGCAGTCCTTAAAGGGGAAACCCACTCAAAAAAACACCTCTATTTACACAAGTCATTTCACCATGATTTGTACATGAAATAATACAGAGAAATCAGCAAATATTTGTGCAAAAAAACAACTAAATATCAGTTTATATATGTGGTTTCTGATATTTAAGTCTTAGAAAAGAGGTGTATTAAATTACATTAATTTTGCTTAACGCCAAACGTATCATATTTGATACAGAGTCCTCAACATTATCAGTGGGATTTTATTTTTTAAAAACCTCATTCATGCATACATGAATGCAATACATAGATAATTCTCCAGAGTGTGTATATGTGTTGGGGGGGGGCATTTGTTAAAAAATAATATTTGAGTATTGAGACCCTTTGTACATGACACAAAATTGAGACTCATATACAGTATAGAAATTGATATTTGAGAAAACAAACTTTTTTTTGGTTCTTCAGAGGGACCAATAAAGACTCAAGTTTCAATAAACTGGAATTTTCTGTCAATGATTTAATGGTTCAGGCTTTAAATGTTTTTAAACTCATTCAATCATTGTAATTTATTAACATCCAAACTGTTCAGTCCATTTCAAGGTCACAGTAACAACAGGGACACCTACACCACCAACTTTCCATCAGCGTCCCACAGCTCCTCAGAGTCAGCAGTGCCTTGGCCAACTGGATGATATAATCCCTCCAGTGAATCCTGGCAGAGCCTTATGACCTCCATTTCTAGACCTCCAATGGAAGGCATCCAGGAAGCATCCTTATCCAGTCCCTCCAGAAGAACATGGGGTCAGCATTTTTTTTTTTCAAAAACGGCACATATTCACCACAATAATAGCATATGTCTGCACAAAATACACGAAATATGAGGGGTTTGCATGATTTCATAATCGCCACATTTTTCTGCATGAAGTAAAAAAATACTGCATTGTAACTTGACAGCAGTTACTGTCCTCAATGAGCTGTGGGTGCTGCCATAAGCCCCTCCCCTGTCCCAAAGCAGTCCCAGATAGTCAGTCTCACAGTAGCGTCGTAGAGCAGTCGGACCTGTCAGAGCAGAGAGGAGACCCACCACTCCATGTCCACACTGCTAACGAATACAGTGTGTGCAACGCTGCTGTTGATCTCACTCTCACTTACAGAGTAGGATGTAAATGTACATATTTACCTCCGCCAAAGAGGTTATGTTTTCGCCAGCATTTGTTTGTCTGGCTGGCTGTCTGTTAGCAACATAAAGTCAAAAAGCTATCGATGGATTTTGATGAAATTTTAAGGATTTGTTGCCAATGACACAAGGAAGAAATGATTAACTGGATTCTGGATCACTTTGAAATTTTCATTAACATTGGGGTCAATGGGGCCAAAAATTTAGCTTCTCAGTATCTTGGTTAATTATTGACCAAACGTAATGAAATTTTCAGAAAATGTTCGCTCTGACACAAGGAAAAGATGATTAAATTGTGAAGGTGATCCGGATCACTGTCTGGATCCAGGAATTTTTTCAACAATTCTCTATTAGTTATCATTGGCATTGCTGTGGTAATAATAACAAATGTCCACCAAATGGCGACTCATGTTTTCTCATATAGTCCATGGACTTTTCTATAGACGTATCTTCAATAGTTATGGAGCTAGATCCTGAAGAAAACCACCATTACAGAAATGTGGATTTGGGAGTAATATTGTGGGGTGTCAGTCATAATATGTGGGGGAACTGTGCTGCTTGGCGGAGGTTTGCGCTCCAAGTGCTTTTTCAACTGTAACGCTAAGATAAATCGCTGCATTTGAGGAGGGGGCTCTGAAAAAACCCAATTAACCTGAATTAACTTGCATAATAACAATAAAGATTCTTGATTTCTTGAATTAGGGCCAGACCAATTCCAGGCATTTCTCACTTTGCCATTAACAGTGACTCTTTTTGGATCATTCAGATTATTAATGTTGTGAAGTTAAAACTTTTCACACAAAAAAAATTGTAAAAATGTCATAGCTATGGCAAAAAAGAAGTTTTAACTGAGAAAAAAACTATACCTGAGAGTCTGTTTAAGGTCAATTTCCTGGCCGCAATCCTTAATAAAGGAGGATTAGACATAGAACTAGCAATTTTACCCCAAACAACAGACTTTTGATTAAATTTGATATTCTAACATTTAATAATACAGGAAAAAAATGATTTACGTAATGTGGGTATAAACAAAACATTAGTCATGAAGTTATTTTGAGAAGTGATGTAAGATATGCTTACTTCTTGTATGTTAGCTTATCATAGGATGTAATAAGACATTTTTTTTATTTAGTACTACCCTATTTAAAACAGGACCTATTTAGAACAATCTGTTTTTCATTAAAATGCATGTTTTTCAAGCACTTGCATATTTTCACAACTTTGCACATTTTTTTGCAAATTCCCATAATATCACCACACAAAATGACATAAATACCCTCACATATTCCATTGCATAATCAAGGATTTTTGTCCACATTTTTTTGGAGAGACTATTTATATTTATCAGGTTCTGCAGCAACATTAACAGGCCCCTTTCAATGTGGATGACATGTAAGTCTATGCATTTCCTGAGTTTTGCCAAATTTGACCAGTCTATGAATCCACTGCCATCCCTTCCTTCCACCTTGCAGACCTCAGACTAAATGTAGATTAACATGGGCCAACGTATTACATAATGTTTTATTTTAGTTGAAGAAATTCTCTTAGTTTCACGCAATAAGAGACATGCTTGTGTATAAAACACCACTGTCCTTCAGTTATACAAAACAGCCCAAGAGATAAACACCATTTGAAGCCACAGGGATGAGTCCTTGTGTTTCTTAATGCGGTAGATCTGGGTAAAGACTAGTAACTCGGATGCTATAAAGGAGTTCATCTTCTTGTAATTGTGAGGAATTTACATAAATAATAGCAAAATGGCCTTGTACCTTTCTAGAACAGAATTTTTTTATGATCAAGCTGAAAATGAGACATAACGAAGCGGCTCAATGTGAAGAAAATATCAGTGGATATGATGATTAAAAGGTTGCATTTATCCAAGAATCAGTTTTCCACCCTAAACTTAGACTTACACACATGCAATATATTCCTATCTCAGCAAACCAGCAGTGTGAATGCACACATGAATGCAACACTGTGACATTTCCCTGTAAGGTGGACAGGTGATGATGATGCACACAGAGTCGCTTCATGCAAATGCCTTTGGATTTGTCAGCATGCCTTGTGGAACACATTGCTTTGTGTCAAATACATATGCAATGAGGTGTGAGGATGATGGCCTATATACATGTCAAACAGCTGCCAAGCATGGATACACCATCTGAATAAAGGACACTGCTGTACCTGCTGTTACGGACGCTGTATGCACACATAAAGCCCATGTACTTGAAAGACACCACACAATACTCCAAGCATGTATTAAAAATGAGTATATAGTTAATTAATGCAAAACAAATCATCACCAATCCACATTGATTTCACATCCAAGCATAATTTCAATTTATCTTTGGTATAGACACAAGTTATGTGATATTGTTTTAAAAACAAAAAGACCAGTTCCTCAGAACGAGAAACTGATTTTCATTTTTTGGTTTCCAAAAACAGCTAAAACGGAAAACCTCTGATTTACCGGGTTTCGCTTCATTTTCTGCACCCCAGCAGCAGAAAGCAACAGGGAACTTTTTTATTCATGCAAAATATGTTGCCATCATTACCAAGAACTACACTGTACAGCCCAGTTCCTGTGGTCTTGCACTCATCATGACTAGTCTAGGTATTTATTTTCCGTATCCTTCAAAAGCAGTGACACTAGTCCACAATGAGTGCACTAAAAGTAAACTGATGTCCATATGTAGGAGGTGCAGGGTTTCCACTTGCATATATATGGTACTTTAAAATAAATTAACTACACTGTGTTGCAATAAAGCTGTCAAGTGTGTTGGATTTATTATGTTTGTATAACGATACTGCATACATAAACTTTACAAGATGTTCTTGTCTCTTAGTGGAGCCAGGCAGGAAAGATAAGAGATGAAAGGGACTTGATGTGAAAAGGATTCAAAGCTGTGTTCCAATCAAACATGTTGCATGTAAAAGGCTCAGACATGTGATTATGCTGAAGAACAAAAGAAACTACTTTTTTACTTTGTCTGTTTTGGGTGTTTTTTCACATGATTTGTGCCTAAATGTTCATAACTGCATTGGATTTAATGCAGTGGTGTGATAACAGTCCTCTTTTACTTCTATTTCTAGGCAGCGTCACCAAAACAGGAGCACAGATGTCTGTGTCACGACAGGGACAATAAGACAGGAGGCAGAATGACAGAAATAAGAGCCAAAAGCATGGATGAAGTCAGGTGGAAAGCAACCGCTAACCGCTGGCAGGAGACCCAGCCAAGCCTTGGCCTGGTACATCAGCACATGGATTTATAGGCTGATTTACCTCGCTACTCAATGCTGCATACGCCATTAAGTTTGGCTCCAACTCTTGCCCCCCACTTCCACCGTGCTCCATCTCCATCTCATCACTAAATCAGTCGATGTGTCATTCATGTGACTTTTTTTTGTTTCGTAATACTGTCTTCATTCTGTCTGGATACATTGTCTACATTTTACGACCTTGCTTGTTATGAAGATGCTGTCAGTTCACATTTTCATCATTGAAGCCGTCATTAAGCACAAGACAACATACGTGATGTTAAATGCATAAATAATCATCTAGGAGGCTCTAGTGGCATCGCCTTGCATGATGATCTCATCAATAAAATATCAAGCTTTATTTATTTATTTATTTTTAACATAACCTTCCAAGCAACCAAATGATGTTCTGGTCACCACTAGCCCTCCCACCTCTGGGTGCCCTTCAGTTCCCCATGGGGACAGTCATTACTGCAACAATGCCCCTCGCCACTTTTATCGAAATGAAAATATACGAACCGTTGATTATGGAGGCTGTTGGGAAAATCAATTCTCATTTCGACAGGAAACATTTGTCTTTGTGCTCCAGCGGCCTGTGTAGATTTGACAGCAAAGTTTAACATTAAAGGGTAAGTGTGTAAAGGGGGGGGTGGGTGAGGCAGAAAGACAAAGTGCAAAGGACTGGGGGGAGAGTGAGAAAGGATGTTGTACTGTATGTGGGTGTGCTTGCAGACCGGTTGTTTTTGATGTGGAGCAGGAAGAGAAGAGGTGAGGAGACGATCGAAAGTCCCCTTCTTTTTATTGATTGCACGAGGACCACAAGGGGCTGAGTACCCTCAGGCAAGGCAGAGGAAAGGAGGAAGTATTCAGAGGTAGAGTAGACTGAGCATATTAACTGAGGATACACAGGAGGAAACACTCTTTCTGAACTTTCTGACATTTAACATGATGGTCCAGATCTGCAGAGGGGCTGCAAGAAATAGTAATGCCGTCAGAAAATATGAGCCAGAAGGTAATGAAAAACACCGAATAACAGGTTACATCTACTTTTATCCATATTTTACATGCTCTTGAATTAAGGACTGCTATTTTATTCTTGTTGAAGTAGTCGTCAAAGTGTATAATCCTTACCTACTCTAGGATTTACAGCAGGGGTCTCATTTTCTTTCGGGGCCACATTCAGCCCAATTTGACCTCAAGGGGGCCGGACCAGTAAAATAATAACATATAAAACAATTGATAATAATGTATAAATAATAACAACTCAAAATCTGTCTCTGTTTTAGTGAAGACAAACCCATTAAATTATGAAAATACTCACTTTTATAATCTACCCAAAGAAAAAAGATACGAATAACCTGAAAAAAACTAACATTTATCATGCAATTTTAACAATAATGTTCATTATGGATCGGATCTACAAACACACTTAATAACAGGCAAAAGTGTTAAAATTGTGCTTAATTTTCTTCAGACATTTGAAGTTTTTCACATTTTATTGTTACAGGATATTTTGTAAATGTAATATTTTAATAATTTAATGTTATGTTTTGCACTAAAACAAGGACAAAAGTATGAAGTTGTCAATATTTATAGACAAAATGTAATTTTTTATGAATTTTTTCACATCAAACCAAGAAGAAAATATAGTCATTTTTGGTGGAAATTATTCTGTTATTATTTAGTAGATCATATTAGTCTGTATGTGAAACTAAAATGAGTTCAACAGCCTTACTGTGGATTTTTTACACTTTACACAGGCCGCATTAGAACTTGTGGTGGGCCACATTTGGCCCCCGGGCTGTGTGTTTGAGACCCCTGATTTAGAGGGACTTTCACAAGACGGTTGGAGAGGTTTTTGTTTCCAAATCAGAAAATTTGATATTTGAAATAAACCTCCCTTCAAGGCCAGGAAATTGTAATTGGTATAGATCAGCAACCACCTGCAGATATATTATGCTCATTCTGTTCCAAGACAAAATTGCTATTTAAGTGGAGCATTATGACCAGAAGGAGGTTAATGCAATTTCCCCCTGTGTCCCACTGAGCAACACCTGCAGCACTAAAGGAATGTTGTTTAGATGAGGCCTTGCGTTGGCTAATATATGTTTTTGCGAAAGATGCATTTCTTTTGACAGGAGAAACAACCACACTTTATCCTGGGGTCTGAAATCTTCAAAAACAATGGTGGGAGAGACAGAAAAGAACAAATAACACAAGAAAAAGACAAACAGAAATGACAGGTACATTGGTGCCAAATGCAGCGAAAAAAAAAATAGCTGGTATTTTTTTCTTTACTTTTGTGTTTCTGTTCACTTTTCCCCCCAATTTAACTGTTGGTGGCTGAAGCACGACAGAAAAATATTTGACAACAGAAATCTGCTGATCCGAGATGAACCTGAGCTGGCTGCCTCTTGGCAGAAACCTTTGATACACATTGGAAAAAAAAGGACTTGGACAATGACACACATTCAAACACACATGTATACACATACAGTTCTTTGCCAAATGCATTTTGTACCAAAAAATACCTTACTAAAGCATTGCTAATATGTAATCACAGCAAATGAAGGATAAAACCCTGGCAAAGGGGGACTATTCTCTATTCCAATTGTTAAATGGACTGCTCTTATATAGCGCTATATCTACACTTTGGTACTCAGAGCGCTTTACATAACCTCACATTCACCCATTCACACACACACTCACACACCAGTAGACGGCTACTATGCTAATGTACCATGCCAGACCCTACTGGGAGCAATTCAGGGTTCAGTGTCTTGCTCAAGAACACTTCGACATGTGGACAGTGGGAGCCAGGATTTGAACCGCCAACCCTTTGGTTTTTGGTCATCAACCCTTCTCTGCGATTTATTACGAATTGCAGAGTGCTGACGCATCATTGTGAACTATATTCTCGTGTGGGATGGCCGTCTCTGACCACC
>JAPSES010000102.1:8315006-8325379 GCA_029822895.1 Maxillicosta whitleyi
CCCACCCCCCTCTCCTGACTTTCTTTTCTGTCCTCTGAAAGCTCATACATATACATGTCATCTTCCCCATAGAGTGCCAAGTGCGTTAAGCACAGCTTGGAAATTAATGGCCCCTGAGCAATGCTGCAGTCCCAGCAACATCACACGCACTTTTCAGCTTGGTTATGGAGAGACGAGTTAGCTGGGGAAGATTGTGCATGTGTACACAAAACAGATACCTAATGCCGGAAAAGGTAAGATTAGCATATTAAATTAGTGAGGAGACACATCGCCCTGCTGCTGTAAACTGCGCTGCCTTTCTATAATGCTACAGCATATATAGGAAGAGATGTCAGAGGACATCAGTGTACACAAGTGAGCATCAGAGTATTACATTCATATGGGGCCATATGTCATTTTTCTATACAGGAAATGGCTGTCAATGAACGTAGTGAAAAAAAAAATCCACTCAGCTTTAAGTATTACCAACATAAACCAAACCAGAGTGAAGAAAACTGTGAGTAGACTGTGACAATAAACATCAGTAACAGACACTGACTGGATTTCCTCTGTATCGGATATAAGCTGTTATTTCACATCACAGCAGATGATCCGATACCTGAGACTGCAGATGTTTTTTGACCTCCTACAAACAATCTTTAAGCCACAACAAGCATCAGGAACAGTCCTGACCTTAGTGAATTAAAGGATTATTGGGTGATATAATCTCAATATTCCAAAGCTCCTATCATAGCACACATATCAATAACCTTTTTTTTTTTGAATGAATGTTTAATCTGACCTAAAGTAAACGAAAAGTAATGGGGTGAATGTGGAAGGAGATACAAGGACGGATTAAAAAAAAAAAAGAAGATCTTAGGAAGTAACAGTTGGCATTGAGTGAAGCTCTAAGGCTGGACAATGTCAATATAAGGCAAGAGCTGGAGATAGACATATGATGAAATAAACATTACTTTGATGAATTATGCAGGTCTAATGTGAATTGTAGAGACGTGTGAAACGTGTTTGTCGAACCCAACAGCACGGTACATTAGTCTAAAGTGCTCCTTTCATCCACAAGTGCATCACCTTTTTCAGTGTACTTTAAATACACTTCCCCAGCCCACATTTGATTTGTCCAACTGATTCTAAAATAACAATAAGTGATGGCAAATGGATCCTAATGAAAGGAAAGCCTTTCCTGAGTGAATCTGTGTCCATAAGTACGCTTCCTCTTTCTCCGGCTCCTTTTAATTTCCCTTGTGTCTCTCTCTGTATCTATCTGACTGGACTGAGTCCATAGTTCTTTCATTTGAACATTATACAAGAGTATACAATAGCTAAGATGACTTCATTTCCATCATCAACTTATTTCTTTGCCCACTGTCTCTTAAATTCCCTTGGCAATATTTTAATTCTCAAAGAAGCAGGATTCAGTTCTTCTGTGCTGTGCAACCTTTGTTCTTCCGTCTTTGTTCTTTATCTTTACCGCTACTTTTTTTCCCCTACCCATCACTTGCTCAAGCATTAAAAGCAATACATTCAGAGGTAGAGTATTAACCACTAAAAATAAGGATTAGACCAAACGCCAGAGTACAGAACCCACATCTGCTCCACCAGCCTTTCCCCAAATATATCTGTGTGCTGTGCAGAGATAGCAGCTACACAAACACAGCGCTGACTGTCCAAACTATCCAGAGACCGATAAACTGTCTATTCTTTCTTCCAAAAAGTGGTAATTACTGTTATTAAATCACCAAAACTGACATTTTAAACCTTCAGACACACTCAGATGGAAATGTGCCTGCAAACATGTGCTCATTTCTGCAGTTGTATGCACAATAATGAAAATATAACATTTTGACAGTCAAATATCAAGAGTGTGATTGTTGAGTGTCAACCATCAATGAGATAAATAAAAACCCAGCTGACTCACCGTCACTATCAGGAGTTAACAGCATCACAAAAACACTGGCAATGAGATTACCGGGTCTGTTGAAAGAGACATACAGCCCATTTGGCCTGCCAAACGCAGCACATAATCAGAAAGCATTATATGGCTGCTTGTATAGATAAGAGTTGTTTAGACAAAGTGGGGGGCTGCCTCGAAGACAATAGCAGACCCTATCCTGCACATAAACACACATTCTCATAGGGGTCCAATCTTGCTAAACCCACTTATATTAGTCACTGGTTCATTTATTTGTGTATTTGAACCCTTATAGTTCATAAAGTTTGAATTTGAACCCTCCAGGTGCTGCAAAGCTATATCTATATTGATTTTTGGCAAAAATCGAGTGGTTTTCCACAACTTGTTTTATTCCTCCTTAATTTGTTGTTTTATAACTAGTTATGCCTTGAACTTTCCACATATAAGGTCAAGACTTCCCATGAACATTTCTCAGAGTAGACCATGTTTACCAGCAGCAGCGTTATAGTCCAGACTGAAAATACGACCAAATTTTGAGCCAATTATCTAAAATGTTCAGTTGTTGGAACGGTACAGAAAGTACAGTCACAACAACCTGGAGGGGGTGGGGTGTGAAATGGCTCATTTGCATTTAAAGGGCCAGTGCTCAAAAGGACCTTTCTGGTGTCAATCAGAAATAGGGTTGAAGATGGACCTGTGGGGGTTGAATTAATAAAGAATTCGGACGCAAGCAGAGCATTTACAGTTTATGTAGAGTAGACCACAGGGAAATGTTTTAACCTAAGTAACCCCGTAAAAAAAAACTATCGCTCCTTTAAAGCCTATCTTACAAAAGGAAAAATATAATAATACATATGATACACACTATATTTTTTTCCTTCAATCTGGAGCACCTGACTTCTACTACATTCACACTGGACAAAATAACGAATGACATTTGGCTTATGCTCAGTGTGAATGGGTATAATTAGCATACACACCTAGCTCAAAGGACCAGGGTATTTATTAACTCCAACTGTGAGGCTATAGGCTGTAAGTCAGCAGCCACCAATTCTATCTGTCTCCAAGCCGCAGAGGTTGTGCCGTCTGAGGTTGCAAGATGGACTGAAGTAAAAGATAACAACTGTTGCCACTATAATGCTGTCACTTCCTGTGGCGTGTTCTACTGTGTTGCCTGTTTCCATTGTGTTGGTGACATTGAACATAACACCCAGACAATACTAAAACATACAATTCCATCTACAATGTGAAAGGAGTCGATTACCATGGCTGTAAAAGACATCCTTTAATTGACTGTCTGATCCAAAATCTCCCAGAGGTGCACAGCTGTGCTCTTGTGACAGTGAAAGCCAGCTTACACACTTATCAGACATTTCAGTGACTCCTAATACCCTGTGGATGAGGTACTGCCATCGTGGAAGAGACCAATGCCTTCGAATTTCTTCTTTTAATTTGACATCGGTCTCTATTGGAGTTTCTACAGTATATGTTCTTAGAGACATACACACACTTGTAGTTTGCACATCTGACAGGTTTCATGCTGCGGATGTCAGCAGTGTGTTGCAGAGAGATCCTCTTCCTGGTGCTAAGAGGATTGGCTGGCTAAAGACTAGTGACTTTGAAAGCTGCAGTCACCCTGATGTAGGCTTCAAATAAAAAAAAAAAAAAAAAAAAAGGAAAAGGAAAAAGGAGTGGGCCAAATCAGTGGAGCCAGACAATTGGAATAGAAACTAACTGGGCTTCATAATCCGATCTAAAGTTTACCATTAAACCCGGTGGTAGGATGTAGGCTGGTTAGCACGCTACATAAAACTTTAGGCCTTTGGCTCGATCCATCCACAGTAAGAGGTTATCACTTCTTTTTCTTCATACTAATGCTTTGCACCAAAGTATTCTCACCTTGTTTTTTTTTTTGTTTTTTTTTTATCTTATTAGACTCTGAAAAATTGCTTTGTCTGTCTAACAATAACAGAATAATCATGACTTGCATCACCCTCAGCTCTGACACCCTTTCCTAAGGTGGTATAATTTTCTACCAAATCCAACCAACCGTTTAGAGACTTTCCATTTAAAGAAATGATATTTCAGATTCATTTGCAGCTGCAAGATGTGTCAATTATTGGCAGCTTTTCAGACCTGTGAATTTAAATAGACACGAGAGAAAAACAGCACACAGCAGTTGTGGTGTTGTGACAATTGGAGTCCTTTCATACTGAAGGGTTCCCAGGTACTAATGCAAAGCTTAGGATGTAAAGTGACCCGTTGCATTTATATATGTTTAAATATATCTTTATTTTCATGGCTATTTACATTGTAGGTTCTCACTGAAGGCATCACAACTATGAATGAACATATGGAATTATGCAGTTAAAAAAGTGTGACATAACTCAAAGCATGTTTTATGTTTCAGATTCTTCAAAATACCCATGTTTTGCTTTTATTACTATTTTGCACATTCTTGACATTCTCTTGATGAGTTTCACGAGGTAGTCACCTGAAATATTTTCCAATAAATAGTCTTGAAAGAGTTCCCAATGATGTTGAACACTTGTTGGCCATCCATCCATCCATCTATCCATCTATCCATCTATCCATCTATCTATCTATCTATCTATCTATCTATCTATCTATCTATCTATCTATCTATCCATCCATCCATCCATCCATCCATCCATCCATCTGAGCCAACAGTGGCATATTTACAACATAGCTTGTTTTCTTCACCCTTCTCTCTTGTTTTTCTTTATTTGGGAAGATGATCTTTAAACAGTTATAAGGTTTAGGCTCCTGTATCGGAAAACCTTATGTTACGTGTGTGTGTGCTCTCTTGTAGACATGTATTCCCTGCCATGAAGGTCCTGCTCTTCGCAACCTCAAATTGCTACTGATTCTCTCATCAGTTCTGGCCAAGCTCACCCCATGTGTTCCTACAGATGGGTGCTTAGTGCAGCCAAGCATTGCAGGCATAAAAGAGACAGGTACAGATCCACTCCCACAGGAGCACTGAACCATCGCTTCATGCTATGCACTGCTGAACTAACATCTTTTTTTGTGCAAAGTGACTCCAGGCACATGCATATACACAAGGACACACATTAGAGTGTGATTCATAGCTCATGGCAAGCATTTTCAGTTTCTTATATTGCGTTTTTGATGCTGCATGTTATGAGCACTGAATAATTTAAATTGCAGTATTGTGGTCAGGATGTGTAGGAAAATCATGTAGGCTTTACAAACACTCACATCACAAGTTTGGATTATTATTGGAAGAATTTTCCCTCCCTAAACTACATTGGAGGACTTCAGTTTAACTTATGATGGGGTGAGGAAAAAACAACTAGACTAAAATGAAATGAAAACACCATGCTAAACCTTATGAATAGCCACAGTTGATTTCGCTTCATTCCATTCAGGCCCATTTCTGTCCAATTCTATCCAAGTATGCCAGCTTAAATATCCATATTTATAATTCAAAACAGATAAGAAACAAGAATCCAAGTACTGTGCATTAAGCCCAGATGTCTCTCTGCAGAAGCATTAAGCATCTGACGTAGGTTTCTGCACCAGAGCTCCCTGTGTTTTCCCCATCTCCCCATCAACCTTCCTGTTCCATATGGTTATATCCATCAACTACCTAGCCATCGATCAGCCTTGGCGTTACTTTCTTCTCTGTCTGCTTGCTAGGTCGAGCTCATAAAACATCCAAGACATTATTGTGCATTAGACAATAAAGATGTGCTGTAGGGAAAATCCATTAGCTTCTATAGAGAGGGGTGGTATGAATAGAAACGTCTAAGGTCTTGACTGAGATGATCCATCTTGCTCTCTTGGGTCGACATGCAACAGCTTTTGTGCTTTAGGTGAGTGAACATGTGTTACAACGAATTTGCATAAGACTGTGCGAGAGTCAATAATACCACTGCGTTTCATTATTGTGACATAGAAAGAAGTCATTATGAGCCCTTTTCTTTTTCTTCTTTTGTTCTTTCGGGTTATTTAGTTTCTTTCATTAACCATGTCGGGTGGTGTTTATTTAAAAGCGTCACCAACAGTGATGCTCTTCAATAAATGAATACTTTGGTCTTGGTGTAATATTTTGTCTTTGGCTCAGTGGGTTATTGTGGAAATGGGTTTCATTGATATGCAAGGTTCCCAGAGGACCTTCTGTGATGAAACTAGGTATGAGCAAGCGTGACATTAGCTGTGGAATGTCAGGGTCTCCAGGAAGAGAACTGAATATTTTGTAAATCCTCAGACTATTGGGATGATAGTTTCTTTAGCAGACTTCGATAAAAACGTTCCACTATTCTGAACACTATCTAATCTATCTTTCTCCCCCTAAATTCATTACCATTCCATTGACCATGGGGCTATTAGCACTACTCACTTACAGATAATATTTTTGTTAGGCTCCAAACACTGGTAAACTTGGCAACGGTTTCCTTTTGGTTGGTTATAATTGAATACATAGCCCTCAGGCTGCTGCCAACACAGTGAAGACCTTTAGTTTTGTTCAACAGTAATTCATGCTGGGGTGGTGACCTGTGCATGCACTTTTACACTCATACTCTGACATTCACACTGATCAGAGTCTACCAACACTGGTCACAGCTCATCCAACATACTGCAACAGATGAATGTGTGTTGACTCTCATGAGACTCGGCATGAGTACTTTTCCTTTTCTATTACAACCACGCTTTTCTAACTTCAAGGTTACTGCCTAAGCCTGCTCACTATCACTGTCAACTCTCATTCATACAGCTGGTTATTCTCTTTATTACACCCTAATTCCGATTTAATTCCCCTTTTTTGGCTCATGTTTTGCTTATTCCTCTTTCCACTGTTGGGTTATAAATTGTCCTACTGCACAGTATGTTCTTTTTGAAACACAGGATAGCACTATCAAGCAGAAGAGTAATGCACTCCATCTCCCTCGCTTATATATTCTTCATGACATTCCTCATACACTTCAATTTTTTTAACTCTGTCACTGTTAATTCATAAGGCTGTATGTGAAGAACGACTTGACATGGAATATACAAACAGCTTTAAAAATGTAATGTCTTTGTGAATCTACTGCAGCTGACCCACAAGTAGAATCATGGATCTATTGCTGATACAGTCCATGTCAAGTTCTAACTCCAGAGAGTTCTGGGTATTTTATTTCACCTTCACAGTTTATGAATGATCTTATCTGGACTCCAAACTGTAGATGTACATATGTAACTGTAACTGCTGTCAGGGTTCATCTCTCTGGTTTTTTCCAGTTGTCCCAGCATCAACTTCACAGTTAAAAAGCCTTCCTGCCATGAGGCACCACTTCAAAGAAGCTTTCATTTCTCTGTTCACAACACACAGAGTACAGATTCTCTTTCATGCTGTGCCCCAAACTTTAACCTTTTCGTCCACCATTCCATCTGATCTGTCCCTTACTATCACTCCCTCATCTGTCTCCCAATGGCACCTTTCATCAATCTGAGTGGTCACTGTGTCTGTCAGGCTGGAGTTGCCATCACTCTTCATTTGAGTCCGTAGAACACCCTTCAAAGCCGTCTAACTACCAAACAACAAGTGGCCCTTAGGCCGACTCCTTCCATTGCCATTTTTTCCTCTTCCGTTTATTGAACATTTGTGTTATTTTGTTTTTCAAAGAGCATAATATGTTAAAATATGTTCTTCTCTTGGAAAGGAAACCAGGAAGATCACTGAATTTCTATTGGAATAGGTGGAAAAACTGAATAATTACTAGCAAAATACACTGCTGCTACAGCTCATTAAGTGTTTGTTTTATCTGCTAACATGTTTTATTTCCAATAAACAAAGCAAATACAAAGTTTGTTATGAACTTTTACTCAAAACATTGTAGAGGTACACAGTAACCTCTAATTTTAAGCAACAATAAATTACTTTGTTAGTATAAAAATTACTAAAATTGAAGCTAAGCATATGGTGTGTTACCCACAGCAGCTTGCTTTGACATCTGTGACCGCAGAGTTAAATAGATTTAATTGTGGAGTGAAACAGTCAAATGATCTTACTGACCTGCAAAACACAAAAAGAAAAAGCCTAAAGTCATATGCATTGTTGAAAGTGTTTTAAATAGTAAGAACACATGGGAAATTAAATATTAGATAATCTTCTGTGCCAATTGTGTAATAGGTCAAACAAGTATCACCTCAAGGGTTACTGGCTATATTGTACAATTGTGAAGAAATGAATTACTAACCAATAATTGTACATGTCTGTCAGAAAGACTTTTGAGGCAATAAGTGGAACTCAAAATGCTGTGGTAACTACCACTCCACTAGAAGTTATTGCATTTATTCTTTGGAAAGGGTATAATTTAAAATGCAAATAGATGTAACACTAGATGCAAGCGCTAGACTGCAAATAAAGAACGTTAATTGAATCCAGAGAGGGTTCATCTAACAGGTAAGGAAACTCTTACCAGTTATGTGTATAAAATATTATGAAAGTGAAAGAAAGTGCTAATATACTTATGACATTTAAGATAGATAATCATTCTAGATAGCAAAACCAAATGTGTGAATTCCTCACTTTACTGACGATGGTCTAATTATTTTGTCAAAAGTAATCTGTGCATTATGTGCAGGTTGTTATTATGTAGAGACACAAGCTCTGTGTTGTGCTGCCTTTTAAATTTGGTTACGTCAGAGCAGGTGTGCGCCTGCTGTGTGTGCACTGTTTGCTAACAAGAACAGACACGGATGCATAATTCTGTCGCTGTGCTATGAATGCGTGTGCATGTCGATACAGAACACGTACAAACAGCCAGGCCCAGGGAGTGTATAATTCAGACTCTGGAATACCTGAGGGTGCAGCCCTCTCTCCTTGCTCGGTTACTCACCAGGAAAAAGGAAAATACACAGTCAATGCACCAGTAGCTAGGAAACAAATTGAGCTAAAAGGTCAATCACCCCTCACCCCCACCTAACTTTAATTAACAAATCAGCCGAAAATGCCAAGGAACCAGAGGCTATGAAAATATCACACCGTAAAGTTGCTTCTTCGCTACTCAGGGCTAATTGGGGACCATTTAATAGACCAGTGAATGAATGTTAATCATTAGCTAATACACCCAGGGTTTGTTCCATTGGTTTATATGTCCCACTGATGTGGGGGGAGAGCTCTTGTGACTGTTCTCAGCTCTTGTGGGGAGTACATTGATTTGTTCTGTGACAGATAAAATCAAATACAGACAGATAAATCAGACAAAGACGTAAAGTCAATACAGAAAAGTTTATGTGTGTAAGTTAAATAAATCTTCATCTTTCAGTAGATGCAAGTCTTCGAGATCTGAGACTCAACCCAAACCCAAAAAAAAAATCAGATAAAAGGGGTAAAATAAAATGAAAAAAAAAAAAGGAAGTAGAACAGAAACAGAAAAATAAGATGGGAGGATAAAGAGAACATACAGAGAAAATGTGAAAGATATCAAGGCATGTGACAAGAAGGGGTGCGGGCCAGGTAGCAGAGGAGCAACATGAAAATGAGGGAGTGGGGGAGGGAAAAGCAGATGTCTGATTCTCTGATTCATCCCTCTGCTCCACCACTGAGCTGCACAAAGCAAAGGAGAAAAAGAGTGTGCCGAGGTATGATGAGATGCAGAGAATTCTACACTGAAGAAAAGTTGATAGCCTGATAGCAGAAAAAAAAAAAAAACACACTTTTCTTCCTACTTCTATCTAAGAGAGAATAGAACTGTAATGCTTATATGGAAAAGAACATTACTAAAGTAATCCCTCTTATCACTACTATGATAAAAATAAAGTCTGTTTTGCAGAAAGCTGTTCTTGTGGCTCCATTATGAGCCATATAACACAGCACAATAACACAGCCCATAGGCATGTTCAGTGGGTTTTAAACTAGGCCTGCATGGACTGGGGTTCTCTTCGGCATGCCTCCACAGAGTCCTGCTCTGCTCCACCAAGGGGACCGCCCCAGGGGAGCCAATTAAGAGTGTCCGCTGTGTCGGTGACAGCTGCACCAGCTGCAGCCCTGAAAGCCTCCCAGCTCTACATCACTGACGGGGAAATTTTGCAGAACGGGCTAGGAGGAGAGAGAGTCAGGGGGAGAGGGGATCAATGAAGACAGCAGTCAACCAGAACGTGAGAGCGGACTGTGGCACGTTGGAGAAGAGGCCCTTTATGGAGACAGAGAGTTCAGGTTGGTGGTCACAACTTCAACAGAGTAAAGTTCTATCTGGAGCTGTGCATTTCAAACTAGAAAAACACTCAGGGAGCGCAAACCTCCGCCAAGCAGCACAGTTCCCCCAAATATTATGACACCCCATAATATTACTCCCACATTTGTTTTTTTTAAATCTATTTTATTAGATTCTTGACACTGGAAACATACCCACAGTAATGTAAATTACATGCTGCTAACAAAGAAATGAACAAATCCACATTTCTGTAATGGTGGTTTTCTTCAGGATCTAGC
>JAPSES010000102.1:8355172-8370244 GCA_029822895.1 Maxillicosta whitleyi
CCCCCCCCCCCCAGAGCACAGTGCAGGAGGGAAAGTTAGGAGAGGAGAAGCAAGAGCAAGCGTGCATGAGAAGAAAGAAAGAGTCATCATCTTTCTGGGGAGCCAGATTGCAGAGCTCTAGGGTATGAGGCGCCCCAGTGTTTAAAATGCCTGCTGAATCACATCTAATTTATCCAAAGCCTACGTGAAGAGGAACAGCAGTTTGTGTGTGTATGTGTGTGTGCGGAAAAGCAGGAGAAAAGAGAGATCAGCTAGAAGACAGACAGACAGTTCCCACTGTACAACAGCTTATTTAAGACATAAGCTGTTTTTGATGCTCTGTCGGGGTCTATGTTCAATAAATGGAAGTGCCTATCGATTTAAACTCCAGATAGGGAGTGCTCAGTTCTTGCTGTTATCACTGAGATTAACACACGACGACAATACAAAATCTGTAGGGAACAGATTGAGGCAAGAATTGTGTTGGCCTTATCATACACCTAAAAGAAACACACGACTTAAGAAGCAGGTTTTTTTTGTTTTTTTTTTACATTTTTTTTTTTATCTATGGCTGATCACACCCAACATGGTTTGCAAACACAGCCATAATGAGTCATTGGTGCTCGTGTAGAAGTATAACACTACAAAAAGCCACCAGGCATGTCGGGCTGTGTTTACTAAATATTTGCGAAGCATCCATGCATGTATGTGTGTAAAAGTAGCAGCTGTTGATCCATCAACCTTAGCACAGCAGTGTTTTCACTGGAGATATTAGCCAGCAGGGTTCTGTTTAAAGAGACCATATAATGCACAGAAAGGGCAGCTGATATCTCAAGAGAGTGGGCACGTTATTTTTTTGGCAAGGAGAAGCAGTTTATTTGTAATAATAGCTGCAGAATTTTCCGACAATGATATGTCTGGAGGTCTATATGTGTCGAAAACTGTGAAGCATCTAAGAAAACCCTCCCAAATTCTCACAATAGAGCGTTTCATTTGATTTATTACTCAGCACTCATTCAGACTGAATCATGATGAAAATCTCTGGTCTTGATATTTGTTATATGGATAAAGTTAAGAAGAATGGAGTGACTGAGTAGCCTAGTGGTTGACGCCACTGCCTTTGGTGCGGAAAATGACCTGTTCTAGACCCAGGTGGATCCTTGGGAAAGGTTCTTTACGCTATATATCCCAATGTAGCCACAAGGGGGCGCCAGTCTAATTGTGCCAGTTCCAAGCCTGGTTGTGTCAGGAAGATGTAAAAAAACTGTGCCAAACCAACATGCGAATCTGATTCACTGTGACCGAAAACCGAAAGAACTCATTATCATCATAAAGTTAAGAAGAACCTTTACATTGAAAAATTGGGGCGTCCATTATTCTACAACAGAATACACAAACATCCAGAATCTTAACCAGTGAATAATGTTAAGCTGGTCAGTATTTGTTGATGTTTGTTGGCACAGATATCAGTTTGCACATCCTCTCAGCACAGTGCCCTTTCCCTGGATATATCAATCTTGTCTTGATATTCATATCCATCATTTTTAATCCTTTCTTGCCAAACACCCCCTGCTTAAACATTTTTTAAAGCTCCAGTCTAGTCATTCTCTCCTCTGGGAGGCAGTTTGGTCATAATCCCCCTTTTCTGATGTTTGCTCCTTCTTGTGTCATCTCTTATCTGAGGGAGAAACCCTTGAAATAAACACTTTCCACTGATATACCCTCAGCGGAAAATATTTCCTCCCAGTTCTCTGTACACAATTTCACTTATCACCAGCAAAGTACAACTTTTCTGAAAACAGAAGCAGAAAATATCCTTTTAGGGTATGTTTTGGGGGAATTTGTGCCCACATTCAGATTGTGTATTTGTGAAGCCTCTGCTGCAGTATAGCTGACTGGAATCAGGATTTCAGAGTTAATGGACAGGGTGACTGCTGTCTCCTCAAAGTGTCAGCCTTCGTTACACGCTTTGCACCCAGAAGCCACCGCCGTCCGTAACAGGGCACCACAGGGCCTCCATAAATCAAAATATATACAAAATGGTTTGTTTTGTCTCAAGAGAACTCCTCTGAAAAGGTGTTTCTGCTGAATCTCATTATTTCATTGCTCAGTTAATAGAACAGTTTGGATTCATCACATTTTCATATATTTTCTTTTGTTAAATGACAATCAACACTATTGGCTGTGTGACTTGAGAACTGTTTACATATGTGATATTTATCTTTATGTCGGGTATGTCTGTGTGTTTAACAATGTGCTTTCACACATACTGTGCCTGCTAGTGTTGTTTACTTCACACCATTATATTCCTCTATACTGCTTTTGGCATCAAAACCACAAAGTAATCCATGGTGCCCACTGTGTTAAATCGTTGATGCTGTTTGACAGCACAGACCTTGGAATCAGTCACCCACATCAGGCCCCCACAAAGTCAGGCCTCCACACTAGTAACCAGCCCTTCACTGGATTTTTTACACCAACTGTTACGGGTCAAAAGGTGTGAAAACAAAAAGCAACACATTCATAGTCTATGGATCTATAGTACATACTAGAATTTCCTTTATTGTCATTAAATATAATAATAATTTCAGGTGAAACACTGTCCAGCAAGGTTGTAATCGTTAACGAAAATGAACAAAATAACGAAAACTAAAACTGAAAACACATTTTTGTTAACTGAAACAAATAAACACTACAATTAAAAGAAAAAACTGTAACTAACTGAAACTGTTGTGTGTGTTTAAACTAAGACGAACTGAAATTTTAGGTGAAACGCCCTTTGTTTTCGTCTTTAACAATCAGTTTATGAGCCTTTTGGATTGGTATGAAATCACCATATTTCGCTCAGTTTTACGTGAGCGGGTGTACCTTTACGGCACCTCATGGTCCGTCAATTCTCAGTCAAAGTTGGCTTCCACTATACACTACCCAAGAACATGGCGACAAAGGTCGGAAGAAAGCGGCAGAGTCTGATTTAGGATTTCTTTGAATATGACTGCGAGACAGATAAAAGCGAGTGGAAACAAGTGATAAAATATGATAAAAATCCCACGAAAAAAACTTAAACTAATACTCAAACTAATAATAACTAAACTAAAACTAAGCATTTGGGGGAAAAAAAGGAAAACTAATAAAAACTAGTAAAACCCACTTTAAAAACCAATTAAAACTAACTGAATTAGAGAAAAAAAAAAAAGTCAGAAGTCAAAAAATCTAAAATGCAAAACTATTATAACCTTCCCGTCCAGTGGCTAAAGATAATAGTGGTTTACTAAATAGAGATCAAGCAAACATATAGAGCAGAGATTGACGCCTCTGGGTGATTTTAAATATTATGGAACCTGGTCACATGGAAAAGAACATTAAGGGTACAGAGGAACATCAATGTCCAGGAATGTCCTTGACATTACCATTAGTTTCTCCTTTGTAGCTTCATTCCTCCTTATTCTCTCCATCCTTTGACGGTTGCCAGTGCTTCAGCTCAATAGAGGACATTAACCGCCTAAGTACAGGTCTCCTATTGAGTGGCTACATGAGGGCTCATTAGGGATGTAGCAGATGGAGACATCAGGTTTGAGAGCTTATCTGTTGACTTGCAGCAGCAGAAGGTTGAAGGGTTAACATCTTGAGGTTATCAGGTAGATGAGTGCGCCTGCTTTGAATATGTGAACATGACTTTCTATCATGGTATCGACTGCTGCAGTCAATCAGCATGACAAAAAGTGCTTTGCTGCACTATTTTAATGGCCAGGGAATGATTGAGTTGTTAATTGGAGACACTGAAATGATTATCAAATAATAACACTGTGAGCTGATGGGAGAGTACATTCAAGGGTAATCTTTTAACAGCATTGGCTTGAAATCTTTTGTTAAATCTAAATTCCTTCAGTGGTTTTGTCTTCTTTTAACTTCTCATCCTTATGCACGGCGTCAGCACAAGCAAAGAGCCAAGGCAAGAGGTGACATGGCCAACATAATAATTAGTCATGAAGCCGCTGTCGCCTTCTCCAGCAGACTTAATGACCTAGAGTGGCTCTATCAGTGGTTATTAAATTAAGTCATTTTAAGCCACCAGGAAGGAGGAGAGTACGCTTGTGAAAAAAAATGCACACAACTTCATAAACAAACAGAAACAGTTGTCCAGTGACTGTACAGTGGTTAATCATAAGAGGTGACACAACTAGAGTACCCACACAACATTAATTAGTTCCACACTAATATGATGATGATTTCTTTTGGCTTTTTCCCTTTCGGGGTCGCCACAGCAAATCACCTTTGTATGTTTATTTGGCAGAGGTTTTTATATCGGATGCCCTTCCTGACTACAGCCTGGTTATCATGACATTTCCAATACCATGCTGGCATTGGGTCTGGCCAAGCATACTGAAAAAGTTGGTTCTCTAAAAAAAAAAAAAAAAAAGGGCGTGTTTCAAATTTGAAGTATTCGCCTCTTTCAAAAGTCTCAGTCTGCTATTGGTCGAAGCCAGAAAAGGCGTTCTCGAAGCTTAAACCAATCACACAGCGCTTTCCTCTGACGTATGTTAAGCAACAAAAACGGCTGGAAGGAGCCGGCTAGCAGCGGGGCTAACTGGTAGATAATACTTTTACCAAAGCTGGTCGGGAGGAAGGCCCAAGCATCCCTCCTTCCAATAAATGCCTCCAGCGCTGCTTTTTGCTCTATTTTCAGATATTTTTGGGTTAAACTGTTTCAACACCACATCTATGGCTATGCTAACGGCTAGCCGCTGCTCCATGCTAGCACTGAATGAAGTGCTTCTGTTTACAATCCTGGGGTTCCGGTCGCTGTTCTATGCGTCGCTTACGTCAACACACCTCTACCTAGAACCGTTGGAGATGCTGAACGTTGATTGGCTCTCGAAAAATAGGGTGGAGTTCTAGATTTTGCCGGAGATCAACACCGGCACAATGAGCCCACTTGTAGCTCTTGGGTGTATGAGGGGTCACCTGGGTCTCGAACCAGCTACCTTCCGTGCCTAAGGAAGTGGCGTTAAACACTGAGCTACGCAGTTCCACACTAATATCTAATGTGCAAAACAACCAACAATACTTCATTGGTGATCTGTTTGCCTTACAATGTTTTACTTTGACCTGACGGTAAAGTGGATCCAAGGCCTGTACTGTACGATCACTGTGATATTTTTGAGATTGTTTGAAAACACAACTCTGATGTTACTCTACAGTGCCTTGTGACACACAATTCTTAACACCACAGTAATAAAGGGGAACAAATAAAAACATGAAAAATGTAAGAAGGCAATAATTTGTGAACAAAATAATACATATAGAAAAGAAATAATATTGACAAACACTTCCACGGTGAAAAGGAAAACGGAGTAGGCTTGAGCTGTTTAGTCACCGTGGTAGTAGAATAATTGAGCTGACAAGTGTTAGACACCTGAAACCACCAAACATACACACAAATCTGCTATGACTGATGTAGTTCTTAACGCTGAGAAGCACGTTCTCCTATTGAGCACCTGACTACACTGTGCAGAACTAGACTTACTGGATATTATGGAGATAGTCAGAAACACTTCTATTGTTCCACTGTGGCAAAAAAAAAAAAAGTAAAAATCACACCATTTGCTTGCTCAATAAATTAAATAAAGCAGTATAATGAATAAAATTTTTTACATTTTTCAAAAATTTTAACCATTAGATATGTAAAATAAACAAAGATGATTTATTAACCCAGAACTAATTGATATTCATACATACTGAAGGACTAAAAAATTGGATTTCTATAGAAACCAAGAGGGTCTGATAATAATTTCCAGTGTGGTACAGTAATGCAGTTGGACACTGATTTATTATGAACCAGTGGGCTATGACTACATGAATAAAATGCAAAATTTCAGAGGAGCTTTTGTCAACATAGCATTCATTGACAGTGACTGTGTCCTTGATGATGACATAGAGGGGTTAGTGGAGAGTCAATGTTTAACAAGTTTTTATGGTGATAATATTATGGAGTATAATAATATATGCAACTAAAATTCTGGTTGAAAATATTATGGAACTATGATCTACCGGTCCAAGATATAAAGATATAAAAATATAAAGTCTTAACTACATAAATGCATTTCGTAACAATATTTTCTTGTAGTGTTGGACAGAAAACATCTAGACGCTTGAACAGTATTCAACAAATTCTTCTCTATTGGTGGAAAACTTCAGCCTTCAGATCTCTTTACATGCTCCGTGTGACATAGCATTACTAATTCATATGGACATAGGCCAAGTAAACACATCACATGTATGCATTCAATAATTCAGATAGGGGAGAGGGGCTGTGCAAGCACTTTCCAGGTGCAATGCATATTTGGAGATGGTTATGTGGAGACATCCATCTTTACTGTTAGATACCAGATGTTGTCTGATGATTTTAACAGTGATTTCCCTGAAAGCCTTGCTAAACTACTGACAACACTGCTGACACTCCCTCTCTACTGCATGCCAATATATGGATGTCAAGTCTGCTAAGTAGACAACACATTCAGCTGCAGTAAATAAATGGTTATAAACAAAATGCTACGTCCTCCTCACAAATATATGGTGAATGAATGACCTTAAAACCAAGGACGCTCTTGGGATTAATATTTCCTCCTGATTAAATTTATATTGTTTATGTCTTGCAGAATAAATATCATTTGACTGCTGAATATTCTCTTCATGTAACTGCCTATCTCTGTTTTTACAAACATCAATTCTATCTTAGTGTTCTCTCACTTCATTAATGCTAGAACGTATCATGCATCTTGCCGTGCGATAAATGTGATGGAAATACGCCGCTTTAGAAACATGAATAAAATTACTGAGGTTATTTACTGTGCATACTAGTGAAGGAGGCAGTAAATATCTGTGACTACAGATACCTTTTTGAGATAGTGATGATAAATGAGGGCAGCTGGACATCAGTTGCCCTCTCCCACCATCCACCTCTATAGCTGGCAGCCATAATGCCCTGCTGGGCTTATCAAATGCCAAAACGACACATTTAATTAAAGACCCTAACACTCTTTATTCTACACGGCCCCATGTCTGGTTGCGCTCATGCACTGCAGGGGTTTAACTAGAATCACTCAGTGACAGGGTCTGATAAAGTCATTAGGCTTCTCCACTAATAATCGGAAATGGGCAGGGATGTCCTTTTGTTAGACAAGAGATAGGCAGCCTGGCTTGCATGTAACACGAGAGGATGAATGCTTATGGAAATGAGAAAAGAACATGTAATGGAGGATCGCTAATCTAGGATGATTGGAAGTATAGAAGGAAGAGTAATATTAAAAAAAAAAAAACAGAACGTAGGATTAATGGCACAAAAAACGACTGAGTTGAAATTTAATCAGGGCAGGAAATGGATCTCTGGCTGCAGGATTGCATTCTGAAGGAGCTCCAACTGCAGGTCAAATAAATGAATCCGCATGTATACCATGAACCAGGCTGGAATATGGCAAGTTTTTGTAACATTTTCTCAGACTAGTTTTTCTCTTGGCTGTCGCGGTCCTAACAGTGAGTGGACTTTTCCAACGAATGACTCATAATCTCACAGCTTTAGAGTGCAAATATATATTTTTTCTGTATTCAAAAATGCAGAGTGGCTTCATGTTCTCATCACTTGTCTATCTTAGATGGCACACAACCACTGCATTTCAATTAGTTTGATTGAAGTAAACCATTTCTATGGAAGACAGAGCAATAACTGCGACAATGTGCAAGAACACCATGCATAGTAAACTTCCCTTTTCTTTCTTGCCTTCATCCTGTTCATTCATTCCCTCTCTCATCGTTTTATTTTCACTCCCTTGGCCATGATTACAGTGCGTATATTTAAATAATTCAATTTGCAATGGCCAGCTACATAATCATATTCTACCTCCTCTGCCTTTTCTCTTTTTTCACTGATGTTTCAAACTCCCGGGGGCAAATTTTCCCCACTGTCGCTCTCCTTCAATAAGAGAAAAAAAGAAGAGAGAGAGAGACTGGTTTGTTAAAGGCGTACAACTTTGATTCACTGACGATTAGCCTATTGTCTTTCTCCTTTTGTGTATTTGCCAGTGCAAACTTAATACAAACAACTCTTTTCCTCCTATGCTGTGAAGGGTTATTAATTAACTAAACCCACTCATCAGCATTTAAGTAGTCATTCTAACTTCTATCTGCACAAAGCAGACCTCTTGTTTATATTTACACGACCAATACCACTACCCATTTATACAAATCTTGCTGGTTTTCACTATTTTGTGTTCCAAGTGCTTTAAACACTGATTGACGTTTTCCTTGAAAAAAGGCCAGCATTTACAAAATAGTACTTACATTAACATATTGAAGAAAAATAAATGCAAATGCCGTGTTCTTCTTTATATCATAAAGTCGATTTTCACAGGACTTCGTATTTGATATGTCTACTTTACTGCAATCACTATAAATGTTCATGTGTTAAGTTTACTCTACATTATATGTAATAGAAACAAACAGGCAAATCGTTAATATCTAATAGTTCATCAATTTATATACTGACAATTCTTGTAACCCTATCATGTCAGAAAAGTGTACATAAATATAAATAGTATATATAAATGACAACCTGAATGGTATTGAGAAAATCTCTCTGGACAAAATTGATAAAAAAGAGGATAATCATCCAATAGTAGCACACAAACAACAACTAGTGGTTAAAGTAATACCAATGCAAGTACATTTCACTCATCTTGTGACACATTTTTTCCCCCTCTTGGTTGCCACCCCACATCTTTTCAGAAACAGAAGTGGTTATCCACTGCTATGCCACACTATGATCTCCCTCTCTCTCTCACACCCACACACAAAATACAGTAGAGCAAACATACATTGACACACAAAATCAGCACATGGGCAAAGGCTTTAAGGAGACGTGAAACTGGGCCTACTTCTTTAGAATTATACTTCAAACAGACCTCAGAAATGTATTCCCTGAAAAGAAGAGTCAGCAGCTGTCTGTAGATAGGTCTGCTTACCCTGATATTATACGACCACATAGCATTTTAGGATGCAAATCAAATTATTTTTTTTTCTATTACCCCAGCAGAAGGCCCTTAAGTCACAGTAACAGCAATGCACTACTTAGGTATGCCCGTGGTGAGAGCATTTAGATTCAGTGTAGCCTCAAAAGGACAGTCGCTGTGAAGAAAACGGAGACCATAAACCGTCTTTTATGGCATTTATTTGTTCCTCCAGGATTTGACCTTTCAGATCGCATTACTCTTCAATTACATGTCATCTCCATAGATTGTGAACTCAAAAGCAGTGGCAGGATAGAAGAGGACAGCGATGAACAGAGGGAGAAGGAGGCAGAGAGGCGTTAAGAAATTCTACACCCAGGGTGCTGCACCCTGCTATTGTGTTGGCACAGCATCAAAAGCATGATGACCAATTAGCAATAAGTAGTGGGCAGGTGGATGCCTGTCAGTCCACAGTCTCACACACTTCAGTTCTTCCATCTAGATGCCCCCTCTCCATTGTTATCTGCTGCCAAGGATGACTGATTCTTTAGCATGTACCTCCAAAGGCCTGGCTACTCAACAGGGGTCTTCAACAGCCAGATGGTTTTCATAGTTCTGGCAGTGTCCAAGTTACTATGTTAGCGGGTATTTGCTTCTTCTAAGACAAACAGCTACTGGCTAAACAGAGCTGCAGGGATCTGCTTGACGTACTGCCTCTTATTAAGACATGTTGCAAGATGTCAGGAATTGCACAAACCAACATAGATTGACACTGATCTGTGAAGATGTTAATTGGCTTCTGAAGAAAAGAAAGTGGCAAACTCTACCATCCTGAAATATTATTCCATAGTTTTGTTTTGTTTTGTTTTTTTAACTACCCCAGTTTGTTTGCATAAAACAATGGACATTCGACATGCAGGAACACATTAAGCTAATTTGAAGCTGTACAGTTTAGCCCTGGAGACAAATGCCGAGGGATTATTAAAGCATAGTAGACGTTAATAGTATTGCAACACATTTTTCAGCAGACATTCATTCATGTGCCCCTAAGTGCCCTTTATAATTGGACTGTTTTCAGATATAATCTGTGATTTTAGAATATGAAACCATTTCCTTTGCTTTATGACTTTCTGGCACCCTGCAGCAAGGAACAGCCATTGCATTCTTCATTCATTAGCCCTATAAGAGGCTCATTTTAATTTTGTTTAATTCGATTTCAGTATCAGGTGCTATGGTGTGGAAATGACTGGAGGGCTAAGTAGTTACCTGTGTTGAATAAATGATCGGTTATAGTGAATAGTATGTAGTTATTATCTTCATGGTGAACGACCCTGAGCAAAATGGCACAGTGACAGCTTTTTACTGTCTTTAGCTCATGATAAGTGCAATCATTTGCACACGTTTGCCGATAAATACCTAATACGGATCCCTCTACATTGAAAACATTCTATGCATATAAGTATCTCATTCTGATTGCATCCTTTGTTTAATCCAAATGCCAGTTCCTGTGAAATATTTTGAAGCTGTAATCAGTTTTTGGCCCTTCATATGTTGACCTGCTTTTACATATGACTACAGCCATGGTGCTGACTATGTGAATATGAGTATTTTTTTCTCCCTTACATGGCAATAACCAAAGCAGCCAGATGGATACTGAAACTAGTACCATCAGCAATTCAGCCTACCGTGATTGCCAAATAGGACTTTTTACTTGCAAATGGGTTTGCAGATTTAATGCAAGGCTACATGTGTATCTAAAGAACGCTGACTTTGTGTCTGTTGCTTAACAAACTGGTATTGCACATTGGATTTTCAATTTAGTAGTTTTGAAATAATGACAAACACCCCTCCCTTTTATTAACCTCTCGCCTGTATTGGTTTGTTTCCTCTGTTCTTGTGCACTCACTCTGTGACCAATAGTGCAACTCCCCCCATCAGTCTAAAGACAATTCCACTCTCCTGCTCCCTTATTCGAAGGCTGCCACGTACTCCATCTTGTTTTACAGGAAATGGGTATCATCATAGTACGACACTATTCTGAATTTTCCAGCCCATTTCCCCACCTTGCCACTCTCATCTCTCAATGCTTGTAGATGATGTTCCCTCCACCCTTCATTCTCTGTGTGATATATCACAGCAGGTAATCTACTGCAGATTTTCAAATCTATTTGTGATAAAACTAATCTCTAAACACAAATACATTTATTAGTGCAGACTGTATGAGAGAAGACAAAAGAGCCCTGTCCAATCTCTCATCTTTAAAACCATCCGTGTGTGTATTTTAACTACTGTATATTCAAGCACTTCAAGTACCACGCAGAAGAGAATATGGTTAGATGTTATTCCATTATTAATGATAACACGGGTGAGAGGACTTCTTCATATGACATCAGTAATATTATTTTTTTTTTAGCCACTTTATTAGTAGTCAAAAGCTGTTAGTCTCTTCATTTCATTCTGACCAGAATTTTCTCAATTCCCTTAATTTTTTTTTCTCTCATTATACATTTAGCTCAGACAGAGCAGCTTTTGTGTCACACTAATGGCAAAGTCATTTTAAACCAGCCAAATTCAATTAGTAACTGTAAAGTCTTATTTCTATGGTATGAATCAGACACTTCACTGGAGCTTGTATGTTCTCATCACAGAGCATCCATCAAACTCAGATTAACAGAAACCTAACATTCATCAAAATATTATTAGCATATGTGCTCAGGAAGCCTAGGCGAACTAGGCGAACAATTCACTTCAATGAATGGTGTAAATTTAAATGATTTAACCCAGCACAATAGATTCTATGCAGCTGCACTGTGCCATGTCTCTGAACCATAATGAACAAACTGTAATGAAATAATGAATTTAAATTCAACACAATTGATGTTTTAGTTGTATGGGTGTTCTTATAAAATTAAAAAAATTAAATCATGGGTGTTTATCCTTGAACTCAAGAATAATATTCCTACTAAATACAAATAGACTAATATCTCTAACACAAACAAGTGTAATTTGAACAGAATCCTACACAAATTTTATAATGTATGTATAATCACTTTATTTTATACTTTTGTAATTGTATAACTCTGTGCAATCAAATCTTAATGTATTTCTTATTTATTTCTTAAAATTGTATTTCAATTTTTAATCACCGTGAAGCACTTTGGGCTACAGTTTTTGTATGAAAGGTGCTATACAAATAAAGTTTATTATTATTATTATTATTACACATTAGTTTAGATACTGACTAAAAATATAAGGAACTGTCTTTGTTCACACATCATCTTTAAAGCCACATTCTGTGCTATATTGAACACAGACACACACACTATCTGGGAGGTAATATAAGTTGACATTTGAATGAGAAGATGAGATGTTGAAGTAAGCACTATTGGCCTTCATCTTCTCTCCCACCACCCCCGTTCCTCCTATTCTCCATCTTCTGCACCACTGGCACAAAAGGACCTTTCCCAGCTTGCTCATGCAGCCCAGAATATTACCTCTCTATGTGAGACAGCGCACCATAGCTCTTATTTATGTTGACTTTACAGCCATAGATGGTAGTTAAGTATCATCAAAAAGAAAAGCTGCTGATAGGGGGATTCCATGAACCAAATGCACCAAAAATCAATATGAAACCATTTGCTATGTGACACAATGAAGAAATGTTAGCATTGTGTGAAATCAATGTCATTTTCTCAGTTAGTCTGACCGACCTCTATTACTGACTTATTTATGACTGTGTTCACATGTAAAGTTTATAAGCAGTTTGGACACATTCATCCCTTTATAAATACTTGTGTCTGAAAGTAACAATGCTGGAGAGTGCACATGCATGAGTGTGTTTATGTGCTTGTGTATTCATCTGCTCAGCATAATGCTGACAGACAGTGAGGCACTCTCCTGCATTGTTTTGTAGTCGATACAGTATGCACTAGAGCACTTCTTTGCATTGTATTCATCATATCAGCACAGGGCTTACAGATCAATCAGGAGGGCCAAATGGAGGTGATATCTATTGTATTTATTCATGAAATTACTGTCTAGACATCAGACCCAAGGAAGTGTACGCAATGGCTGAATGCTAAGAGTGTAGAAGATGCTGTCGATGCAAAGGCATTTTTATTCAGTGTGGATAAAAAAAAACAAAAACCTGTAAACACAAAATGCTTTCAGAATGTAGTTCACTCTATAATAGTTAATGGCTTCAGATAGTTTGTGATCAGCACCTCCTATTTGAGGCTATTCCTACCTCTTAAGCACTTTATTCATAGGATGCTAACTCCGGTAGTCACCTCCTCAGAACTACAGCGGGAATAACAAAGATGAAATAAAAGTATGCAAATTTTATGAGTCACATCTAGGTTACAACTGGCCATTTCACACTGTGCCCTTTAATAAATGATCAGACTTCAATGGGGACATTTGGTCCTTGGAAAAGTTAGTGAGGTCATAGAGCATTAGACGAACCAAAACCAAGATGAATGTTACTAATTCACTTCCTGTTTTTGACAGAACAAGGCTGACCTGTAATAGAGAATTGCCCAGAAAGTAATTAAGGACATGGGTGTCCTTCAGGAAACTACTCCTTGAATTCCCCATCAGCACAGAAATCGTTTTAATTTCCTATCAAGCCTGGGTCACAAGTTATCTAAAGCATAGTGGAAAACTGATTAAACATGGCCAGCAAGGAATAATCACTTTGTTTTTTTCTTTGCCCCTAGCTTTCTGCAAGACCTCTTTAGTAATGCTCATGAAGAGTGGCGTGCACCTGAGGAGTTTTTGATGACACATGGCTGATTTGCAGTGATAAGTGAGGGAAACAGAAAAAAAACAAAAAAAAAAACGGGAGAGGCATTTTTCTCTGTCACTTTGCTTTTTGGGCTTCATATTTCAATGCCGTTTTATGTCTCAGTTCCAACAAAAGCCCCATTCACCCACCCATTACACCTTTAATCACTTCCGTTTTCTCACTCGTTGTCTTTTTCCTCGCACTCTTCCAACTTTTTCCCCCTGTTGCTAAGGCCAGGATCCCTTGATGATGCATGCTTTAAAATTACTCAATCATTATGGCTGTAAATTAGACTGTAAAGTTGAAAAAGAAGCCTGGAGAATGTTTCAATATGGGCCTGACCTCTTGAATTTAGACACGAGGGTCATTCTACGGTCACTGACGTCTGGGTAGGGATCATTATAAAGTAGATGAAAACTGCTTTTGGTGTCAAGGCTACATAGGCACTGATTCCTGTATAGAATCATTGCATGTTTGTTAGTGGCTTTAACTGCCATTTATCATTTAGCCTCATCAGTGCACTACATCTATTGAGCTGTCCTCTTTGACCTTTGAGAATCAATGGTAGCACTTTTCTTCATAGCCATTTTACGGCTATAGAAAAGGTCTTTCTTTCTCGGTGTGTGAGTACTCCATTATGACCACTGCTGATTTTCGCATCAGTTAAACTTCACAAAACTACAAAAGAGAGCCACTCATTTGCCAGAGGTCACCCTACCTACTTCTGTGCTTCTTTGTTGCCCTCGCTACCTCTGTCTGTCTGGGTCATGCTTTGGGAGAGCTTGGTAAAATTGGCTGTGAGTAAGAGACTGTAGGTGGTAATAACCAGGCACAGAGCTCAGGCACAACACGCCGGCAAATAATAAGGCTGGAAGAGAAGCTGTCCATCGTTCCCAGACTCTTTCTTTTGGGACCCGATTCACACATGCATCAAAATTGAGTGCACTTTTTGTGCAACATCCGCCAAGCACATACACGTAGTGACTATTTTTTTTTTTTTTTTGTCAGTTTCTCAGAGGAACTAAAACCTGCATCAATCATCTCTGACCTCACTGCAATCAAACACAAGGAGTTCTTTCTAGCCTTACTCTCTCTTTGAACACCTTACACTACAAAGCACGGGGATGGTAGACAGTGAGAGATGCAGGGTCACAAACAGAAAAAGCCTTAAAAATATATATATAGGGAGATCAAAATGTAGAAATCAACAAGTTGGTACGGAATTATCCTTATTATCCTTATTAAAATCAAAGAAAGCTTAGAAGTTGAAATAAATAAATAAATAAATAACATAAAAGCTTATTG
>JAPSES010000102.1:8388735-8399409 GCA_029822895.1 Maxillicosta whitleyi
GTTAACTCAAACGACCAAAAGCATCTACTGACTTAAACTATCATTACATGTAAATAATTGGTGTAAAAGGCAGATTGTCATCTTTTCATGATCATCAGATATGACCCACTTGGACATTACGAGGCTTTCGTAGTGAATGTGGAAACACCCTCATCTTCTACAACATGATTCATCAGTAAATTCAATGGAGTTGGATCAATGACAGTGGATGAACACACTGGGTTCGTGTTAAGTTAATGAAAAATTGGATTGAAAAAGATGTTTTTTTAAATCATTTTTTTCTGTTTTGATTTAATAACCTTAGACTTTACCCTGAGCTTTTACGAAGATCTACATGACCGGTGAATTAAAGATAGGAAAACAGATGCTTTTCATTGGAAAAAAATCCAAAATTCATAGGATAATATTATAACAAGAAGTGAAAAATTACTTTGGAAAGGTCAAAACAAATCCTTTGGGAACTTCCACAAAAGTCACATTGGTTTTTTATGGTTTAAATTGAAAGAAATCCAAAAAACTAAAAAAAAAAAAAAAAAACAAGCATCCAACACTGAGCAGTTTTGGATTGTAGTGTCTGAGACTTTCCCTTGAGATTCCCTGACCTTCCCCTGGTTTATCAAAAACTCACACAAAACTTCCTTGCAACTCTAATTACGCTCTTCTGAGAAAAGAATCCAATGCCTAGATTATGTTAGAAAATATCTTTATGTCATTTCCTTACGTCCACCAAATACCCATTGGTTTCTGACCTGCTGTTTTAGAGCCAGTACTGTGTAGTTTTGATGTCACCACTTCAAATGACCATATTTGGACAAGAGGCAGAGGGAGTGCGAGTGGTCAGAGATGAGCTATTACTTCAAAAATGATCATGTTAATGAAAACTAGAACTAAAATTGAGCAGTCAGTCAGGGAAAAAAAATATTTTATGAAAAAAAAAAAAGTGTAAAAGTCCAACCTGGCAGGAGAGTGAGCAGTCATACAGACCTGTCAATCATAACCCAGCACAGCAGAAAGCATTTTATTCAACCTGAGATCTTATTAATGGAGCAATAACTTAAAGAAGGTTTCTTATTAGATGTTCCGAATAAAATGACTGAGACTGGAATGAGTCCTGGAAAAAAAAAAAAAATATATATATATATATATATATATTACATGGTATTTTTAGAAAGAATTCCAGTGTTAGTGTGCAGGAGCAAACCCCGACAGTCATCTGTGGGGTTTTAACTTTGCTTTTACGATAATTCTAAATTAATGTAATACTACAGCTTCATACTGGCTTTACCTCTAGGTTGAAAAACACAGACACTACGGATTCAGTTTGGATCCTGAATTATGGGTGCAATTAAGTTTGCACAACACGAGACTGCAATTTTTTGTTTGCTTTTGAAGTAGATAAACAGACTGTGTGTAATCGTTTATCATTTTTGTACTTATTAAATCCCTGACTAAATGCTGTAGTCACAAACAAGCACAGCAAAACTGGATCGGTGATTTAATGGTGGAAAATTGATGTATTCGGAATTCAACCATTTTTGCAATTTTCCAACTATATCCATTAACAACATGTACTTATGCTAATGAAGAAGTTCAACACTGTCGCCAATAGATTTTTTAACAAAATAGAACAGAATATTTGGTTTGTTTTTTTTTGGGATGATAACTACATCTGTGAAATACAATCTAGGAGTCTGGAATTTAGCAAAAAAAGTTGAGTTGCGGATGATTGCTGGTGCTTTCAATGCTAAATATAGTCATCAAAACAGAAAAAGTCTGGGAAAAAAAAACATTTCAAATAGGGGGGAAAAAAGCTTTCCATCTGTGTTGCATCAATATTATGGCAGACAGGCACCAGATAAACATATCACAAAATAAATCTAACCCAATCATGTTGCACCACTGAATTCAATCAGGTCCATAATATTGACACTAGTCAGATGTGGGACTCGACAACAAAGAGGTCAACAAAGGAATTGACTAATGTGAAACGTCTGAACTGAGCATCTGTGAAGAATAATTGCTTTCCATTGTTTTTCACCCCTTTTTTTAAATGTTTTTTTCTCATTCCCAAGTCTACATATACAAACTCGCACACAAATACCCTCCCACCGCTCTGGTTCTCCTTCCAGATTATAGCGACAGCCTTTTGTTTGGCAGTGGCTAGAGTGGTCCTGAAGCAATTATAAAGCCACATTAATTGTCCTTTAATGCATACTGTGGTTTCGAAAGCTCATCCAATCTTTAATTAAGACCGAGGAAGAAGTGGTTCGACTCGATGCAAAAACTCATCAAGGCTAAAAGGAGGTTTATATTGGCATTTTAGCCCAGAGTAAGAGGCAGGTGTCTAAAGCTAGCAAACTCACAGAAAATACATCCTGTAGGGCGATGAGATTCCCTGAAACATTGAATTATTTGGGATTTCAGAAAAGGACGAATAATTGTATTCAAATGTAAATAGATCTGTTATCACATGAAACCCCCCCTCAGAGGGCGTCATGATGATGAGACACTTTCAGAGGAACTTCTATTCTAGACAGCTTGTTACATCCGAGAATCAGATTTGCATTGTTTAACACGGTTTTGGCAGCACAGATGCCAGAGGGGTTGCAGGAATGCTAACAGTCTAACAAGCTAAATAAAAAAAGGACCATGGAGTTGTCATTTGAAATACCTGATTGAAACCTGCACTGTTCCTTTAGTTTATGGATTAAGTTTTATATTTCCATTTTAAAACCTTGAGTTAAGACTGTAATGTCAACATCAAGACCGAGAAGACATCTACTGATTTAAATATTAAACAAGTTTTGCACCACTTCTATCAACACGTTTAAGTAATTCAGATAAAATTCAGTTTCTTGGTTTTTCAATGACATCAAATATAACTTGGATGTTCAGAGACGACAATGAACATGGAAAGACCACCATGTTCTGGAACACTGATTTGACAATAAAACCCATTTACTTTGATAAATAGGTACATGTTTTTATGTTCAGTTAAGGACATATTTTACTGAATAAGTCCATTTTTTTTCTCCAGCTTTATCTGCTTTGATATAATAAGCTTTGAATTTAGCTTTCATGAACTTCTACATGGAAAACTGAATTTTCTACAGTTTGAAAACACAGGGTTAATGCAGGAGTCTCATGTCCTCTCACACCTATAGGATTACAATGTGCTGAAAGGTAGATATGGCATTTTACGCTCAGTGATGCTAAAAAAAAAAAACTATCAAGCACTGCAGCTTTAACTGCTCCAACACTGTGCCCATGTAATATCCTGAGCCAAACTATTACTTTCACCTTCCACCCACAGCTCTACAGGACACAAAATGTGGTTACCCATCCTCAACCAACCCCCTCCAAGCTCTTGACATGGTGACTTTTAAAGTCCAATGGACTTAGCCCTGCCCTCTAATGGGGGGAGGAGGGGGGCATTGCACACCCAAATACCATTTCATTCCTCACTCACACTCCCTTCCCATCTCTGCTTTCCATCCATCCTTTCATTTCTCTGCCCATGCTTTCAATCTAGCTGTGTCTGCAAATGGGGAGATAGCCACACCATCCCTGGTATGTCTCCATCTCATTTCTAGAGCGACACACAACTAAGTATATTTACGGGCATGAAAAAAGGAAGGGGAGTAATTATTCAGGATTCACACTGCGTTTCTGGCCTAATGAGGTGGCGGTTAATTGCTAGGTCTGGACAGCAGCTCTTTGGGACTCTTGCAGCTGGCAAACCGTGCCGAGTGGGTACAGGACCCACAAAAGAGGTGGGAGGAGTAAATAATCAACAAAAACTAAGAATGGAGAGTTATAAAGAATCTGAGCCAAAAAAAAAAAAAACCTAGTCAGACACCTTCCATGAGTGGGCTTTTATGTGCAAACCACGTTAGTCTCTCTCCCAGACAGATGAACAGTTGATTTCCCTTATTGCATCAGGGGTTTGAGGATTTTTTTTTCTCCTTTTTTTTTTTTTTTTTCTGAGAGGATTGGAGCTCATTCCTCCCAAGTTTGGGCTGAGTGTTTTCAGCTGGTGATGAGAATCTGAGAGGGCTAAAGCCTCACCTTAAGTCTGTCTTTATCCATGTTGCATTGAGCACTAAGTAGAGAAGTGACGTTTGCAAATGAGTTGAGTCTTTTGAACGACTCCTTTAAGTGAACAATGAGAACTGATATGCAGTTGGGGTCCGTTCATTTGCAAGCTATTCTTTTATTCGAATTGCCCATGCTGCCTTCATGTGTCACTTGTGTGCTCATTGAGTCTGAGCTGTTCATGCTGCCTTCACATGAATAACTAATGACAGTTTGAGTTGTTCACAGCACAGCTCATTCACTTGAACACAGCTATATGTGGAGTTATTAGCAAGTGCCGCCTGAGTCCGACTGACAGGAGCTACATTTACTACTATATCGTTTATATGTGGTGGCCCTGCCAGGTTAAGAAGCTCTGTTTAGTGGCAATTTGCCAAATGATAAGAAGAAGTAGTAGAACCCATAAAGATGACACTGCTTTATTTTTTCAGGGTTGTCTTTAGTTTTGTTTACACTTTGTTATTGTTTATATTGTTCTGATGTGGATTTGAGTCAAGGAGCTGAGGTGCTGTTTGTAAAGTACTTGAAGTGTACACACGCCTATCTATCTATCTATCTATCTATCTATACACATATATATAATTCTTTATTATTTTTAGATTTTTGTACGGTTATAATGTTGTGTGGACAATTTTACAATAAAAATGTTAAATTATCTGTAGCCTGCACACATTTTATTGTGCAACAAAATTTTTTAGGTGAGGGAAAATTTAGAATTGTGATCTCATTGTCAAAGCTTGGGGATATAGCACCACCTTATTTACAATGAAAACACAAGCCAAATGATATTATACTCTGATATTATATATTTCTGAATAATTCCTACCAGTAAATGATATATTGTTGGGATGTGCCAATTTGAATTATTCTGATCTAGATCTAGACTTCAAACTGCTACCATTGATTAGGTCCATGATAAAAACAACTTTCCTCTGTTTGACTTCTAAAAAATAAATATAACTACGAGCCCGTCGTTTGAACAGCTCTTTGAAAGGAATGGCTCCTCAAGATCCAGCTCCCTTCAAAGAGCCATAAATCCCATCTATAGCACGGAGTCCATGTCGAACCCAGTGTGACCTTCATCACAACAAATGGCCTGACAATCAATTTTAAGCCTAAACCCAGTATATTTCACACCCAGTAAAGACAGGAAATGTGGCTATTTCACTTTGTAGCCAAGTAGCTTTCTTTGCTTTTATTTATTTTTTGGAGTTTTTCTGCATCTCAAATGGTGTACCAAGCAAATTATCACCTGTAGAAGCACTGGGGAAGATGAGAGTGAATGTATTTCAGTGATCAGGTTTCATTAAAGTTTGATTTGGAGAGATTGCAAAAGGACCTAGGCGTGACCAATGCTTGTTGAAACCTATCAAGCTTATCAAGCATTAACAGTAGGCCAGCAAAAGCAAGGAGTACAATACTTAGTGAGTTGCACTTGGTGCTTGAGGGTTGGTGAGTGCAATGCTCTAGTCACACGGCACTCTGTTATATATAGATACCTCAGAAAAATCACCTGCAATAAATGCACAACATGCCAAGCAAAAAAAAACAAAAATAACAATAATTTAAAAAAAACAAAAAAAAACAAAACAAAAGGCATTCAGATGACGGCTGTTCATAAGATTATATTGTTCTACACAAAAGTCTGCAATGAAGGTATAGCCAGGTTTAAAACCAATGCTGTTCATCTCTATCACACAAACAGCACAATTTGCATAGTATTAGTAATAATATAGCATGGCCATATAGTAATGCTATATAGTAATTCTGAGTGTAGCAGTGCTACCACAGTGAAGTTGTGACAAAACAACAAAGTGGAGTTAGTGTAGCACAAGAGCAAGAAGAGTTTTTAACCCAAAACGTACAGTTGTGAGTGTTCATTGATAAGGAATATTTGAGAAGAGAGATTGAAAGAAGAGGTAGATTAAAATCAGCAGTACTGCAAACTCATTGAGTCTCTACACTCAATTAGTATTCTTGACAGCACTATGCACCAGCAGTTGTATTCATTGTATGACATGCACGTGTTGTGCTAATGCCCAGTGAATAAATACAGTACAGTTAAACAAAGAGAAGCTCAGCTTTTCCCTCCCCACATCTCCTCCTGTATCCCTCCTCCACCTTGTTTTCCCCTGGCCTCTCTTTCTCTCACATAAACAGAGAATGAGAGTGAGAGAGAAACAAAGCTCTCATACCACACGCACTTACACAGCATCTCTGTCTGAGTTGGTTCCAGATGAATAAGGCAGAATACCAAGTGGCCCACTTATACGCTACGCAGAGACAAATAGACCAGTCAATCACTGCAGGCTGCTGTTGAATAACAAATGCTGTCTACTGTGTGTTCATATGCGTGCGCTAAATAGCTGTCTAATACAGATATTTTTATATATATATATATATATATATATATATATATATATGTGTGTGTGTGTGTGTGTGTGTGTTGACACAGTGCTACAGTATGGGTAGCCATTCCAGATCCAAATGAACTCCACACATATTTACCATGAAAAATCCAGCAGGTGTTGAGACTGTATATAAGAGATAGTTTATGAGAAGAAGAGACATTTGTCTTTTAAAAGGGATATTCTTTGTCACAAAAACTGCAATATTGTACTTGTGCTTAAATTGTACTGTCAGGCTGAAGTCTGTGGGGTCTTTGTGTGACATATAGGAGGACTTCTGCAGACATTTAGTTCCATTTATACCTCCTCCCTCTTCAACACAGACGTACATGGACTAGCCTCTCATTGCTTGCTTTTCCAAACAACACTGCAGTGAGCACATTAGAACAAAATGATTGGCAGAAGAGGTCACGGAAGAGATAGAAACAATACTCCTTAACAAAATTAAAGCTTCTCCACTGGGATCGCAACATCTGATTGACTTCACATACGCAAACATTCCCGACCTCCACAGTTTGAAATGCTACACTGATCAGCAAAACACAAAAACTTGACAAATGTATTCAGCAAGCTTGAGCGGTATACAGCTGTCTGTTATCTGCAGGTAAAGGCAACATTGTTAACTTGAGGCTGTGGTGATCACGTCCAATATAAATTGTCTGGCAGTCAGACTGCTGAGCTTCCATCGTGGTATCTCTTCTAATCGGCTGTGTCAGGTGGACAGTCATAAATGAGCAACACCAGCAAAAACACTGAGGTCTATGGTCCAGTGTGACTGGAAAGTGGGAGACAGTGACTGGATTTAACCTAGTTAGCACACCCACACAGCATCCAGATTGTGTGGGTGTGTAAACTTTACCCTAAAGATGTGCTTTTCCTGCAGTCTACAATCACACTATCATTTTATATTGGAACTTAAACTGTTGATTTTGCTTCATTAAGTTACAAATTTTGTTTTAGAACTGGATTGGATCCAAGGTGAAAGTACTTTTGATTTAATAAAATAATAATACCGCTAACAAAATTAGGCAGATTTTTTTTTTTAATTAGGGGAAGGAATGTGTAAAGGGTGCTTGAAATCCACTTCAGTGCAGTCATGAGCATGACTTCAGCCTCATCAACACCATATGCGGGGGCAGAAAATCCCAGTTTAGTCTAAACATGTCACACATTATTTCATCTCCATACCTCCCCTCTAGGCATGGAGATGTGTGACTTTTCATGCTCCAAACAATATGTCAGGAAACATTCCAAAATTTAACTATAAGATGCAATAAAGTGAGAGCACTTTTAATGCTTTACTTTTGGAGAGATTTTTCTTTTTTTCTTTTTTTATTGCCTAGACAGCATGGAAAGCAATGGTAGTGATATTTTTTTTAACCTTTTAAAGTAAAGAATATACACATATATTTGTCCATATGTGTGTGAGTATCATTAATGTTATAATACATGAGTTCAGGGGGATGAACAATTAAACTTTACAGTGCATGGGGACGTTCATAGTGAGTCTACCTACAGTTCAGTTCAGGTGAACGTTAGTGCCAATAATGTAGGATATAGGTGTTAGAAAACTGTCACAACCTGCCTGTTATTTCAATTGGTTGGTTGTCCCCTGCCGAGGATGAAATTCAGTGAGCAGAGGTAGGGATGTAAAAACCAGAGTGGGGGTTGATCTCCTCCATCCCCCTCAACAAATCACACCCTGCATGAGTTAGACATTTGTGTGCTATTTCGTATGCTGTATTTACTCGCAGCGCAGTAGAAGCACACAAAAGGCTTGTTCCCACAACAGGTTGATATTTTGTGTTTCATTTTTACTAGCCTCATTTCTCTCCCTTTGATAACACACATCTATACTGTTTATAAAGCAGCAAAATCTTGCACCTCCATGTCCTTGGCTTACTCATTATACATGCATAAACAGACCGAACACAAACTATGTGGTTTATGTGGCTAAAAAGTCCATACATGTTGAATTTAGTAAAGAGTAAAACACTTTTACAGCAGTTTAGGCCTCATATGTAGAACACAAATCATGGTCTTTATTTTACCCTGGGGAACAATGGAAGTGAGTAAGGATGTGAGTAAGTCCATTACAAAACAAGGATGATGCAAGACCCCCAGAAGTGGAAAATCACTTGTGCAAACAAAGACCTACCTTGGTTTTCAGAGCAGGCTCAAGGAAAATTCTCCAAAGGTTACTTTGTTCAAAAATATATCGATTGAGTCATTGGGTGAGCCCAGTAAAGGCTGACATCAAGGAGACAAGGTTGTTTATAGGGTGAGACTTTAGGAAATGCAAAGAGAAGAAAGAGGCAATGTTGAAGTGAAGGAGACAAAAGTTCAAGTCAAGGGAGGCTCTTCAGGTCAAGAGATGAAGTATTCTTTGTAATGCTCTGAGGTGACAGAACTGAAGATGTAGAAGTCCAGAGACACGCAGCAGCTGGGAGGAAGGAAAAGACATGCTGCAATAGAAAGCATCTATTGCAATGTATGCACACTTTGAAAGAGGTTGACACACTGGTGTATAACACATATGGGAACTATATCCTTACCTACCAAAAACTTTTATTAATAAATAGAGATGTATATCCAACTGCCAACACGAATTCTTATATTTATATGTCTTGACAGTGGGTGTCTCTTAAAGCCTTACTCTGAAATGTGCAATTACTAACAAGATGTTATCATTAAGTCTACAGCAGCACTGTTATGTTAAAGATTGTTAATGTGAAACACTGTAGCATGGCAACCTCTCACAAAAAGAAACACTGGAGAGTGAAATGAAGAAGAGCAAGAGAATCAGACTTGGACCAGCAGCCTAGTAATTAGCCAAATGGTTACAAACATATCGTCAGAAATGGGCCTCAAAGGCTTCGTACTGTATACTTTTAACATTAAACCTAATTTTTTTTATTGAGATATTAACACTACATGATCATAATCAAAGAAAAAATGTCTGTATTTGTACTGCGTGGGCTCTGATTTGTAGAGTTTAAAATAATTTACAATGCATTACTTAACAAGAAGCTTCTGTCATGAAAAATGATGAATTATTTGATCAGACTGCTTGTGTAGTCCTTTCCTCCACTCTGCACTCTCACACACATTTAACAGATCTCAGGAAACACATGTTGTGATGCTCCCTGGTGTCACACACACCTCTACCTGTCATCCACTCAAACCAGCATGGTAAAGCCAGTACCGCTCCCCACAGGCAACACAGCAAAAGCTGGAATCACTGCCCCTATCCTCTCATCTCCTGTTCTTGCTTCATCATTTGTTCTCCTCTCTCAAAGAGCGAGGTATATCTCTGCTTATCTCGGCATGCCTGTCATGCCGACAGAGCAGTTATCATCACCTGCTCCTTGCTTGAGTCTTCCAAGAGCCAAAGGAACACCTTGCTAATCAGCCCCTTACTGTCATGCCTACTCATATTCAGTCTAGCTAACATGGCAGTCAACACAACAAGGGCAACAAGAGACAGCCAGAGATAAACTTTATCAACAGATGAAACATTGTCTGGTTGGGAAAAAAAAAGCAGTACAGAAGAACAAGAGGGATACAGCTTAAGAGAGCAGCCACTTCTTAACAAGCAAACAAAGACTTATGCAAACAACTCTATTAGCCTGTCACCCTGCCTCTGCGCATGTTTAAATCAAGCCTGTGAGGAATGTTAATTGTATATAATCTTCATGTTCCTAAGGTAAGGTCGACCACACAGACAGTTGTTAAACAGTGCATAAAAATGTACCTTTAATCTTTTATGATCATATTTGTTGAGCATCATTGCAAATAAGGTGAAATGAGGTGCTGTTTAACCTGCAGAGTGTTTTTACTTAACCTGTACTGGAAAAAAGTGTATTAATTTCAGTGCATTTGAATAAGAGCTCCTTGCCAGAACTTAAGTACATTATTTTTTTCAGAAGGTAATTTGCAATGTTAAATCAACATCATGCAGTCTGGTTATATGCAACCTGCATCTATGCTTCAGCTCCCACTAGTGTTATGTCACAATTACATTTACCTCTGCCAAGGAGGTTATGTTTTTGCCTGGGTTTGTTTGTCCGTTTGTTAGTTAGCAACATAACTCGAAAAGTTAAGGATGGATTTTGATGAAATTTTCAGGATTTGTTGCCAATGGCACAAGGAAGAAATGATTAACTTTTGG
>JAPSES010000102.1:8459411-8470623 GCA_029822895.1 Maxillicosta whitleyi
TGTTTTCTTCAGGATCTAGCTCCATAACTATTGAAGATACGTCTATAGAAAAGTCCATGGACTATATGAGAAAACATATGGTGGACATTTGTTATTATTACCACAGCAACGCCAGTGATAACTAATAGAGAATCCTTTTAAAAAATTCCTGGATCCAGACAGTGATCTGGATCAACTCCAAAATGTAATCATCTGTTCCTTGTCTCAGAGCGAACATTTAATGAAAATTTCTTTAGGTTTGGTCAATAATTAACCCAGATACTGAGAAACAACATTTTTGGCCCCATTGACCCCAACGTTAATGAAAATTTCAAAGTGATCCAGAATCCAGGATTTCTTCCAGATCACCCATAATCATTTCTTCCTTGTGTAATTTCCAACAAATCCTGAAAATTTCATCAAAATCCGTCCATAACTTTTTGAGTTATGTTGCACAAAGACAAACAAACAAACGCTGGCAAAAACATAACCTCCTTGGTGGAGGTAAAAATACATTTCTTCCCATGAGGCACCTCAGTTCACCTTTATATTTTGAAGTAATGACACACTAGCCATGTACTTAATATGCTTTGTCAACTATCGCACTTCCAAATGTTCTATGGAAACGGCAAAATAGAAAAGAACTTTATATTGTCTTGGGAAAACAAGGCAATGCAAATTGATTGGAGATCAAATGGCCTTCTTCAAATAAGCTCTGATGTAGGAAACATTTAATCTCAGCGGACTGACTCTCAAATATCCAAATAGAATGCAAAAACATGAGTGGTGGTAGCAATGGGCGGTGAAGGCTAATGAAGAGACCCAGTTATTCTTCAGTCTATTCCACTATAAAAACTATCATAGCCATTTTCAACAGAAAACCTCAAGAGAATACGCTATTGCCCTCTACTAATGACCCAAAGCAGCCTAGTTTATTTGCTGAAAAAAGCCCGTTTTCTCTTCTAAAGTTCATTTTAAACCTTTTTTTGGAAACACTGTAGAGTCTCATGGGGCGACTGTTATTTGTACACCATGTGAACCTTCACATTCAAAGACAGACGCATATTGGAAATGCCAGAATACAGTGTTATCATAGAGCAAAGTTAAAAGCACAGCATATCACTCACGTCTTTAAGGCAGCCCATGAAGTTGTTGCTGACTGGTGATCCCGGCAGGTCAGCAGTATTGGGACTCCCTCCAATATAGAAGAAGTCGTCAGAGCCCAACATGGTGTAATCCTCTTGTGTGTAACCAGTGGTGGTCAAAATACCATCCACTGAGATGGTCACCTGTTATAGGCATAGGCCCAACAGAGATAGATGAACAGAGACAGGAAGAGAGACCGCAGGGATAGACAGAAATGGAGAATGACCAGAGAGGAAAGAAATTAGAAGAATGAGGAGGAAAAACAAGGAAGAAATTGGATTAAACACCAGCAAGAGGTGAGGCTGTCCCCTAAACGGTATCACTTCGTTATTGGCGTGTGGTGCCAGTCAGACTTGAGGTTTTCACTCTTGAGTGCAGCTGTTAAGCCAAGACCAATCCAGCAGCGCCGTAGCACCCATTGTCTTATCACTAGCAGTAAAGACTCACCCAAATGTACTTTTAACAGCATCACCCTCTACTGAACCATTACGCATTCAAACCCTCCAGTGAAAATAACTTCTTTATGAGTATTATTCAATATTTCAATAGTTCTTATCTTTTGTGGATGGTTACATATTTGAGCGGGGTTACTGCAGAAAGCGACAAGCGACACTTAACATAAAAAAGTATATGTTATATCGTCATAAAAATATGTGCTTAAACAATACAATTTTTAGAATCCAATTTGGAATTTAGGACTTGGATGTATTGAGTCTCAGTTTATTATTATTGCTGACTCTGATTAATGATTAATCTGATTAATTAGTCCATGTGTTTAGAGTTGAAATATGAATCTATGCAATGAGGTGATGTAATTTTTTTTTTTATATATATATGCGAAATTATTCCCTACCTGGTTAGTGAACAATCAAACATGAAATATGAAAATCTAACGAAAACCTCCTCTGCATCGCTTTTTCTAAAGGTCATAATAAATAAAAGCATTTTTACGTTGTAGTCATTACAAAGCAGAAAACTGACATATTTCATTCAACCGCTAATAAGCGCTAATTTGGCTAATTGTATTAAATCCGGGCTTTATTTGCAAACAGTGTCGTGGCTTTGTTGCTGTACAAACATCTTAACAAATCATGCTGTATGATTTGGAAGAGCCTTTTTCAGTTAGCGATCAATTTATTGTCTAATTATCATAATGGAGCTGGCATTGGCAAAAGTGAGACTCCCCAGTCTCTGGCTCAACATCTGTTATTGTGAATAAATGTACACTGCATGAATAAAGCAATGCAGGGAGCCTTCTGTACATCCATCTATTTCTATTGCTAGTAGAACCTACCTCTAACAAAGTACCCGTCTACACTAACATTTGGCGTCAATGAGAATAACAGTGTTTAATAGTGTCGAATGTAGTTTCTCTGTTAATAGTATTGTAACAGTTAAAGGTAAGGGGCGGGTTCCAGCTCCATACAGCGAAAAGTAGAAAGTAAGAAGAAACTTTAACAACTGCACTCAACAGATCAATCACCTCAGCCGAGTGATGTTCTTGTCTTTTTGCCGTACTTTCCCTCTAAACAGGGCAACTCATTTTTATGTCTGCTGTTGCTACTTGTTGAGAAAGAGGGCTTACATCGACCTTTTGTATCTGTGGGTGCGTGTCAGTGTGTTCTGGTTATCTTCACAGAAGGGGACACTTCTACACTAGAGTTTACTGTTGCACCTTAGCTCAAGCAGGTGGGAATGGAAACAGGTCCCAACAACCGTCCATGGCCTTTGCTAAAAAGTTGTCTACACTTTGCATCGAAACTTTCTAAGCTAACAGCATGTGGAATGTTCCAGTTGTTAAAGGCTAAAGACCAGTAAAGCTGCAGATATATATCAAGCCAACAACTTTTAAGGCTAAGCACTTTTGATTTGGGCATATATATATTTTTTAGGGGACTGTCAAAGGTATACATTTAGGGCAGGTTTTACTCACTGACACCATTAAGGAATGGCAATGGCGAGCTGCCAGACACCTATGAAGTTTCCAGCTAAAGAGGATGAATGAGAGATAGCGTTCTGCCGTTTCTCACGCTCTTTTTATCATTTCAGGAAACACAACTTTAATGATTCATCCAACTTTGTAAATACATGCAGTGTATAAAAACTGCCTTAGGCGTAGATATTCAATTCATTACTGCATTGTGTGATCTGTGGATGGACATAAAAAGAAATGAAAAGCCCACAGAGATAATATAGAAGAGAACAAAAATACACATACATTATTAGTCCAAAACTGAAAAAAAATTAAAACCCAAATACTAAATGTTTCCTCTGAGGTAACTTTGTAATAATTCATAAGATTCCACTGTAGTTCACTGCTTCCACTACTTTGCACAAATATCCCATTAGCTAACATTACAAGTACTTGCAACACTAGCCAGAGGAGATGTTTTCTAAAATATCCCAGTTCTTATGACCTGAAAACTACAGTCTGCAGCTGAAGAGTGCCCAAAAAAAGCCACAGGGAGTCAGTGTGCATTCAGTGACCCTCGAATAATCAAATACTAAAAGCATAACAGCAAGAGTTTACCAGTTTCAGTTCTTCTGTTTTGCCTTGTATTATTCAGTGTTGAGATAAATATTTCACATCGCGACAACAAGTACTGAATCTGAATTTTAAGAGGGTCTTCCAGACAAAAGTACAATCTAAAGTACAGACACCATAAATGTTAATCATGTAACACTGAAATGTCTTGATATGTGAAACTGCTGAAAAAAGATTGATTGTGGGAACAGCACTCCTGCAATTATTTCCTATATGGAAGCAACAGATATTTTATTCTTTGATATATGAAATATATTAATGGACAGTTCCCACTTAATGCATTCATACTTCGTAAATATATAAAAACAACAGGGCATTTTCTTCTTTTACATTAAACAACAAAAGCAAGAAACACTATAATAAGCAATTTTATTATTTATTTATTTATTTATTTTTACTTTAGAAGTAGATCTAACTCAAATCTCTGCTTCTTCCTTTCCTGATGCTAATTTTTAATTGAATCTTACCTTCTCTTATCTGCACTTGACATTGTTTGACAGGACACTGCACAGAGAAACCTAGTAAATGTGGGCCTGGATGAGCTGTACGCCCCAAACATTAAATTAAAATTAACATTAAAAGTGAGTATACTGCAAGGATTAATGTCATTTCCCATTTTACCCATGCATATCCTGGGGATCTAAGTTCCAAAGCACTTTGGTGGTGATGACGCACTTTATATTATGTAATTAACCTCGTTTAATGTAAGTAATGAAGACAAAATACTATTGGTAAAGCGATAACATTCTACATTCACTTTAATCATCTTCTTCTGTTATAGTTCACTACATTTGCACACAATTTCCTACAATGAGAACGCTCAAATCTCATCTGCTGTCGTATTGATTTTCTGAAGTCTGGTACGGTAGCAACTTATGTGCTGACTGGGGGAAAATTTAAAAAAAGAAACGAGGCGGAGTGAACCGAATGTATTACATCCACAGCAGCCAGTGCTTCCATAAAGAAGTGTTTGAGAATGAGGCCAGGTGGTATTGAGAGGATGAGGAGCAGTATCAAAGCAAGTCTGGAAGCCTATGTTAGCCATATCCCCAATATGAAAGGAAGGGAGGGGAAATCACAAATTTCACACTTTACTGTATTTGAAGCTATATTCTGTCAGGCTTTCAACACATACAATGGAAAATAACTTTGTGCAATTCACTCAGTCTCATGGTGCACATCCTCTATTCATGAATACAGATCATCTTGTAGCTCCCAATCCCCAAAGGCAGTCCTCATTTTGAGCATTCAAACTTTACCGTCATTCCGCTTTCTTTGTCAGCGTTTTTTGGACGTGCAAAGAACATCCAGAAAATATACGGACACCTGACAGTACTGTCACATATTGAACATTTTAACCATGCAAAGAGAAGTCAGCAAAGCTTACCTTAAAATGTACCACTTACCCTTTTTGGCACTACATCCGATAACTGTCTTTTATAGGGAGAAAACGTGTTACATTGCGAAATAAGTACAATTAACAAGACAAGACACATTTTGTTAGAGACCTCTATTAAGTCGGGTCAATGTCAGACCCACAGGAAGTGAACTCATCCATCGGTGGACTTTGATAGGTGTCTGGCAGCTTGTATGCTCATTGTAATTTATAGTGACAGGGCTTAAACGTGATATGTGTTGTTGGCGAATTGCGTCTTGAGGAACTGGACTATCTCCCTAAGTTAGTAGCTACATAAATAAAGTTTGGGGAGCTTGGGGTGTTTACCGTTTTGGTGTCAAAAGGATGGGCAAGAGAGAGGGGGAAGTTCTTTAGCAGTGCGCCGAAGAGAATTAAAAGGGTTGGAGGGTGAACGAAATCGGTTAGTACTTTTGTAAGTAAGGGAAAGTCAGACACAAAAATGGTTGTTAGTACAGTTACAACAAAGGTTTGATTCAAACAGTAGATTAGTAACACGCTTGTTTTAGTAAATTTAGTCAGAGTGGTAGGAAGACGTGAGGATTCTTTAAAAGTCCTCTGCACTTTGATTGCTCAAATCAGATCCAGATTTGGACTGAATGTGTTATTTCAAGTGACAGGGTTTGTTTTTGTTAAGAAGAAAACAAAATGAATCCATCCAAGCTAACAGGGTGACACACAAGCCATGCACTTAAATGGGAAGATGACAGGAAGTATGGGGATGGAGGACAGAGTCCATTAGACACAACACAAACAGACCGACTATTAAACAAAAAAAGAAACACAAATAAACCATCTGGCAGGATGCATTAAAGTGGGAACATGATGGGGAAGTAAATATAATTGCAGGGCACCACAACACCAGACAAATGAGAAAAGGAACAAAGCTTTCAATATTAGGGTTTTTTTTTTTTTTTTTTGGACAAGAATGCAAAAAAATTATTATTATTAGAAACTTAAGTAAAATCATATTTAAAAACTACAAAACACGTGTACAACAGACTGACACGCGCTGGGCTAGAGCAGCAGGAACACCTTGTGAGAATGCTGATGAGAAGACGTTCTAGCCAATGGGAACATGCAGACTGGGTGCAGGAATACAACCGCTGGATATTGTAAGTTAGGAAGGGCAGGTGGGACAGGATGGGTCGAATGTCACCAATCACGGATGAAATCAACAGGTATGAGAGGGTTTTTTAAAGAATAGGGAAAACTAAGAGGGAAGAGAGGGAATCCCTGTCTTGGTGAACAGAGTAATTAGCTTTGATGGTAGGACATGATCTTAGTCTTAGTATTCTGGTCCTCCATCTGACAAGAGAAAACATTCATTTTTAGTCATTACTGAATGTCCCTGCTACAATTTCACCACAATATTTATCATATATGGAAGCTTGAATTACTTGCATGACTTTTGTGAACTTTTAGAGTCAGTCAAAACTGGAAACCAGGACTTCAGACTCATTCTTTAGGGAATCGGTCTATTCACCAAGAAAAATGAAAAGTCAGTCTCCCCTCTTTATTTTTTTTCCCTTTTGTTTCAGCAAGATAAGGTGTGAGGTCATTATTCATTTTAGTAAGTTAATTTGGTTAAGTTAAACTTAGAAGTAAAAAATGAAATTAAAGTAAAAGGAAGAAAGAAAACAACAAGAGGGTGTGGCTAACATGTTTTATGGCCATATTGATTATATTAGGACAATTGATATATGTATGTATATATGTTAGCCATGATATATACATATACATATATACTCAATGCAATCTGTTTCTTAAAAACAACCAAAAAAAAAAAAAAAAAAAAGATTAGGAAGTGGGGTAAGGTCTCTTCATGCAAGGGGTGAGGCCAGTAAAGTATAATAAATATAAGTTAGTGTTAGTGTAATGAGGGATCGAACACACACAGTTCAGATTGTTCCAGACACGTCCGCTTATGGTCTGCAGCAACGGGCAGAGTATCACTTACGAATTCAGAGAGCTCCAGTGAAAACAAGTAAATCTTAACCATGGCTGGACTACATAGTACGTGTTGGGTGAGGGGTCCCTGTAAAATGTTAATCAGAACATTTTAATATTTATAACACATCTTAATACATAAACATCTCAAATTATTTACATCCCCAAATTGTAGGTTAATAAAGCTGCAATTGCTATTTTATTACCAATTTTATTTTATTACAAACTGTAATCAGCATTTCTGGTTTTGTAATCCTAGCACCTGGTTGCAAGTTGCCACCTTAAAACACTTTATTAAGTGTGTACATGTGTGTGTAAGAGATGAAGTGTGTTCAGGTGCAGGTCTGAGATCAGTTCTGTTCTGATCATAAATCAGCCTAAGGCTCCTAATGGGATCAAGCCCTCATTTGAGGCCTACTTTACAGTGAGGGCTTTGGCCACTAAATCAAGAGTAGTAAATACTCTTCATGACTCCATAAACCACATGATGGCAAGTCTAGATAGCTCTATAACAGGCTGAACAGGTCCAGCCGAGGCAACGCAGTGAGATGGCTTATTCACTGCTGTGGTTCATATGTTGTTAAAAATGTATGAAAATAAATGATAGAAAAGGCGACTATTCTTGTTTTACTTCCTCTCACTGGAGATACAATAGGCAGGACGTTTGTCTGTCTGGGATGTCTCCTGTGTATGCTCACTTCATAGGGTTCTTCTGAGAAAATAAACTGGGAGGAACCAGGGTAAAAAGAAAAAAAGAAACAATATATATATATTTTTTTTTTTCTTTTGTAATAGTCAATTTAAAATATGTTTTGCATTATGATTCTTTATTTCTTCATACGGATAGTGTTTATAGTACGAGAAGAATAAACCAAAAAAAAAAAAAAAATGAAAGAAAAAGGGAAAGAAAATGAACAGCAAAAAAATAAAAAAATAAAACACTCAAATCTAAATTGACACTTTTGGGCAGACCTCTTTGGATGTATACCGTTCTTTTCAGGAGGGGGAAAACTGGATGGCAATAAAAAGCAATAACATATATAGAGAGGGCTAAAAGAAAAACAGAGAGGTGGAGTTTTTCAGCTACCTTGGAACTGATGACGGATTGTACTTTCAGTAAAGCAAACAGAATAGAAAGAGGTAACGGAAAACCCAGGGCAAACCAAAGTATAAGACAATTAGAATGATATCTACCATATAATGCAGTTTGTTTACCATAGCGTGTCCAATGCCTGCGTGCTTCAGGAGAAAACAGGGGGAGGAGAAAGAAAAAAAATGACAAACCTTAAACTCAAGAAAACACACCTCAACCCCAAAAAAGTGGGAAAGAAAAAATAAATTGCCTTTTGAAAAACCAGCTTGTGTTTTTTGGTGTTTCTATGCAAAAAATTCAATGTGATAGTAAAGTATGGCTAAAAAAAATGTATTCTCCTTTTGTTTATGTTGTAAAACATCCAAATAAAGAAATAAAGAAAGCAACTGTAACTACTTTTAAGGGTCATCTAGTAAAAAAATCATAAAAAAAAAAAGTAATAAAAGAATAACAATACATTTGTTAGTATGTAAGTCGCAAGTTAAGTAGAGAAAACAACAGATGGTTCACATTCCGTGAATGACACAGTGTTAGTTGTTAAAATCATAAAAGGTAAGGGAAAAGAAAAATTCACCAATGAAAAGAATCAAATTGGAAGAATTCGGAAGCTTGTTGTTAGTAAAAGAGACAAAGAGTTAGCAAATCAACTTCCACAGAGGGGTTTTGGGTAGTTTTGACAGGGATGCTAGTTTTGAGAGTGGAAGGGCATGAGGGAACAGTACATCAGTTTTAGGATTCACTGTGAGACACTAATCTGGTCAGTGGGCTTGGCTGCTAGCAAGAACTTGTCCATTTCAAAGTGTTGTTTTTAATAGTGGGCGTGGCCAATCATATTGTGATGACGTTTTCCCCAAGTTCTCCTTAATGGACTACCGTGACATATACCAGATAAAACTGAAAATAAATGATTGCACTGTAAAAAGGAACCAACATCATCTGAAGACGAGTATTGTGTCATGGTTAACATTGCAGTGCATTCACATCTTTGTAGGCTACGGTCAAACATCAGCGACAATAAGAAACCGGAGTTAAAATCTGGTGAAAGACAGAAAAGTTTGAAGAGCAAAAGAAACACAGACAGAAAAGGAATCATCTAAGTTTTCTTTGATGGCTCTGGTATCTGCTGCATCCTGAAAGAGAAAGAAATGTTGATTCAGTCATTAAGGACATTTCTAGCATACGGAGCAATGCTCACTGGCCCTAGGGAGAGGAAAACCTCATTTAAGTCAATAGCCATGCGTGTTGAATTCTGTGTGCGAGTCGTAAAGTGACGGTTTCTTTCCCCAAAAGGTACATAATAGAAAGCTTTGAAGCTAATTCACGCAGCTATAAACTATAAGCAATGCCATTCTTAATATGTTGCTTTCTTTGGATGCTTTAAGATTCTCCAGGCATTGGCAGTGACAGGACTAAGATGCGTCTTGGGTATTCCCTGCGGACGATGTGGACATCTAGAGGACATCTCATATTTTGATCATATCTTGAAAGATCTAAGATTCTCTCCTGCTGTAGGTGACCATATTTGACAGCAAAAAAAAAAACAACTTGTTTTCATTTTCGGATGCTGAGGGTTAAAGAGTCTGGGAGAGTAACGCGATATGTATGTCAGTGCTGGACTTTTATAGTGGTATATTTATACACAATGTGCTCTGTATGAGGGGGCTTATATACAGTATATACAGGAACGGGTGCATGTGGGATGAGATATTCTGCCTTCTGTGTGGGGGCCGATTCTAAGTGGTGACCATAAACAAAGTCCTCCCTTGGGGCTAATGGACCATTTTGAAGCTTCATGTACACCCACTCTTCGAGGTCATGAGAAAGTGCTGCTGCCAGTCCCCCACTTTGTCTGATAACCACTGTAACGCCATTAATTAAGTAAATGAAAGATTCAATGGTGGGTGTGTATTTGCATATCTATACCACGCATCACTCCCATTTCTCTGACAAAAACAATAGCTGATAAATCAAAAGAGCAGATACGCCAAGAAGGACTAACAACTGGGAGCGCGACACTGCTTTATTACGTTAGACAAATGTACCCTCACAAAGGTGACAATGACTGTAGGCTTTTAAAAGCCCATTGAACGACGCAGGGAAAGAAACCAGAGATTATTATTAAGTGCAACGGTTAGAATTCTGTAGGTTTTTACATTCCTTCAGCGTTTGATGTCTCGACTTATCTCTCTATCAGTTCTTTGACAGATCAGCCTTGGGAAGGTGGAGAAAAATTCATCCTTTAAAAAATTGCCGATCTTTGAAATGACATGATAAAGTGACTGCAGTGAGTGAAAAGATTTCTGATGGAAATGAAAGGGAGAGATTTTGCAGTTTGGCACGCATAATGTTTTTCTAAGTTCCTGTATGTATGAGCACCTGTGTGTCGTTCTGCCAGTTGGTTGTGTTCAGTACAGGTCTACCATGATTTTTCTGTAGAGGAATAAATCAGTGGAGCGACTAAACATCGCAAATCGCTTTTACATATGTGCAAAATGTGGAAAAAACAGAAGTGTGTAATGTTGTTTTTTTCATTAAATCACAAATGCGATATACAAGATACAAGAAGTCATTCTATAAACATGGCGATGAACATAAATATTGTGTTAATTTACAGATATATTCATTATTACTATTATATATTACCCCTCTATCCTGCACTACATTTAAAAATTATTTGGTGTCTTCTTCTTTGCTTGTAATGTCCGTTATCTGTTTTTTTTTTTTTTCCATTGCAGTTTTGCTTGATATCCTGTTCACACTACACCTGAAAAAACACCTCTTACCAGTGCAAAATCTTTTAATCCAAAAATGTGTTTTTTTTTTTTAACGTGTTAATCGCAATGAGATTAATGTAAATTGTGATCGCAAATATTTTTTTAATCGCAATTTTCCGCACTTCTACCATCCACATGCAGCTCCTCTGGTTGTATTAATTAAACTCATTGTTGGTTAAATGCTCTATTTCCAGTTTGCTAGTCTTTTGTTCCTTCTACGCATCTGTAGGCAGGTCGAGCGGAAGCTTTCTTGTGTTCATTTATTTACAATTTCTCAAAGTATCCAGTCATTCATTCTTAATACTTGTTTT
>JAPSES010000102.1:8470723-8481199 GCA_029822895.1 Maxillicosta whitleyi
ATACTTTGCATTGTGGGTTTAACTTTAGATTCCAACGGTCTTACTGCAAAATATCAATTTTACACATGCAAAGTAAAGATTAATCGCGATTAGGTATGACATTTCTGAGATAGTTGCGATCAAGAAAATTAATCTTTTGACAGCCCTAGTTTTTTTTTTTTTGCATTAGGCACATTTTTATGCGCAAGTTGTACTGTCGCAATTTGAGAGTCAATGGAAAAGCGACTACGAATAAATACCGACCAAATGACGAAGAAGCAAATTATGTAGAAAATAATGTAATTACTGTGAATATCTTGAAACAGATGTACAACTGAATTTACCCTAAAAAATTATTATGAAAATATATGTTTTGGTCGACTGTCTTGATTGAACGACTGAAATGTGCCTCTTTTTGTTGGGTTTTAAACACAAACACTTAATTTACTTGTTAAATCTCCTGAAATCTTGGGTTCAGTCTTTCCATTAAATGCACGAATGACACACACAGAATAAGAGAAACACTAATAATAATGAAAAATGTAAAACACCATAATCAAAGAGAAATAAAGAAAGAATGGGGAAAATGCTAAATGAATACAATACCAGTACAGAAGTAAGAAAAACAAGTAAAGTGATTGAAACTCGTGTGAAAGCAGATGTGAAGATCTAGAGGCAAAGTTGTTATACAAGTCGGACTTTTTACTATGGGCTTAAAAAGTGTAAGCACTGGAGCTCTATTGTGAAGATCAATCATGCAGAAAATTAGACTTCTGTTCTATTTTTGTTATCAAACCAACGAAAGAATGGTGCGGTAACTATTTGGTTCAAAGGATTTGTAAGGATTTTCCAGTTTTGTTGTACAGCGCAAATAAATGCATGGTTAATTCTACATAGGTAACAGTGGCAGGAATCAACCTCTCTGTAGGCGCGAATTAGTGTAATTTTGGAGGAAGAAAAATAGCCTGGTCAGTCATCCTTCTTTCTCAATGGGAAATTCACCTGGAATCAAGGGGCTTAATATGAAAGTGGGAACAACCGGCACCAAGGAAACCAATCACAGTCGAGATAAATTTGAGAAGAAAGTGTGTAATCTGTAATTCAATCCTTATTTTTGGATCAAGTAAACAACAGTTGTAAAGAGATTTGTGGACTTGAAACTGACTTTGATTCGAGACAAAAAGAAGTCAGTGCATGTGCCAAATTTGGTGCTTTTCCACTCCATGGTACTGGCTCTACTCTACTTGACTCTACGCGGCTCTTTTGCTTTTCCATTATGATAAAGGACCTGGAACCTGGGACCCAATACTAGTTTTTTAGTACCACCTCAGTCGAGGTTCCAAAATCCTGGAGGGGATACCAAAATGTGACGTCACGACACTGCAGACACTAATTGGTCAGACCCGCGATTTACAAAAATCTGATGCAGAAAGTGGGCCGTGAATAGCGAAACATTAAACCACATGATGACAGAGCAAAACTACACCATAGACGGAACGTAGATTCAGTCTTTGGTGGCGGATGTAAAAATCCAGATGAAAAACTACGCAACGAGCAAGTTTTCGGCAACTCTCTGAGCAGATGACATGGAAGTAACGCAGCGTGTAGAGGTAGCGAGTCGAGCTGAGATGAGCTGGTCCCATGTAAGTGGAAAAGAACCACAGGAATACTGAGTAGAGTCGAGTAGAGTTGAGCCGGTACCATGTAGTGGAAAAGAGCCAACTGTCAAACACCCACCCCCCTAGACTTGTGATAGGGTTCATTATAGAATAGATTGCGCATATTTCAGTGACTGGCCCGATTCCAGACTGTTTTCTGAGTTTTGAATAGTTAGCTTAGTTTATTTCAAGTACGTAGAATCATCAGATAACAAAGAACCATACAATTTTTTCGGCGCTCCAAAAGGAGTGAGAAGATGCAGAGCTGCCAACTTTTCAAAAAACCTTGACAATTACCAATATACAAAAACTGTAACTATCGCAGCAAACAAATAGAAGCATTTTCTCTTGTCTGTAAAGAGGAGGATAAAAGCCAACGTCTTTAACTTTGTAGAAAGGACATTCATTAAAGTTATGACCATTCACTGGCACTGGTCTGCCGGGGGCAGCTCCATTCCAAACATGCGGCGTCTATCTATGAATGGAACTGAAAGGGGGTAGGAAACGCAGCGAATACTAGGGTGGGTTACAATGGTGCTTGTCAGCGCCATCTATCGTCGCAGAGTTTAGAGAGGAATGAACGCAGGCCAAACGTCTCTGCCCAAATCAGATTTTTTTTTAAGTGTAAGAAATGGATGTGCGGCGTGAGTGCGTGTGAACACAGGCAAAATCGTGTATCACATGGCGAAAGCGTGTGAGTTGGCAGCTCTGACATGTATAACTTATAGAATCCCACCCCCTTTTTACAAACTAATAATTTAATTAATCCTGCTTCCTTTGCTTTAACACACTTTTTTTTCTTTTCACAAAGCATCCATACAAACCATTTACATACACTTTTTACTCACCTCACACACTTTCACATTTGCATAACCAACCCTTTTTAATATAAACTGTAATATTACTATGCACACAAATATTTACTACAAATATTATCATTAAAAATGTGATAATGTCTCCTAATCATGATGATTACAATATCATCTTATTTTATGCATTCTTCTATATTATATCTAAATATTCACTTTTTCAAATATTATATAGTTTGTTATTTTAGTGGATTTATACATCCTTTTAAACGCACAAATGGAGGAATGTGTTTGTTCTACACTTAATTCTAAAACATCTCCTGTAGGCTGAAGGGCAGCATATGGTCATGGGCTTTATACATCATGATACGAGTATTAAAGTCAACAAAGTCATGTCGTTTTAGTGCGTTTCATTTTAGAAATAGGGGATTTGTTGGAGCTAAGTACTGTGCTTGATTGACAATATGAATTGCCTTTGTTGAAGTAAGAACATTGAATTAATGGAATTTTTAATTATTACCCCACATCACCACAATAATTGATATATGGTAGAGCAAGCGAAATATACATTATACATATATGAAGAGATTTCATATACACTGAACATTCTGAATGGCTGGTCTTACTGCTTATATATTTAACAGAAGCAGAAAAACAAAGAGCACTGCAAAACAAATGTAAAACTACCCAAAAAAAATATGTATTTTATGCAACAACAGCCCGTACTAAAAATAATACTCTACTACAGTAAATTTCCACTTTCATGGACTGTGCTATTTAAAACATTGCATCAATCCCAACATGCCGGGACCCCTGCAGAGACAGCCCATCACCCTCTCTGTAATTGACCCATGTGGGAAAATGAAGGCTGTGAATGCCGATGTTTGCTGATGGAGGATGACGCTCACAGTCATGTAAACAACCACCGGGCCCAGACAAACAACTTTGTGCTGCATCTGTCTCAAAGGCCCCCCTGGGCTAGGAAATTTCCATGTATTAAATATTGGGGGATGGTGAAGGAAATGAGGGTGGGTAAGCTAATGCTAACACTGTTAACATAGGGATTCACTGTGTATCTTCTGTTTACTTCACAGGCTGGTGTGGGAGTTGACATGGCTTTTTCAGTGTGTGATGACCTGCAGGATGGCAGCTGGAGGAAACCAACACATGAGGTGATGCCTTTGTTGAGCTGCTGATCTTTTACACACTTGTCACGGTGACCATTACTGAACTGTGGCCACCAGAGCATAAACTGGATAAATATTTAATGGCATAGCTGTGAAGATGATCAATGGATTGTGCAGCGGAGCCAAGATTCGCAGTCCAGATAAATTTATCATTGTAAATGAGAAAGTGCTAAGACTGATGACTGTTCTCCTTTGAAGCTGCAATTATTTCCCTTAGAAATAAGCAATAAAAAGTGATTTTATGAAATAATATAAGAAAATGGGAGGGGAGACAATGGCTGATCTTTGACGTCGGGCCAAAATTCTTGGGCTGAATTAAAGTTGCAATATGTGATGCTTTTCTTTATTACTGCTGGCCAAAAAAAAAAAAAAAATCATTAATTACCTTGGAACATATTGTAATTCAAATGGTCAGTGAAGATGTGAGTTATCAGGCTACAGAAAGTCTTCTGTGATGAAGGTCTGTGGCCATTTCCCTGTGTTTTCAGACTGGTATGTGTGGTTAAATACATGACGGACAGCTGGAATTACAGATCAGATTCTCCGTGATATGACCTGGTCCTGATTCTACTGCTCAGCTTCATGTCTTGATACAGAAGTTTGAAGAAGTGGTTTCCCTATTCCAGAACTGCAAGAAATTTCGGCTGAATCCCAATACATCTCTTACCCCTCCCCCTTACACCTACCCCTCAGATTTGTGCGTACATGTGAAGGGGTAGTGTTGTCCTGATTCTCAATTAGGTGGGGGTGGTATAGCCCTCAACATGGAGATATTCCAGGCCCACGCTACGAACGGTGGGGTAGGAGAAATTTTTCATAATTCTGTTCGAAGAGTTGGCAAGATGGAGGTAAACACAGCCACAGTGCAGCAGTGTGATGAAACAAAACATCATAAACAACTTGATTATTTGATCGACTGTTTAATACTGTTTCAATGTGTTAAAGATACGTGTTATTGGATTTCTGCAGTTTGTAGTTGATAGCCGAAGAAACAACAACAGCCCATGCAACAGAGATGGTTCCATCTACTGACGGTGTAGTGGTTTTTATCTATTGTGTTATCCTTCCATATTATAAGATCATATATATTGAGCATATGTATTATGTATTTGTGTAAATGGTTTGTATGTATTTGGGCAAGAGGTCAGCTTAGCCCTGGGGAGGCCAGCTCAGCTCCAGGCTGGACATAGATTTCCTTATTTAGTAATCTAAATTAGTTTTCTTTATCCTGTGGTCAAAAGTTCAGGTTAACACCCACTCTATGAAAGATCCAGCCCACTCTATAGAACAGACTGGGATAGTTTGGGGCTTTTTCCTTCTGGTGTCCTTGACGCTCTGTTGACCTCCGGAGGTTGTTTAAGGAAAGGAGGTAAGTTCATCCTACTTCAATTGATTTATGGTGTTAAGTAATAAACTTCTATGTAAAATCTTAACTTGTCATTTGTCAGTCTTGGAAGTGCCGCTTCAACGGCATGGTGAATACTTTTGGAAACAAAGTTGTCACATCTGTTTATAGCAGCATCAATTACTGATGATGATGATGTAACAGGTCGTGATGGATTGTCCCATTTCACAGAGGGAATGTTTCAACCCCTACCCCTTGAAACAGACTTGCAAGGGGTAGCACCAAGTGGAAGGGCCAAGGGGGAGGGGCTAAAGGGTGAATTGGGATTGGGTCTTAATCTTTTAAAGGACAGATAGGAGAAAGCTGCAGTAGGAAGATGTGGTATTTCAGATTATTTTTTAAAATGTGTTTTAGATTTTCAATATCTATACTAAATATGGAAGTTGGAGCTCATTTTTTGAAAGTTTGAGAGGAGGCATATATTATATATTGTACAAGACTTGGTACTTGTGAGTTTTACCTGGTGTCCCTTGTTCAGACAATCATACTGTGGGTGATTGAGTGAGATGGAGGGGAACTGGGCTTGGTTTCAGAATAGCTCTTTCAGGTAAATTTGGTTCTGCATTCATTCCAATCACCCAACTTTCAGTCTTGTCCACCTCTGTCTAAGTCTGGCTCCAAGTAATGGAAACTGGCAGACAGGCTTCAGGTGTAAATATAAATGTCACTGCAATTATGCCAGAGAGAGCTGCAAACAAATAGTGTGTGAGGGAGTGCGCTTATAAATATGTGTGTGTGTGTGTGTGTTTGTGTGTGAGTGGAAATAGCAGTAGAGCATAGTTTATTGTGTATTGCAATGCAGATGGCCATGATTCCCTCTCTCTCTGGTGTATCCATTTTACCACCTCTGATTGACAGGCTCGCTGTTTGTACGCTAGCCTGTGTTTCTACATATAGAGATATGGCCGAGTTCAATCTCAGCCCACAGTGTGCAACTATTTACACGATATGATGTTAAATTAAAGATTTATAAACAAAACAAAACTGTTTTTAATAGGTTTTTTTTTTAGTATCTTACATGGTTGTTTACTCTACTCTTCATTTTTATGAATAAATAAATAAATACATAAGTAACAAACATAAAACTGGCCACAGGCTTATCAGAAACACTGCAATTTAACAGCACACAAGTCAAATACTAAACATCTCCATTTAGCTTGTAGTGATGCATTTTGATGATTTGTATTAAGTCTGGAACACAGTGATCTTCATGTTTTTGGAGAGACTAGCCCTTCGTCTTTCTGTTGTTATATGTATGTAAATGTGAATACGCTTTGTTAAGCCAAAGAGGAAAAGTAATAAACCCTAACACTGGAGTAAGTGGTATTTTTACTGTGGGGAAAATGAAGGAAAAATACAGTGAGTCTACAGCTGGGCTTCTATTACCCTCAGAAATGCACAGAATGTAAGCTGGTAATGGAAACACGGAAATGTTGCAAAAACAGTCACAGGCAGCACAAAGGTTTCTACGCTCTCGTGAGGTGGTTTTTCAGATGTTTCGATATAGAAGTATAACGCAAATGCATAATGGAAGCACATTTTGACACATCTGTGCACTGTATTTTTGCTCAGGCCAAACGTCTACCCTATAACCCTGCACTCAGAACAGGTGGTTCTAGTTTGTACCGGGCAATAGACACTCACTATTATGAAGGAACTGCTTCCCAAAGGCATGACAAGTCTGGTGCCACAACAGGTTCAATAACATCACACAGTTTATTAAATGTCATTCGGAAATTCTGGATCCACAACTTGTTGGTGAATTCCTGATGTACAATTCTTTCCCATAAATCTATCCTGTGTGGCCACTGCCATAAATAAGGACTTTGGCTTGGGATGACTATACGTTCCCTTCTTTTATTAGCCTTTCGTACATTTATTTGTGTATTTGGACCCTAATAGTTCAGTTCAAGTTTGATTTTGACCCCTAAAGGTTCTGCAAAACTATCTTTATATTCAAAAATTGAATGGATTTCTACAACTTGTTTCAATTCCTGCTTAATTTATTTTGTCTATTTTCACATATAAGGTCAAGACTTCCGATGAACATTTCTCAAAATACGGCATAATTGTTTATCAGCAGCAGTTGTAGTAAAAACTGAAAATATGTCCAAACTTTGAGCCATTTAACAAAAATGTTCAGCTGTTGGTTGAACGGAACAGAGCAGCACAACCAACAATCTGGAGGGGGTGGGGCATAAAGTGTCTGAATGTAGAATTCCACACAGGGAAACACCTGTGTTGGCACCATGGAGGTTTTACATGAAACTAATTGCGTACTTCTTCCTTAACCTCTTACAATTCTGGGTGATTTTGCCTAAAACGCCTAAAAACTCCCTCTCCAAATTAAAATTACAGCTGTTTTTCAACCATTTGGAGTACAGATTAAAGAATGGGCTTTTTATAAAGGTTGCACCCTGACTTTCATACTAAAGCACTTATCTTTTCTGTTTATTTAACAGGTAAAAAACTGTACAGAGAAACCAAATAAACATAACACCCCCTCGCCTTAATTTTTTTTTTTAGTAAAAACAAGGGTGTATAAAACTATATTTGGCAGGTACACACACCATTTGCCAACAGACAGATTTCTTAGCAATTTACATTTCAAGTTTGGGAACGCTATGTGTAAAACTGTAAATTTTAGAGCATTTTTTATTATGGTTATATTTATGCATTTTACAGAGGGAAAGGGTGCATTAATGATGGAACGGTGTATATGAGTGTTATTAAAATAATATCATTTATGTCCTGGGACCTAAACGTAAGGCTGGGAAGAGGTTAAATGAGTGTTTTGCAATAATGCAGTAATTCATGACAATTCTGATGTCCCGAGATCGTACGTTACTACAATCATGCATCACAAGCCAAACACTCTAATGAAAACACCTACATGTAGCGATTGTAATTTGTCCAAGTTGAAGAAATATCACTTCTATTTGGGGAAAACTGTACCAGCTGCTGTGACTTATGGTAGGTGACTTTATAATGGGTGAAAAACAGAAGTCAGCTGAAGTTCACTGGTCATTAGATACATTTTAATGTGGGAAGTTAAATAATAATCTGAAGGATAGGCTGTGTATCATAACAAATGCTGCGTCGCTTTTCATGATAATGCTAGTTTACCATCCGACTGATGTACCACTGCAACACTCTGTGCATTCTTTAAGTTTTTGCATTCGTTATTTATTTATTTTTTATTCTAAGGTTGTGAAACACTTTCCATGTCATCTCTGCTTCACAAATATTTTATTACACTTCCTTACCTGCGGAATGTGCTAATGGCTCAGAGACGCAGTACCTGATTATGGATTTGTGAAACGGAGAGATCAGAAAACATAAAAGTGTGAGAACAGGTAGGCTTTAAATAAAGCTGATGAGTGAGGAAATCAGCAAGTGTGGAAATGCGAGGTGATATGCTAATGTGGTGAAATGTAGTGCAAATTGGCAGTTTTTCTCCCCCTCAAAATGTACACGCTGCTATCAAACATGCAGGCCAGTGATTTTAGCAAGGGGTGTTTGTATTTTAGGACATGGTGTTTATCCATTAGTAGCACTGAGAGACAAAAAAAACATACAGAGGAGAATTTAACTAATGTGTTTTCAAACATGCATTTACCCACGCACACAATCTCTTCTCAGCCCGAATAGAGCAAATTAGGAATCCTTAAAATGTCATTGGCAGTAACGTGAGGAAGGATTACAGGGGTGTTAGCATGTCATTATGTACATCAAACAAATCCACTACCTCTGCCTCTGCGTTTTATGGCAATTCCTACCGTCACTGTAAAACCGTATGCTGTGTGTGTTGACAAAGCTGTGCATGTTAAGTGGCACTTTCAATTTAGCTGCAAGAGGTTCAACCTGTCAGCGTGTAAAAAGCATTGTGTTGACCTTATTAAACATTTATATCTAAATGCTAGTAGAGGGGGAAGAAAAACACAAACCTTCATGGGACTTCACTGAGATTTTTTTTGTTCTTTTTGTTTGCTGCCCCTGTTAAATTAAAGCTTTTCAGGCAGTGTTTTAGAATTCTTATATTATTAGATGAGGGAACAAAACTACTGTAGTACTCTATCTATGGGCAATAAAATGTCTTACAGCGCAGCAGACACTGTTGCCAAGTGACAAATTGCTAACAAGAATGACCAAGAGAGAGTAAAAAAGAAAAAAAAAAGAAAAAAAAGAAGAGAGTGAGAGGCAAAGGATGGAATAGTGTTCTCGTATGAGTTGGGCCTGCTTTGATAGTGAGAGGAAAAAAAGAGCAGTGGATTGAGGGGATGATTGCAACGGATCGCATAGGAGGGAAAAAAAAGAATCATAACAGGTGAGAAAAGAAAAAAAAAGAAAGAAGAAAAAAAAGGAAGGAGTGTTTGGGCGTTGTGTATTGATTGAGGGGGCGGGGCCCACTTTCTTTTGGTGACATCATGCAATAAATACATTTGACTGTTTTCCAATGGCAACACACTGGTTTAAACATGGCTTAGAAATATAATGGTGTCTCAGTAACTGCCATTAGAGCATGTCACTGACAAACTAATGAAGGGCTTAAAACACTACAGCAGATTTGGGAACATCTCATTTTAAAAGGGATAAAGGGAAAATATCACAGTTCTAATGAATCACAAAGAGCGCTCAATGTTTACCCAACTGTTGAGTTAGTCGGCGGCTTGGTAAACACCCCCACACACACACACAAAAAAAAAAAACAGTGACTGAATGTATGCAGTTGTAGTGAGAGAAAAAGTGTGCTGAATATAAATACAAACAGCTCAAACCTCTCTATTCAATTATGCACGAGAGAGAAGTATGCATGGAGACTAATACAATAATTTGATGTTATGATGGCACTGAATAACCATGTTAACCTTGTTGAGATTAATCTAAGGCTTTTTCCAGTTTACAAAGTTTGTGTGTGAAGTTTCATAATCTATTATTGAGTGTAAGAGATGACCTAAGTTTCATCATAAACACCCCCCGAGCATGGCTATAGATTCACAATGACCCTCATGTTGAAAGCAATAGTATATATATTAGTAGTTGTATTATATATTATATTAGCGGTAAAGCGTTTGAACCGGTACACCAGTCATTTTTACTTTTATGATATGAATTTGTCATTTACCGCCATATTGCAGTGTTACACCAAACAAGCCACCTCTGCAGGAGAGCGTGGTAGCGGCAGAAACTAGGTGGTAGGACAGCGAGTTGGGCAGCGTGGACGGAGAAAATGACAAAGACACAGAACTCATTCCGAAAAGGGGAGCCATGTCTGTTTGGAAATACTTTGGTTTTAAAAAAAAACTGACGTGGATCAAACACGCGTCATCTGTAAATGTTGTCGAGCTAATATTTTAGCCACAGGAGGCAACACAAGCAACTTGCTTCACCACCTCCGCCACAATCATATCCTGGAATATGAAGATTGTATGAAAGTA
>JAPSES010000102.1:8481299-8494428 GCA_029822895.1 Maxillicosta whitleyi
CAGGAATTTTTTTTTAAAGGATTCTCTATTAGTTATTATTGACACTGTTGTAGTACTAACAAATGTCCACCAGATGGGAGTGGAACTCCTGTTTTCTCATATAGTGTCTTCAAATGTGTGACCTGAACTGTGGTGATTGGTGGAGGTTCGTGCTCTCCGAGTGCTTTTCTACTTAAAAAAAAAAAAAAACACTGAAGGGGTTCATATTGGTTACTGACTGTGTGTAACAGATATGACTAATTCCCTATGTGAAATCTAGTGAGGATCATCATTATGCAGATAAAACCTCATCTCATCCTGCTAAATATTTGGTCAGAATCTCTGGGCCCTGGGTTTTGCACTAAAAGAACATGAACAAATCTGGTTGATCCGTCAATTAAACTAGTGGTGTCGTTTAAACCCTAATTATAAAGGAAGGGGATGTTGGTTTGGGGAACTCATGAGGAAAAAAGCGAATTAAGGTAAAAGCCAGGCCAGAGGGAAGCGAAGGGCAGTTGATATTATCAAGGGAGGAAATGGGGACAGCGACACCAAACAGAGATATTGAGCTCAAATATCTGTCTCTAGGCACTGGTCCAGTTCTGTGACACAGTAGATGATGATCTTTTCACTGGAAAACCACATGAGGGAATTAGAAGAAAGCTCTGTTTTCCTTTTCCTCATGTCGTCTCACTCCCAGAGCTATGCCCGTCCTCCCACACTTCTGTCGTCTCAGACAGCAGCGCTACACTACACTTCCCCTTTGCCACTCTCTATTGTGTCACCCTGGTACTTGGTCGACTTCTTCTGAATAAACAAAAATACAGACATGCAGGACAAGCGTGCACTTCCCTTTCCTTGCTGGTGCATTTCTCACATTTCCTTTGACTGCCTGTGCTGTCCCAAGCATAAACATACACATAGATCAAATAAAAAAAATGGCGTTGTGATTGTCCCAGTGATTATCAACAAAGGGTTCTAGCTAGGATCTTATTTTGGCGTAGTGTGTGTGGCGGACACACACACATTGTTACTCTGCTTCAGTGCGTTCGTTTTGAGGGTCAACAAATATTCTTTGCATTAAATATTTACTAAAATCTACTCTCCTAGTTATTTCAAATGATTACTTCCACAATAACAAAGGTACAGACCATCAACAGTTACGTTACTAATATATCTGGAATGGACAGATGTGATAGCACTGATTTTCTTTGCACTTGTTAATAAGCCTGAAGGTAGAAACAGGTTGCCGTTCCATCATTGGCGCTTTTCCACTCCATGGTACCGGTTCTACTCTACTCAGTATTCCTGTGGTTCTTTTCCACTTACATGGGACCGGCTTGACTCGTTACTCCGACACAGCGCGTTACTTCCTCAGAGTTGCCGAAAACTCGCTCGTTGCGTATTTTCTCGTCTGGATTTTTACATCCGCCACCAAAGACTGAATCTACGTGACCGTCTATGGCAGGGGTAGCCGATCCTGGTCCTCGAGGGCCGCTATCCTGCATGTTTTAGCTGTTTCCCTCTTCCAGCACACCTGATAGTCAGTATCAGAGTTCTGCAGAGCGTGATGATAAGGGCATCATTTGAACCAGGTGTGTTGGAAGAGTGATACATCTAAAACAGTGGTTCCCAAGTCCTCGAGTACCCCTATCCTACATGTTTTACATATTTCCTTCTTCCATCACACCTGGTTCAATTAATGATCAGCGCATCATCAGCTCTGCACAAGCCTGATGTTGATGCAATGGCTTTCAGGTGTGATGGAAGAGGGAAATACATAAAACATGCAGGATAGTGGCCCTCCAGGACCAGGATTGGTGACACCTGGTCTGTGGTGGGGTTTTATGTGGATTAATGTTTCGCTATAACTGTGTACTTCCACATCTGATTTTTGCAAAATGGCGGATCAGAGAGAAAACTGTCTGACCAATCAGTGTCTGCAGTGGTTATACATCACGGCTGATCTGGCATTACTGGACAAATAAATACAGTCAAAATGCTGTTGAAAATTTAACATAGCGGGAGAAAATTAGCATAGCGGCCCAAAATTATAGCGTAATGGGCCGTGGCGGTACTTTGCGCTAGCTATAACCCTGAACACTGACAAACTCATCTTCAAAGAGAAAAGTATTCTCTTTCCAAAGTGACTGAATTCATACCATTTGCCATTCATGTTGGCAATGTATTATTATCAGTTTACAAAAGACAAAAGACAAACACCACAATTAAATATTATGATTATCTCCAGTGTTTCAGAGGATGATGGTATATTAGTTTAACTCATGTATGTAGAGAGTGGTTCTTTAATTTAGAACATACTGCTTTAAATGTATGTATCTGTTGCACTGGGAGATTATTAATCAAATATTCACTTTACATGAATTTCTAATAAGTGCAGTTTCCTGAACTGTGTAGTTACTCTACTGGTCTTAATAATGCTCTTTAGTGTTTTCTTTTTATTCTAAATTATATACAGACACTGCATAGGGAAAATCAAGCAGATTAAATCGAATTTTGACACATTTCAGGTATTTCTGTTAATACTTTTTTTGTAATCATCTGTTTTCATTGATTTAGATTTTCAGTTTGCAAGAATAAACAACTTCAAGATTATACAACAAAATGTGTACAATACATCTACATAACACACAGAACACACCCCTTTGCCCCCCACCCCTCCCACCATCGTCTGGTATTGAGAGTCTGACAAATAAAGTACAAATCAAAACAACTGCATAAACAGCGTAGTAATCAGATTACAAACAACACATACAGAGTTGCCATAGATGAAAATCTCAAAAGGTGTGGTATCATTTTTTTAACATCTTCCGCAGCTTTTTTTCCCCCAAAATGTTCTCCAATGCATTATTAATACAGGCTGATGACCACTCCAGAAAGATCACTTCAAGAAGGGCTTGTAACCAATATTTTACTGATAACTGGTGGATTTCTGTTAATACCTGATATGATACCATTCTGACTTCTTTGCAGTCCATGCATATTTGTTCTAAGGGAAATGTGTGCATGTGGAATTTTATATTAATGCATGTACTGGTATGGGAATTCTCAGAAGCATCTGACATGACCAGATAATCCATTCATATAGAAACAATAAAAAAAAAAAAAACATCTTAAATATCCTGTCAGTTCATATCTGAGCTAAAAGAACAGGGTCTGGGCAAACGTACACATCATTTCCTGAGAATCCTAGACTAGGGGGGGTCAGGGGTCCTTGAATCTACAAGATGTACAGTACATGACGGCAGATCATCATGTCAAAGAGAGGCAGGAGTAGGAAGAGGGAGAGGGAGAGTCTTTGTGCTTATGCTAACCAATGCATTTGTTGGGCGTAGAGGGATGTGAGGGAGATGTGTGCGTATTGAAGGAAAAGACTTCCACTGATGAGAGGTCAAGGCGTGCGTCCTTGCCTGCCTATCAACTACACCACAGGGATTTAAGCCAAACTCTTCAAGCAGACTGTCTTTTCCACACTGCAGTACTTTCTAACACCACCAGGGGGAGCTCTGATCCTGCAGTCTATAGTATACCCCTGTCCTCCTCCCATCTCTCATGGCGGAGAGTCCCTATCACCCACCTAATTCTGTCTGCTTCATTTTATCCAGCACAAAGCTGACAAATTCATAGGTTTTTGCAAGGAAAGACAGAGAATATATACATGCTATGTGTGAGAGAGAGAGAGAAAGAAAGAGAGAGAGGTTTGACAGAGCTTGTGGGCTTTACTTATTTTGGAGCAGACTGATGCAGCGGTGGATATACATGACGTCGCAGGAACCATTAAGACCCGACAGAGAGTAGATGAGACTTTTGAGACCACTATGGTTGCACGTTATGTTCAACATGTAACCAACGTTCGTCTTCTAGACTGCAGGTTATTTTTAATGAAAGATATCATAACAGCTCTTATATGACGAACAAGAGAATAATAACGGTGTTCCTGTGTGTGTAGGGTTTGCATTTACAACTTCATTTACAGATCAGATAATGTAATTAAATGTATTAATTAAGATTACAACAGCTCCTAGGATGGACTAGATGTGAGTGCAATTTTTGTGCAGATTTCTTATGCTTGCAATTCTTAACATGTAGACCAAAGACAATAACTACAAAATAAATAAACAAACAAAACTTGAAGACAGGAGCAATTTTTTTTTAACTAAATAAAAAACCAGGAGGGGAAATTATTTGCAATGTTTTGACTAAAGTCTGCAGAAAAATAAGCTCTAATGAGGAAGATTTTTCCATCCTCACAAATTATCAACACAAAAAAGTTATGAAACACTGGCAATTATTCTGTTAGCATCAGTGCTGTATTTAACTTACATCCATTTATATGTTTTCTTTATAATTTACATATAAAGCACCTGGAAATTATACTGTATAAAGTAATTACAAGCAAATTATAACTGCAGTAAATAGAGCTTTTAACTGTAGTAGTGCATTTTTTTTCTTTTGAAAAAACATGCCACTGGAAGCTGGTGCATTTTATTCCCTCTATAATCACTCAAAAATGAAGGTTTTTCACATTACATAGACTTATTTTTCAAATTCATATATGAACTAAGTATACCACACACACACAGGATAATGGCACACTGTATTATAAGTATCATAGGAAAAATAAATGCAGTTATTGCTGCTGTCATGTGTCTTGTGAACTACAGTTAAAGAAAAATCCATTTGTTGCCCTCAGTTAATATGAATATAATCTAATATTAAGCACTGAAGCCATTTAATATGAAAACTTCAGCACAAATAGCTTTATATTTATTCAATAATAGCAAATAATAAATGTTGCAATACAAATTATACAATGCTATAAGCTTTGATAATAATAATGACAATATTATGATAATATAAATATATGTAATCAATTAAAATAGTAATATTTGCCTTGAGTGTTAATGCGTTTCATCATGTTAAAAAGGGTACAACTGAACATGGCACTGTTATATTCATCTAGTGTGATTTTGTCCTCACACTCATGTTCTATAAATGAGACTTCAAAGCATACAAGTGCTTCATTGATCATCTGGGCACGAGATGGGAGTAAATACAGGGTCGGGGTGGTCAATGTTATCGATACTACCGTTTGTACGTGTGTGTGAGCTCTTAACACTCAGGATACCTGTTATGTCAATGAAAAGGATCCACAGGGGGTTCAAGTCATTTTGTAAGTTAACGGAGGTGTCCTGGCCTTGTGCAGGAAGTGTAGACGTACTTCTGATTACAGCATATGAACAGTTGTGTTCAGGTGCATTGTGGTTATCTAAATTCTTTCCTACCCCTTTTAAAGAAACCAAGGAAGCCTTCTTTATCAGTAATACTAGTAAAATCAATATTTTTAATCATATTTATTTTTATTAATTTGGTCAAAAGTTTTAAAACACCCCAATTTTTCCAGAATTTCAGTGAAAATGAGGCAGTTTAATGTCGTAGTGTGATCTGAAATTAAAACGTAGAACAAATAAACAATTGAAGTTAAAAAAAAAAAAAGAAATCATGGAACCAATTTAGAAACCAAAATCTATCCTAAACTTTTGATGCAAAGTAGTCACCATTGGCAGATATAACAGTTGAACACACTTTCTCTGTCTTCGTATCCCTCCGCGCTGCCGCAAGATGACACTAGTCTACCTGTTTCGCTGCTGAAAACAGTCGTGTACTAGTGCGCAGCAGTCAGCAGCACGACAGCGCACTGATAGGAAATGACAGAAAGTAGGACCAAGTGATTATGATGTGTGGACATTTGTTTGTGATGCAAATAAATCACTCTTTTGAACACATGCTGTTTTTAGAAGACAAACGTTTTCTTTTTGTGACCCCCGCAAACTTGCCGGACTACTTTTTGTTTCGGCCAAAACCGGACCAGAACTGGGCTCATAGGACACTGTCGGGGGTAAGTCAGTGTGGATGTACTACACTGATGAGGGGATGGAATACAGATTCATGTCCAAAATCCGGAACTATCCCTTTAAGGTAGTTCTGGCAGAGCTTGGACTTAAGTTTGGGTCATTATCTTGCTGTAGGATGAACCCCTGACTCTAGGCCCATTCCAGAGGGTACTACATGGCACTGCACAATGCTGTAGTGGCCATTTTGGTTCAGGGGGGCTTTTCACTCTGGACAAATCACCGACTCTGGATCCAGCAAAAGAGCCCCATACCATCACACTTCCTCCTCCATGTTTGACAGTTAATGTCACATACTGAGGAACCGTCCTTTCACCTACTCAATGTCATACAAAAATCCTTTGGCTTGAAGCGTAGATTTCAAATTTGGATTCATCAGTCCATATCACCTTCTTCCACTCTTCAGTCGTCCACTGGTGGTGTTTCATGTCCCAGACAAGCCTCTTTTTCTTATTCTGAAGTCTCAGCAATGGCTTTCTTGCTGCAACTTGACCGATCAAACCTGCACCTTGAAGTCTTCTGTTCACAGTTGACACTGAGACTTGCTCACCACATCTACTATTAACCTGTGCTTGAAGCTGTTGCCTATCACACAAGCTGTTGACTTTCAGAACCTTGTCTTCTGATACTGTTACGGCTTTGCGTCTGCCAGACCTCTTCCTATCAGCGTTTCTCCCAGAGCCTTTTGATGGTAAAGAAAACTTTACTTACTGACACCTTGACTTTCTTGGCCATTTCTCTGTAGGAAGGCCGTGCATTTTTAAGTGTTATGATGGTCTGTCTCTCTTCTATTGTTAATTACCTTTGCCTCAACATTTTTATAGTGACACACTACGTTCTGTGGTACAATACAGTTCAAATAAAGCTCACAACGGTATGGTATCAAAGTGTGTTCCAACACTACTTTTATGCAGACAGAGGGGGTCGGAAGGAATTAAGAAATGTTGGGACAGTTAAGAATTGTATCACCAACATTCAAGGCTCGATCAACCTTCATTGCTGCAGAACTGCTTTAAGTTGTTTACCCACTTGTTGTTCCCCCTTGTTGCCTTTCTATATAATTCTGAAATGTACATTATTTTTCAGTTTTGGTTAACCTCGCCTCACCTTTTTTTTTTTTTTTACATCTGGCAGTTCATCTTTGTAGCATGTTGTTTTCATTGGACTTGAACTGCTTGAATATCAATAAAAAAATTGAATAATTATAGAGTTCTAAAACTTTTGACCAATAATGCATGTTCTCAATCCACATCAGGACATTTAACTGCAGAATGTATGACATTAATAATGGTAGATGTAAATGGTACCTCCACTACCTCCACCAGTCCTTCCAACAGTTAGTTGAATTCCCTAGCGCAATACTAATTCTAAATATAATAAATAAATATAATAAATATAAAATATATAAATATAATATGGACATCACTTCCCAAGAAATTATTGAAATACTCAATAATCAGGTTTTGCAGGATGAGCTTCAAGGTAAATTCAATTTGATACGGTCTTGGTTAACACACAGTAATAACAGCATGGTTTTTACAGGGTTTATCGCATTCATCATACATAAGATGAAGTCAATCTCTGCTACTAGTCAGCTCTAATCCCATTATCATTTACTAGGAATCTTAAATGCATGCCTGTAACTTTTCCCAGTGGTATGAAAAATTCCGATATTCACTCATAATTAGGAACAGCGGTATTGAGACAACACTATGTCTAACACATTTTTTGAAGGAATAAATTAAGTTCTGTAAATTCTGTTTTTTTTTTCTGTACAAATTACTAAGAAAATCTCTGTAATGTAATGTAATAAAAATGTCAGATTTAAATATACGTTATAGATAAACAGACGGATAGATGGTAAATGTGCTTTTGTTTCTCACGCATGTGTGCTGCTGTCCACTATAGGACTGTGTTTCTCATTTGCCTAATGGCCATTATGTTGAAGTTGGTGGTAGGTGGGTGAGTTCATGCTGTAAATCTTTAAAATCTTGTTGCCTTCTCAAACTCATTACACCAGTCGCACTCTGCTGACCATGCACAGCTCTACAGCATAAAATATTTGACCCCAACTGAGAAAGTGTGTGCGTCTCGGGTGATGTGTCTGAGCCAAGCTTCTGTTTGTGTGTGATCGTTTGCCCTTATCCTAAGGCAAATACAGCCCAGGCTAATGACACATTAGCTCCAAAACCTTAGACAATTTCCATGTCTGTTACCACTCGGAAATATTTAATAATATTATTGCATTATGACAGAAATTACAGTCTGGTTGGCATCTCACTATAATTTAACAGCACTTAGTCCACATTAAGAATCATTTTGCATTGAGCTTCGCCTTTTCTCTGCGTGTCTTCTGTGTCGACAAGTACAAGAGTTTGATCCTATTGGTGTCTTTTTTTTTTGTCTCGTTTAACTTTTAGGTAATGGTTTTTGCAGGCGCCTAGAAAGAAGGTGATGTACCGTCTTTGTGTTAATGTATTCAGATGAGCTTTTTTGCATTCAGTGGTTCTTAGAATGCCTATTATTAGGTCTGACAAGCCATTCATTCCAATTACAAAAACCCAAAAATTGTGAAGAAGTAAGCACAGTGAGTGTAAGTGAAATTGATTGAATCTCAGTGCTGGTATATGTAACTGCCAATTGATGACCCAGTGCATCCAGGGAGTGTAATGTATTGGCCTGAATTCCAAATGTTTTTCCATGTGTATTTGTTCTAGGAAAAAAAAAAAAAAATCAAAGCAGACAGAAGTAGATGCTTTGCACATACACACGCTTTCAGATTGCTGATGCTCTTTTGTTTTCCATTAGCTCCGATTAAGGGTTTGTAAAGATGTGTTGGGTAATTTGTTCAGAATGGTTTAAGTGCATTGTCACCTTTGATGAATTAGGGTGCATTCCATTTGTGTAGCTAAGTACATTATGTGCATACATACTGGGCACAGTACTTGCCTCTCTTGTTCATTAATAACCGCGCAAAAATGTCCTCTCCGATACAATATATGTGCAGGGTCTATTCTATGTTGTGTTATGATGCATATTAATTATATGCTAACAAGTGAGATCCTAGTGTGATTTTCACTTGGACAGCATTCTCTTTTCACCACGACTCGTAATTAATTACGGGTGTATATGTTTTATGTGCTTATTTACCTAATAAATATTTGGTTAGTTTCAAGAAAGAAAAAAAATTAAGTCTAGAAAGGAAAAAAAGAGCGGCACAAGTGTCATCTCCACCCTGAAAAAAAAAAGAAACTTCTGTTAAGATGAACAGCAGAGGAAGATGCAGGATAAGAGGCTATGAGTGCAAAAGAGAACAAAGATGAAGATAAAGAGAGTTAAATAAAGCAGCTAAGACAGGTTTGCCGGAGACAGAGACACCACTCCGACTGTGGTGGCCCTGGATCACATTTGCAGTGTTTACCTGGCGCAGGTTGCGGGTGACGCGCACATCGTGCCAGGCGTTGTCGTTGAACTTGCCATTGACGGGCTCCACCAGAGCCTCGAAGGCCCCTGAGCCCAGGTTGATGACCAGCCAAACCGCTCCGCTCTTCAGGGAAAGGTTTACGTAGTCTGCCGACTTGCCGGTGTGCAGCATGAGGCCATTACGCTGCAGGGTCCGAAAGGAAAGCGTGATCTCATCAGTGCTGCTCTGGATGGGCGTCAATGACAAGTCGTAGCAGAAGAACTCGTTGCCCTTGAAGGTGGCCACTGACTCTTCCTTGCCTGGGGAAAAATTTGAGAAAAAAAAAGGGTTTATTAGATTTTTATTGCTAATTACAAAGCAGCCAATTGTAACTATGTGATAATTGTAGATCTTCAAAAATTATCACATCACTTTTCCAGGGTGCTTTCTGTTCATCCAAACAAAAATCCCCAACCCCCCCCCACATCCGCAATGACTTTATGTACTTCTATTCTTGTGTGCCTACTTTTTTGGTTGAAGTTTTACCTGTTATGTGTTGTAGATAAGTTCATTTTAATACATGTATGAATGAATAAATGCATAATAAATGATGTTTCACTGACAGAAATGTTTCCAAAACATATGAAAATCACAAAAATACATGAATATCAACAAGTTTCACTAGAATCATTCCAGTACTGAATGGTTAGTGAAATCATTTTTTTTTTCTTTTTTTAAATATGCTTTCCTCATGTATTTCTTGTATTACAAGATGCCTTTGAGCACACTCTAAGGGTCGAACATGAGATATTTTTTTTCCCCCATACTTTATTAAGTCTTTCACTCAAAATTCCAGACTTTTCAAGGTCTGGAAAACCTTTCGAGACCTGTGCAAGTAAGCTGTTCAATATCTCAAGATGGTTTATTTAACAACTAATTATATTATTAATTGTAATGTTGCAAGTGTGATTCTTACCGCAATTGTACAAAACTGTTTTTATTAACATTTTTCAGCACAATTTTATAATAATGTTTCTGCAATCAAGAAAAAAAAATTACAAAAGTTAATAAGATACAATGGTGCAAGAATGAGAGGACTAGATGATGTGGATTAAATGGGCAGTTCACACAGAGGAGGGAAGAAGAAGAAGAAGAAGAAGAAGAAGAGGTGTTGACAAGTTTGCTAATGCCTGTCAGTCTGCGTGCAGCACATGGCCTCCTTCCACTGCAATGATTTTTGTTCACCCACTGCCAGTCAAAGCAGGCAGTTTGCACAACGGACACACATCAAACAGCAGTCTAACAGAAGCAGGGGAGGACACAGTGTGCATCTGTCAGGAACTGAACAAACACCTGCAGCTGTCACAATACAGAGTACAGCTGTGACCGTACTCACAACAGTGACACCTCAATCACATCCGTCAGTTTGCAGACCCTAAATTCAGTGGGCATGGGGAAAACCTCATTTATTCCTGCCATTCCTTTGACTTTATTTATAAATAACTGACAGCATTATTCCCTTCCATTGTAGTCCTACAGTATGCTGCATCCCTTAACCCTATAGTGCCAAATGTATCATATTTGATACATGAGTTTTAAAGTCCTCCACCTGAGCAGTGTGATATTTTTTCTTTAAAAAAACTGATGTGTACAATTAGATACATGGAATACATGGATAATAACCACAGGCCTTTCCAGTGACACTGCAATATTGTCATTAATGAGGAAGGAGGTAGAACTTTGCCAATTTTGAAGAGGAATTACCAATTTGTTAGACATGTTTGCGTTATATTGTGTTTTTGTTTGTGTAAAAATAATATTTGAGCATTGAGACCTGATGTATCAAATATGATACAAAATTGAAACTCATACATGGAAATCTATAAATAATATAAAAAAAAGGCAGGTTGTTCAGAAAGACAAATAAAGGCTCCAGTTTCGAAGAAGTGGAATTCTCTGGCGATGATTTAATGGTTCAAAAGTCCATTAATTCATATGTAGAAAGGTTGTAAATTCTCTGCAAAAAAAAAAAAAGAACTTTATTTGAGGTTGATAAAAAGAATAAGAAGGATCTAAATAAAATAAATTCCCAGGTATGTGCTACAAATCAGCTGCCTCTTGCATGACTCTTCTTTGATAGATTGTGCGACAAATCAACCAGTTTTCCCAACACAAGGTGTGATCTAAAGTGACACTCCAGTACCTGTGTTGTTTGCCCCACTCTCACACACACACACACACATACACATACACATGCCTGATTCCCTGGGGACACCAAACTGAAGGATGATTCTTAGGAAATGAGGTTAAGGCTTGAAAACAGGAAGGAGTGGAAGCAAACTCAAACTGTCAAGAGGACCATAGTACAGGTGGATCATCAAATCTACTTTATTCTGAAGTTCCATTACAACAAAATCTGTCCGAGACCTAGATGCATTTCCTAAGGGACAGAAGCTGGTGATGGCCAAAAGGGGTGGTCCACTGGAAGACAGATTGAAAGCCAAATCTCATGGGTGAGCAAATTTGCCACAGGAGTAATCTTAGGTGAAAGAAACAGAGTGGCGATAGTGTCCATTAGTGAGCACTTACATTGACATATGACCAATGACTTGTAAACACAGGGACCCTCACGGAAACATTCCACAATGTTATTGGCAATAAGTTTTAGGGTAATTATTATACGCAAGTCATTAAAAAAAAAAAAAAAAAAATCTAAACGTTTAAGCCGGTAAAGTACTGTGTTAAGTGATGAACTAACTGCTATACCTCTGGAGCATTAAAAGAAGTGACAGAGCCAAAAACAGTCACATTATATGGGAGCATGCTCTCACATAAAAGAAAAACATTTTAGGTGCAGAAAAAAAGAGAACGGGCAGAATGGCATCCAGATAGAGACAGCTACTTAAAAGAGCATTTTAGCTGGAATCGAAATTTAGAGCAATCTCATCTGAAGTGTGAATTGCTGTTGAAAAAAAATAAAAATAAAAAAATAAAAAAACGAAAAAAGCATCAAAGGAGGGAGAGAGATGGAGGGGGAAAATGACAGGAGGAAAAAAAAAAAAAATCCCCCAAGAGCAGCCTCCTGGTGGTGCCTGTGTTGCTGATGTAGGAAGAACAAAAGCATAGCAAGTGGACCACAGCAACCATTTTCAATTATGTATTAAGTTGGACCCCCTCCCAAAGCATGGGCTGTTAACGGTAAGCAACAAACAGCTTGTGATTGCTTCCATGAGCTCAGCGAGATTGAGCCACGTGCATCGGAGAGACATGAGCGGCAAACAAAAACTTTCTTTTGTTTATGTCTGTTTAATGAACAGAAGGCTGAGAGGGGGAGATAAAATTGGAGAGGATCAAGGAGTGACAGGGGAGGACGCGGGAGACAGTTTTCACTGTTGCGCTAGACCATCTCCATAAATGTCCCTTAAAGAGCACCTTCCGCTAAAACCACTTTGAGTAGCTCTTTTTACAATGTGGTGGGTGTGGTGGTATATGTACGCAGCACCCCAAGACGTGAAATTCGACCTAAATGTGTTTATTTGTCATTGAAACGTTAACCTGCAGACAAACGAGTGGATCAGAGCAGGACAAAATTATCTACGTCACAATGTCGTAAGCCCCGCCCAGAGCCGTGTATGGTACAACCACGGACTCATCCCAGAGGAAGAACAGCAGACAGAAGCTAGGTGATGCATTAGCATTAGCCTACCATTCGGATACGCTCTTTGACAAACGAATCAGAATTGTCTGTTCACCTTCATCTTCATCCTCGTCTGATTCAGGGTCGTAGACGTATGGTTGTATCTCCGAAGACATT
>JAPSES010000102.1:8544431-8555252 GCA_029822895.1 Maxillicosta whitleyi
TTATGTCTATAAATATTGACAACTTCATATTTTTGTCCTTGTTTTAGTGCAAAACAACATTAAATTATGAAAATATTGTCATTTACACAATATCCTGTAACAATACAATGTGAATAACCTGAAATATCTAAAGAAAATTAAGCACAATTTCACTTATCTGCATGTTATTAAGTGTGTTTGTAGATCATATCCATAATGAACATGTAGAAATAATAAGTTGAAGCACCTTATTGTCACTTATTTTTCATGAGAAATGTCAGTTTTTTTGCAGGTTATTCATATCTTTTTTTTTGTTTGGGTAGATTATAAAAGTGAGTATTTTCATATTTTAATGGGTTTGTCTTCACTAAAACAAAGACAGATTTTGAGTTGTCATTATGCTGAATGTGGCCCCTGAAAGAACCCTGCTTTAAAGGTTTACCAAGTCACAGAGGTAACATGGCACCATGTAATCTGTACATTAAACTTCATCGTCTTGTCCCTGGAGTCTGTATTTTGGCATTTTTTAAAAATCATTTTCCATATTTTATCCAACAGATGAACCTAAGTGCATATCAAACTCACCCCATACACTTGAATCAACCAAGAGGGCAGATAGGAATGGACAGTGAACACCTTCTTTATTTATTTTTTCCCTTATTGCAGACCATTCTAATGAATAGGGGACACAAACACCTGTCAGCGTTCTGCGCCACATGTCAGCCTGTTCTGAATTCTAAGGTGTTGATAGGGCCTGACCGAAATGGAGCCGTATCGCTGTCAGACGCTGTCAATGTTTTAATAACTGAGAGCTTCACTGCTGTTCTTTTTGCTGACAGGAATGCAGATACATCCTTTGTTTGTTTGGTTTTTGTCCCTTCTGCCTTCCTATCTCTCTTCTATCCCTCACCTCTATCATCTGTTCGACATAAACCAAGGAGCTAAAATTATATGCTAATCTAAACCTTCTTGCTCTTCCCATCCTTCTCTTTACTTTGGTCTCAGTTTCGTGGCATTTTCTTCCCCTTGTGGTCCCCCCCTTACTCTCCTTTGCCTATTTAGCTCTTTTTCGCTCTCATCTGATCTGTAAGGCTGCTCATGTCTCCTAAGTCGCCCTAATCTTACAACATCAGCTCTGTAATGCGTCTCATTATGAGTAGTGGGCTTGGCAATCAGAGTTATAAACCTGTGCTCTCCTCTAAACCTTGCCTCAGTAAATCCACTTTAATTCTAGCTCCAGAGTGCTCAAATGCTGCTGGAGGTGGGGGAGATGGGTGTTACATACATATATATATGTGTGTGTGTGTGTGTGTGTGTGTGTGTGTGTTCCAAGGCCAAGACTCTTGTATAATTCACCTCACACTCCCTTTGCACAACAGGTACACACAAACACTTGTCTATTCACTTTGACTTACCGAGACATTCTTGAACATATAGATGCCACTGGAGTCAGTTTAGGATTTGGAAAATATGTAAAACACGTCTTGTAAGTCAATCAGCATTCTTCGCACCTCAAAATAGGGTCTTAGTGTGCTGCAGAGATTGACAGACTGCACAGGGGTAAAGATAAGGAAAAGCACGCAGCACGGGACATTGTTCTGAGCTATTACTGGCGTCTTACCTGCTGTTAACCACATGCACATTTCAATTCAATTTCTGTTCTTTTTTTTTTTTTTTGGTTTTTTTTTTAGCATCCCGTGTCTTCCATATGGCTCATTCTATCGTGTGACAAAAGGTAAATAAAGCTTTCTGTATCAACTATAGTGCTAATTAGAATCTGTAATACAAGGAAAAAACCATGGGAGGAGAGAATTAATAGCATACATGCTCAGGAAAGAGAAAAATGTGTGAGAGTGTCTGTGTAGGTGTTTGTGTGTGTACTCCCAAGTGTGTTTCTGATTCACTGTCCAACTATTGAAACATACGATTTCTCTTTGTAGGGCCAAATTGTTGTAAATCATTGTAAATGCATCCACCTGTGACGGGCACATTGCTCACTAAAAGTCTTAAATGTGACTTTGCCTGATAAAACGGAAAATCCTGCACCTGAATCAATGTTTATGAAATAAAGTTAGGCAACACTGGGTGGCAAAGATTGAATATTGAATATTCTCTTGACTGCCCTAAACTTGATACTGCAGCACAGAAAGGTTATTCACACATAGAAAGAAAAAAAAAAAATTTGTCTCAAAAAGACATATTTCAAAAAAACTGGCATAAAATCTATTTTTTTAAGAACAACCCACTTCATCTGCAGTGACACAACAGCCTTGAAGAAATGGAAGAGGGACACAATGAGGCTGGGAAGACGAGAAGTCTTGCGTAACTGTCTTGTCTAAATTAATTACCTCTCATGCAACAGAGCACAAGCTTTACGGTTAAATAAAAAGAAATACAACAGTGATGGTGAAACAATACACGACTAAATCAACAATTCTAATTCAAACCACTGCTACAGATTTTCCTTTTTGTTCTATCAGGCCTCACATGTTCCGGCACCCGAGCTGAATATTGTATAGCAGCAAATTAGAAGCACGGAAAACACATTTTTGTTGTAACGGACTGACGTGATAATGTCAGAAAGACTAGTAAATAATGAATCTCAATAAAAAGGTACCTATGCAGACATACAGAGGTAATTTATTATTATTATTACAGAGGTCAGAGGAAAAAAGAAAAGAGAGAGAAGGGAGCAGAAGGTGAACAATGTCAAATACAGGTATTTAACATCATGAATAACTAAGTCTACAGAAAATAGGACCTGTCGACTTGTCTCACATGTATCTCTGTTTGAGTCCGTGTGGGGAGAAAGGGTTGGGTGGGCATCGTGTAGGCACTGACAGAATGACGCACTTTTATGATGTCATCTGTCCTCTGGAACAGATTGGATTTAATTGGTCGGCCGTTTCACAGCCGCATGCCTGTTTTTAACAAGCGCGTCTATCAATCACACACACACACACACACGGCCATTCTAGTAAAAACTCAATCATCTCTTCCGCAGAGTGGAATATACTTCACATCGCTGTACACTCAATGAAGTCCACAAAATTTTGTGTGAGAGATTCATATCAAACTGCACCAGGACACTTACACTGTGCACACACACACACACATATCGTATACTAACATAAATTACATGTTCAGAGCTTGTCTCCATAAACACACACTCCTGCTGCTATTGCCCCTTTTGCTCACACAATGTTCTCTCAGCTTCTTACAACATGAATCCTATTGTGGCCGTGCAGCGATATATCAACCTTAGCCTTATAGCCTTACTGTGTCCTACCCCAGAGCAAACCCTGTGTTCTCCTAGTTTGCAGGCCTTAGTAGCACTGATAACACTCGAGGTCTACCGTCCCCCATTTATCACCTCCAAGTACCAGCTGGGTGCTTTTCTCCAGAACATTTGGAGGCTGAAATTAAAATAGTTCTTCCACGGTATTGGATTATTGATTGATGACTGACAACAAACATTACAGGAATCTGTGATAATTCTCTGTGTAATCATATTGTGCTTTTACTTTGGGGAAATAAAAGACAAAGACTGGAATTACCTTTGATTAAAATCCACGCTGGTAAGGTTTTGTGAGTGAACCTTTTTGCCATCTTGTTATATTAGCAAAGCATATAGTGCAAGCATGATTTATGCTGTCGCAGTTTAATTAAACATAGACACTTTTCTACAGCTGCATTCATTTTAGAAAAGTTGGTACATTTGTAGGTGGAGTATACGTTTCATTACCTGTGAAGCATTTAGATTTGGAGATTTGCAGATATGTATTGAGCATAAAAAAAAAAAAAATCATCAACATCAATGTAATAAAGTAACATTAGAAGGTCTGTGAGAAAAGACAAGCAAATCACAGTCCTCATATCATTAAAATGTAAGGATCAACTAAAAGTACAATAAATGACTTTACTTATTTTCTTAGGCTGATCTGAAGGTAACACAAATTTCAACTTATGCATACATTAACGATGAAATAACCATATTCTTTTTACCACTGGCTTTGTAATAACTAGGCCAACAGAGCATGTAAACATCCTGGTTCTCAGCCATTAGCCCTTTTTTCCAGTTGCATGATTTTTTTTTTTTGCATTTAATTATTATTTGTTAGAGCTACAGTACAAGTAAGGAACAGCCTAGAACTATTTGTATTTGACACACTGTACAGTAAATTGTCCACTAGGTACATATTTGATAGAGAAATATGTAGAGATGGGAGTGGCTGCAGGAGAATACATTGCCAGCCACAGACATGGAAACATACACCCAGGAAACATTCACACACTCTGTGGGACCCCAAGCCAGGAGACTAGGGTCCTATCCAAGGCTGCAGCCCATAATAAAACTGCAGAGCAGTGATGCAGCAGCCTTTGCCACACTACAACTAGACTCCTGGCCCTTGTACCGGTGCTGTGGACAGTTTTTCTCCTGTTTATGAGATGGGATATGCCATAAACCAGGCTGCTGAGATTGTAGAATAGTAACTTCACTAAAACCCACTGTGTCTTATAACAGGTAATAGAGATGGGCCGCAGTACCTAAAAAAGTGTAGTTTCAAACCAAAGTTCTACTGTCGCCAATGTTTTAAGGTCTTAAAAACAGAAAAAGAAACGGATCGTGATGTGTATATGGACATGTGATCCTGAACACAGAAAACATGAAAAAATCTATTTTTAGAAATTACTCGTGCAGTCACAGCCTCACATCACTGCCTGACAAACAGGTTTTCTATCTATCTAGATCATTCCAATTTTGAACTATTTCAGGCTGTTTCTGAAATGAATCACTGCCTGCAGCAGTGAAAAGTGTGACAAAAGCATCAAGTATTACTGCTAACCATGATGTTACACAGATTGATACAAGTACCTGTGTTCTTCTTTGTGTGGATCATTTGTCTTTACATATGAGCACTTGTGCATGTGCCGTGCTTGAGCTCAATGCCCACTGTGCGTGTCCTGCTGTGTGTATGTGTGTGTTGGTTCATATCCAGGCAGGTTGATTCATGGGGCTCATCTCTCCTATTGGACTCCCTATCGATCAGACTGGCTGTGTGCTGTTGCTGACCGTGGCCTGGGAACCACAGAACAGTTATCACTAACAGATACATAGTGGCCGTGGTGCGCTGGGAGCTGGAGCCATGGGGCCTAAGAGGGGGTACAATGTGAATATAAGTGTTGACATCTACATCAACCTTTAAGCACGCTATTACCAAGAAAAATTCTCAAAATGATTCATAAGCATGTTAAGAAATAATTTAATAATAAATTACATTATTGCAGAACATTTATCAAAACAGAGCTATGCATTTGCGCTGCTTACTATTACTGCTATATATTCTGCACTCTGTATGTAGCACAATTCTATTCAGTGACAGAATGGAAGGGGGGGGTGCTAAGATTGTTCCACAGCAGCCACACTGACATGGCTGTCTGCCACTGGAGATTTATCTGCATTCAATTTTTGTTTACCAGCGCCACTGGATAAGCTCCGGCCAATGCCAAGTATGTCCAAATGGTAACTGACCTGCTATTTGCAACGTAAAGGAGTGATATTTTGCTTTTTTTTTTTTTTTTTTGCTTAAAACATTTCCCTTTGCTCTTCATAACCTGTCAATGTTATGCTTGAGTCTGAATTCGTCATTAATTCAAGCATCACTAACCCTATTTTTCAGTAATGACACCAGAAAGGTGGTTTTGAGCACTGGCCCTTTAAATACACATGAGCCACTTCACACCCCCCACCCCTCCAGGTCATTGGCTGTGCCACTGTGTCCTATTCAACCAACCACTTAACAATTTAGGTAATCGACTCAAAGTTTGGACATATTTTCAGTTTTTACAACAACTGCTGCTGCTGACAAACAATTATGGAGTATTTGGAGAAATGCTTATTGGAAGTCTTGTCCATATATGTGCAAATGTCTTAATGTTACTAGATATAGAAGGAACAAATTAAGACGAAATTAAAACAGGTTGTAGAAATCCACTTGATTTTTACCAAAATGAATATAAAGATAGCATTGCACTCTGACCTATTAGTGTCCAAATACACAAATAAATGAACCAAAACAATAAAAGAGGGTTTAGCTAAATATGACCCTTTAAACTGTACAAAGTAATGACATAGTAACTTGACTAATAGCGTGGTGTCTAAATGTGTGTTGCTTTTTATGTAAGTATACATTCACACAGAAAAAAAATTCAATATCAGTCAAACTTGCATATATCAAATACGGAAATTCCTAATAGTGAAAGTCTTATTTTCTGACAATGTCCGTTTCATTTCTTTTCCGGAGGTTAATGTTTGCCAATTATCTTAATCATCTTTTTTACCGCTCAAAGCTATCCTTACTATATCATAATTTAATGAACGCAGTGTTACATAAAGCTAAATGAAGCGAAGTGGTTTCCTTTCATCTTAAGAGTCTTATGCTTGGTCAGTGCAGCTGTGTAGGTTCAGAGGTTCGCGCACACAGTCGATTAGAGTTTCAGGCTGGAGTAACGCGTTTGTGGCTGACTTCTTGATCACCTCCTCAAGATTCAGAGTTGTAGTGTCATGAGACTGATGCAGAACAGGCTGGTGTTGGGCTGTGGATGTGGAAATATGTGTTAAGGGAAACCGACCTTAAGTATTACAACATCAGAGTTGGAAAACTGTTTGTATTTGCAGTATATACTCAGCACAGACTTTTGTGTTGTCAAATTTCATCTATATTGAAGATGCATCTGGTCTCATACAGTATGCATGTCTACTCAAAGGGTGACATGAAAAGAAGGAAATTCTATAGTGACTTGCTGCACATGTTTTTGACCATATTTGCAGCAACAGCAAAGACCTAAAATGTATTGTCTGGAAAGGTAGGTGCTTTTTATTATAGTCTAACAAAATAAAATGTTAGACTACAGACCAAGTAAAAAAAAAAAGGAACAGAAAGAGAGATTGTAAAGGAGAGACACACACGCAAACTAAAAAAATGTATAATAAATGTATACTTTGTCACAATGTTTTTAGCAAAGATATTTTTCATTGTTAAAAACAGTATTTTTTTTCAATTACAAAACACAGAAGCATTTTCAATTTTCATTATAAGATATTTAGCTGCTTCCATTCATTGTGATGATTGTTGCAGCCACTAATAAAGACATGAGCCATATGATTTTCTTTGTAACTTATTAAGAAGGAGCTTAAACATCGCAGCAGAATCTGATACCAAATCTCACAATTGTTTGGCATAGTCATGAATATAGTGCAGATTAATACAGCTTTTTTTTTTTTCCTCCATCAACATAAATACACACTTCCAGCCCCGATAGTTTCCAGAACACATTCCTTTGTTGTTTTGTTTTTCCCTTCTAGGCATGTGCAACATGTGTCAAAACAGTATGACAGCAATGCTCATCCACTAGAACTTAATGAAAATCAGATGAAATGTGGTTTGCAAAAACATCTGTTGAATCACTGTGGTAAATAGGGTACTAAATGGGGAAAAATTGCAGTCATGTACATTTCTGTGCCCCCAGTAAATAGCCCTCTGTGTTTTCTGATGTAAGGTCTGAAAATCTATCATCTTGGGGTGCTTCTTTAGCGTGCATGAGCACAAAGAGGAATTGATGCAATCAAGCTAGGAAGTCCAAGTAATCAGTCCAATGACATATGAGTAAAAGTGCACATACGTATATGTGTGTGAAAGTGTATGTTAATGCAGGCTGTGGCCCTTGGCAGCACCCAGAACCAGCTGTTGGAAATATGCTGTGACTGTTAATGAACACTCCCTTTAAGCGGTTGAGCTACAGGGCAGCGAGGTTCATCTACAAGCACAGCTCTGTGTTACACTTAGCAAACACTCCTGCTGCTCCTATAATATAACCACATTACTCTGCCTTTCTTTACTCACGCACTTGCTCTTTCTCTATTCGCTCACAGAGTCAAATCATCGTAATAGATCTGCAATGAGCCTGCAGAGCTTTGTAATGAACTTCAGCCTTGGGCTGAACTCTGCCAAAGGACATTGTGTGAATCAATGCCAAAGAGGAAACATTAACCAAAATGACTTTGTAATAGGAGGATCTTATGGTGCCTAAAACATAGCGGGATTAGCTGCAAGGTTAAGTCAAGATGAAAGCATGAATTGCATGGATTGTTTTTATTCCACAGAGCTGTTTTCTTAGAATTCTGCAACTGTATCTTACTGGAATGCACGGGCACATTCCAGAACTAAAACAGTGCATCAATACCAAGTCAACCTCGCTGACATGTCATGTTTCCTCTTTACTTTCTATCTTTCCAATATTTTCTCAGTTCCCTTTTCCTTTTGCTGTGGCATTCACACTTACTGACTTTTGCAGACAATGCATGTTTACCTAAAGTGTGGATATGTCACTCCCCACAGCAAGTGTGACAACTCAGACTTGCATGGAAAAACAGCCTCTGTCATAAAACTAACAAAGCTATACTTCAACAAAGATTGCATTGCATTTAGTATTCTTTAGATACTCAATATATCCTTCAAAACTCCTGAATCAAATTCGAGTTAATTAGTCGCTACTCTGACAGGAAATAAAGTTGGCTCTGTGCTGTGATCTCTGAACAAGATGGAAAGATTAAGTCACATTTTTTTAAGTGAAGGATATCAAACCTGAATGTTGGTGGTCTGTGCAACTTCTCTTTGATTTGAGGATTAGAGCTATGGACTGTTCGTTGCTGTCTTAACAATTACTCTGAACCTAATGGAAAGAGACATCGTTAATCTTCCCATGCTGGCATCAATGTAGATCTAGCAGTGCTCTCCATCTCTTATTCCTACTGTGTATGTTCACACTGCTAAGATGAATACACAAAACCCCATGATCACACACTATCAACACAACATCATTTATAACAATCCAACACTATTCCTCAGCAGTCAAGACATTATAGTTTAATTTATTCGCTGGAGAAAAGACGAGGATGAAATAAAATGGCAGTAAGATTGACGGATTGCCATGTCACTGATTTTTCCACCGTCCCAAAAAAAAAAAAAAAAAACGGAAAGCAGAATATCAGTAGAGCGTTTACACCGTCACCGTCAGAGACATCAACTTTTTACAAGTCACAATTTATTGTCATTACTGTTAATGATGTCATTTCTAAGCCACACCATAGTCACACTGAGTACACAGCCAAAAATTTATGGATATATATACCAGGGTCAAACATGCAATTCTTTCTTCATCTACCATTAACATCTGGCAGGATTTCCAAGCAATAAATACTGTTTTCAGGCCTTGATATCAAGGTGTCAGGGAAATGGAGATCTATTGATCCGGCGAACCAGCAAAAGACTGCATGTACTACAGGTCTGACTCATACAGAAACAAAAGAAGTCTTTCGATGAGCAAAAGGATCGGAGGAAAAACAACCCTTTGACATGTTCATGGGTGGGCAATAAGCAAAATGAGGTCCCTCGTCAAAATGTTTATGGATTCGTATCGCACAAGCGGAACATTCTGATGAAGCAAAGAGACATTTCACCATCAATTGTGAGTGTAATCGAGTTAAATCAGTTGAGAACGTAATCCAAATGTGAGATGCATATTAACGCTGCATAAAAATGAGCCTGTTGAAATATAGTAAACGCAGCCAAACATTCGCGAAAACCAGAAGTCAGAGCTTAAACTATTTCTGATGTTGTCAGATGCATGTCTAAACCTATGTAGTCTTTAAAGTCTGCTGTTATCAGTTTGTAGTGTGTTAAAGCTGCTACTGCTTTAAGACACAGTGGAGCATAAAAGTGGCATACATGGTGTCTCAAATGGAGCAAATGATTGGCTGTTTAATTGTCATGAGTTAAACTGGTTCCCTGTGGTAAAGTATAAGAGCCAGACGCCTTGAGTAGTAATTATCTCAGGTAGCTATCTCATTACTGCCCTCCTCTAGCATGTAAATGTGGTCACAGGCTCCGGTGCCACATTGCAAATTGGCCGAGGTGTTGTGCTCTTCAGAGACGGTGCCGTTTATCACCAGGTAAAAGGAAATAACTTATCATATTTGGTTGCGATTTAACGGATAATAAAGTCTTAGTTTTAACTCGTGTATGTGACCTGTTCTATTACGTAGCTACGTAGGTTACTGCTATCAAACAGAATGCTGCTTTAGTGTGCGGCATTTTAATGATCGAGGTGATGAAGGAATTCATAAATTACGAAATTTATGAAGCGTTTCCTGTGTTCGCAGCGGGGCTGTTCCTTTATGCCTGCATTAGCTCACTAAAAAGAAGCTTAAATAATGAATTTCCCAACAGTGAATAAATACATAATGCTAGATTTTGGGAATTGACAGGATGAAAAAAAAAAAAGAGTCAAAGAGAAAAAAAAAAACATAGGTCCAGGCATTGACATATTTTGGAGAATTGTTTGACTCTTAGAGGGTGTTCCATCCTCCACCCAACACCTGAATCTGAGCCCAGATCTCTCAGTTTTATTATATTATCCCCTAATTACCTTCGCCAAGGAGGTTATGTTTTTGCCAGGGTTTGTTAGTTTGTTAGTTACCAAGATAACTCAAAAACTTATGAATAGAATATGAATAGATTTTAATGAAATGTTGGCTCTGAGACAAGGAAGAGATGAAATAAAATAAAAAGATAAATTTTGGAGGTGATCCGGATCACTGTTTGGATCCAGGATTTTTTTTTAATGATTCTTTATCATTGCAAGATAGGGCCATTTTCCACATATGTCTATAGAACTTCACACAGAATAATTGGATTGTTTGGCGAAAAAATCCAGAACATGGTCCTGATACTTTCTGTGATCTGTAAAAGTATGATCCGGATACTATCAATATTCTGTAAA
>JAPSES010000102.1:8581836-8596196 GCA_029822895.1 Maxillicosta whitleyi
CCCCCCCCCCCCCCCCCCGTTTTAAAATCTGCAGGAAAAAAAATGCTTTGACTGGGAATCAAATCCAAGTCTTCCATGTTGCAGTTACTAACGGTACCTATTGAGCTAAATGTCTGCTGTCTGTGCGTCTGACCTATAGTACAGTATATGCTATCTGATTCTCTTTATACTTTTCAGGATGTGACAAGTTATAAGTCTACAAATGATATAATGACAGCACTGATTGGCTCTGTGGTAACAGACGAACCAATATTTCATCCCACAGTAGTGTCAATAGCCGCTTTGTTGAAATAATGAAGACTCCTACTGAGCTTTGGCTGCACCTGTGTGTTTTAAATAGCAAACCAAACACAGAGGCACATGAACTCTATAAACTGCCCTCAGTGAGCTCCGGCGGAGATGGTTATCTTGACCTGGACCTAGTCTATTACATTCAAGGCTAGATACAGATCAGGCTGGATACTCCCTTCATTTTCCCCTCAGTATCTCCAAGGAGATCTACATTAAACCTGCCAAGAGACAATCTCCCAGGGCCTGGTTAATTTGATTCCCAGTATGCATTATGCTTTCCAAAAAAAAAAAAAAAGCAGCTGAAGACAGTAGTGGGAGATTTTATTCACATAGAAACTAAATGGTCCATGGGCAAACGTATCTGCAGTCCCAAAGCTAAAGGGCTGGAAATGTTGCCAATTTAGGGTCATTAACTCAGCACATATCATTTTATCACTAGAAAAATAATTGTTTTGTTTTTAAAGGGGCCGTCTTATTAGTGTGTTAAATCTCAAAATGACTCAGGACAGGTATTTAGAGTAAATGATAAAATTTGATTTATATTGATTTTGTGGTTTCTGCATCATGACATGGCTACATCCAATGATTATTACTGTCAGCGTTCTAAATTATTTTATGTGCTTTTTATATTGATTCTCTATTTACCGTTTCATTTTTGCATGTTAGAACTCATCTTCCTATAGCACTGTATGCTGAGTGCTGCATTGTGGACTGAGGATTAGTGGGTCCAGGTTAGCATGTTTCTTAGAGACATGAGGCACTAATCCATAGTCTCTATATTACCTGCCTTGCACTGCTGCAGACTGTTCTGTTCGTGCTAATTATGATCTGAAAGTAATGCATGGACTATAGATAACTACCTCAAACAAGGCCAGTTCTTTCCCTGACCCAGTTACTCTGCGCAACCGCTTTAAAGTTAGTCTACAGTGATTCTTGGGCCTGTCAGTACCACGTGTGTTTAAGTAATCCAGAACCTTTAGCATCAATTGTATTGCTGCAGTAATATCATGATGTTCAAAGCAAAGGTCTCAATTAGGTATGTAAGATGGGTCTGTGTGGAAACGGATGGAGGTTGTGTTTCTGTTAAAAGGGAGTCAATTCTCACTAAAATAGTGTTGAGTCATTGGGAGTCAAATTAAACTACAATTTCCCAAATGACACTTATTATCGAAATGATGCTAAAAATTAGGTTCATCATCTTAACCATCCTAAACTTTGTAGTTTTTCTTCGAGAAGTCCACCTTTTCTGCTGGTCTGGAGGAAAGGAGGAACTGGGACAAGGTTTTACAGACAAAAAAATCAATATGTAGTGCCCTGCGTAAATATTATGTAAGCCCATCACAGCTGAATCAATACATGGGAAATAATTGTGAATGTCTGCGGTAAAAGTGTTCAGTTGCAATACACTGGGATGAAACCAGAGTCGTAATTGAGAGGTATAATAATGGTAGTTAATTACATTTGTCTGTTACATACTTAGGGGAATTTTCTCTAATTTATTGTCAGACCCGTTAGTTAAACATCATCTTGAAAAATATCAAACATACATTTTAACACTGAAGAACTTTATGTGACATGTTTTTTTTTTTTTGCTACAAAATCAGGAAATGGTCATGGTCACCCTGAAATAAATTAAGGTGGTGGTGACCAGTGTTAGGAATAATGTGTTACAAAAGTAATGCATTACAGCAACAGATACTTTTTGCTGTAATGCAATAGTGTAAGGCATTATTCATCCATTTTCTGGAACAAATTTAATTTTACTCTCTACAAGTTCAATAGTGCTTCCATTATCTCACACTTTTCGACCATAGTTTAACTGCTCAAAAAAAAAAAAGAAAACCCAAGATCTTAAGGAATCAAAAATGCAACGGGAATGTTGTATTTCCTGCAGTGTGGCGTTCCACGGATAGCGTAGCGTTGTGACATCGCACAGATAGTGTACCGATAGCATAGGACAGATTTTTTTTTTTTTTTCTGGAACGTTAGCAAGGCAGTGGGGTGAGTTTACTAAGACGACCACCTTGGCTAGAAAGTGCTGCGTGAAACACTGAGGCTATCAAACACTGCGCAAGCTTCTATCTTTAGATTCACCAAATGCTTAATTAAATTTGATGTGTTTCCACCTTTGAAAGAAAGTGTTTTCAGGCATCGATTGCACGTTGGAGCCTCTGCATCCTTCTGTTCTGTGTGAAGTGTAACCACACTTTCGAACATTTAGCCTTTGACACATTTTCAACAAGTGCGTGACTCGACTGTTGTCAGAGGGAGTTTGCAGTTTCCTGCTGTGCGTGCACACTGACGTCACAGTCAACAAAGGACGCAATTGAACAGTCGCACATTTTGAGGCACCGGAATAAAGCACCGAAATGCACATTCCATTTCGGTGTGGTTACTACATGTTCACCCTGGTTCCATACTTATACCGAGTTTCGGTACCTAACCCTATCCACATGTGCTCATTTATGCATCCCTGGGCTCTCCTATCTCTTGTATTTTAGGGGGGATTCTCTTGCGCATGTGCTGTTTATGATAAAATTTTGTAAGGAATTCAAAAGTAACACAGTAGTCATGTAACACATTACAAATCTGAGAATTATATTAGAAGGTACGGAATAACTTAAATAACAGTAGCAGGTAACCTGTAATGGAAGTAACTTTTGGAACTTTTACTTCCACTTTGGAAGTAACTTGTACAACACTGGTGGGGACATGTACCTCATGGCCCCTGCTACAAGGTGCCTCTAGAACCAAGGTAAAATGCACAATTCAACAGTACGGTGATATTCAAAAAGAAATCACTTTTTGGTTATTTCAACAAACTATTTTATATTTAATAAACAAGATCCAACATGACTAATGCCCCGTTTCCACTAGATGGTACCGGCTCTACTCAGCTCGACTCATTACTTCCATGTCGTCTGCTCAAAGTTGCTGAAAACTCGCTCGTTGCGTATTTTCTCGTTTGAATTTTTACGTCCAACATTTAAAACTGAATCTACATGACCGTCAATGGTGTAGTTTTGTTCTGTCATCATGTATATTCATGTATCGCTATTCACTGTCTACTTCTGCATATGATTTTTGTAAATTGGTCACAGAGAAAACTGTCTGACCAATAAGCGGTCAGCAGTGTCAAGACATCATGTTTTGGTGTCAGTTCTAACGTTTTGGAACCTCGGTGGAGGCGGTACTAAAAAACTAGCATTGGGTCACAGATTCCAGGTCCTTTTTTCATAATGTAAACACGAAACACCCGTGCCAAGTTGAGTAGATTAGAACCAGTACCATGTAGTGGAAATGCAGCATAACACTACAGTAGAAAGAATATGTTGTGGTGGTTTTTTTGTATGTATGCATATTCATATGATTTTGAGCTTGCTCCTGGAGGATTATGTTTATGTAAATTGGCTTAAGAGCCTAGTTTAGACCATCTCTAAACCAAAAAAGTGTCATAAGTTAACTTTTCTTATGATGTGATGCTCCATCCATCCATCCATTTTCAACTGCTTAGTTCCTTTCGGGGTCGCGGGGGGGCTGAAGCCTATCTCAGCAACTACGGGCGGAAGGGGGGGTACGCCCTGGATGAGCCGCCAGTTCATCTTAGAGTGATGCTATATTGATCACTTAGACCGTTTGGAAATATTCACACTATTTATAAAAGACTGAAGGAGATGAAGCAATACCCCTATTTCTAAGAACATATGCAATACTGCAGCTTTCCTCACGAAAGTAAAAATATCTCAGCAAATCTCTGCTATGATTCCTAAAACAGGTATTGCACCCAAATCTTTTAACGTTAGGTAAAGAGCTTTTCATTGTCATCTGTGTCATTCTACTGTTAAAACCCAATATCCCAGTTTGGAATTAATAAAGTACTTCTATTATATTCGATTTTGGCTACATTAACCGTCCCAAATGAAAGACAAAAGTTTTAGAGTGCTAATCACTATCTATCTTATTGTTGGTAGAATCCGTTGCTATCCCAGGATCTGGTCCAATGTGTGGAGTTGGCAGCAGTTTCACAGACGAGCAGATAGAGATCAGCCGTGAATGAAGCCTGGGGTTTGTCCTTTCTGTAGCTGTGAAGGACAGCCTTGGGTTTGAGAGAACACTGACATTGATTTTCTTAGCCTGGTTATGTGACAGCTGAGGCACCTGCATTTGATCATTAACATGACCAAAAACTTGACTCTTTGTGAATTTCACGGCTATCCTGACTCTTGCTGACCTACACATGTGCACGAACCACCTGAAAAAGCCAATGTTTAGAAAGCTTTGCGGTGCCTAAGTCCGGCGGTGAAAATCATCTAATTCACCAACATGTCACACATTCTCGCCTTTACCAAATAGGTTTATTGATTTTTCTCTCTTTTAAGATGTTTTTTTTGGCCTGTCCAATGGGAACAAACACTGTATTAATTCTGGCTATAGGGTGATCAATATAAAAGGGTGCCTTGGCATTGTTTGATGACACAAGCATAATCAGCTCCTACATTCTCAACTTTGGCATACATCCCCCAGGTTATTTATCTTGTGATTTGTTTTATGTAGCTTTTACTTAACTTGAATAGGGTGATGCTTGATTATAAGAAATTGGAAAATGCATAATTACCTTCACAGCTGAACAACAGTACCTTTGAAAAGATGTGTCTAGCCTATGTACAATAGCCTATATATATATATATATAAAGGGGTTTTTTTTGTATTATTTTTGTGTTTCTTCACTCCATTATACATGTTGGTTTTTCAAAGAAATGTAGAGTTGAGGGGGGGATTTGCGAGAAAACCGATGCAATTAGTATAATTTACATTAAAGCAGCACCGCCATGCGCCATATATTTAACAGTCAACCCTAAGTTAACCCTATTTTCAGATTAGTTTTCCTTTTTTTCAGGCAGCCTCCAAGACAGAATTCTGCTGCTGGCGGTTGATCAGACAGAAAATACACAGCCACGGCCTATAGTATTTCAACTATCAGATGTTGAAAACAGGGACTCAACTGAGTAGTCTCAAAGGAGGCAATACAAATGAGTCATCTAATGTCAGATTTCCTATTCTTTCTGCGGTCTTTGACTGTGCTCATCTCACTATGAGGGTATGCTTTTAGTAAATAGTCAGAGGGTTTGGAGATGGACTACAAACATAGATCAGAGACCACAGACTTAAAAGGCAGGAGGTTGTGGGAGATGTTACAGGGAGACAGAGTAGATGCTGCATAGAGATGAAGGGATTATAGTTATGATTCATTCACTGGTCGTAGTGAATATCTGCTGGGGATAGAGAAATATAATCTGCCTTTGTGTTGGACTGCATCAGAGAAATGAACCGGTAAACATCTCACTTGATGTTGGTTATAAAGCGGCCACTATGCTATTGAGAGACGTTTTCTCCTGGGATAACAACAGATTTCACATTATGCCTGGGGTGCAGCGACTACTTGACTAAGTCAACGGCAAAATCAGTCAGCGACTAATTTAGTAGTCGACAGGTAATTAGTTAATTGGTCATTAGATGGGTCTTTGATGCACTGACAGCACATGCACACTAATGAACAGAAAGGAGTAGCGACACCGGTTGAAGGAAGGCTACGTGAATCAAACAGTCAAGTTTGGGAACATTTCATATGTGATATAACCATGAAATCTGTCACCTGCCAGATCTGTAAGATGGGCCTGGTGTATGGTGGGGCCACTTTAGCCATGCATGAACATTTGCAGAGAAAACACATTTTGGAAGATTTAGATATACTTCCTAAAATGCTAGTAGAAAACCCGTTATTGTGTGCGTGTAGAATGATGCTAATTTAAAGAGTAATGTTGTCCAGTTGGACGTTACAGTATTTTATTGCTGCAATGACTATAAATGACAGCTATTGTTTTTGTTTTGTTTTTCTCAAGTTGTAATCTAATTAGTCGACTAATCTGATTAGTCTAGTATTGAAGTAGTTGTTTGTTTTAACCCTAATGTGTTATTGGCCAGAGAGTCAGTGAAAAAAGGTAACACCGGTAAGACTGCTATCTCGAATGAATACAAGTAACAAGCAGTAAGGTTTGCATGTAATTTCTGTCACTGGATGCGGCATGTGTTATTGTCTTCTCTGTGATATATTATTAAATATAGAATCTGGATTTATAGTAAATATGATGTTGCTTCATGAAACCTTCCTCTTCTCTAAGGCAAATTAATAAACAGGTTAAGGGATACTTTTTGTTCTCGGACTCTCTCAAATGTCTTATAATTATCCTGTGTGAGTGAAGAATTATGTCCAATGATGGAGGCTGTTGCTACATCTGTGAAGATCACAAACTATGGTGTTGGAGGATAGGAAGTTCTCTCTTGTAAAGGTCAGAACATTCTCCGCATCCACTCTTGTTCACTTCTTTTTCTCTTATGAACTTTGCTTTAACTCTCTTTTCTGTTGACGGGCCTCAATAGGAAGCCAGAGGTAAAGAAAGGTCAGAAACACAAGAACAAAACTGTGAGCATAGAAAGCAGTGAAAGTCTAGTTCAGTGTGTGATTTTAGATGCATTTTGGTGGCAAAAGTTCACAAAAGATCATCAGACTCTCACAAAAAAAAAAAAAAATTAAAAATTAAAATGTGGCAGTTGTGATTCAAACACCATCTCTGGAAAATACTTGAAATGCAGAAAAAGGTCAGCGGACAACAATAATAAATCTGTGGAAGAGAAAGAAATGAGGGTGGATGTTTCCTACAATATACATGTACAGTAAACACTGAAAGGTGTGGTGTAAAATGTATTCATGTACACAGAACAACCTTACAACCAGCATTCAGAGCAACATTGAGACAACTTGGACACATTTTCTACATTAAAAACAAGTCTATCACAGATAAAAATAATGTTACAATATGTCATAACTTGAGCTGTCCCCTTTGGAAAATAACAATGCCAAACAATGGGAATGTCAGAGTGGTGATGAGAAACTCTGTACATTCGACAACACTTTCACCTTGAAGTGTTAGTGAATGGAAGTCTGAACACATTTTTGCTTCTGTAACTTTGACCAGCTAACACATTTCCAGTAGAATCAGCACATTTTCTGTTGCTGTTTAAACCCAAGCAGAAGGGATAGCAGAAAAGTGTTACCTTCAGCCCCGGGATCAGGTCGTCGGGGTCAAAGGTGGTCAGAGGTGAAGGTCCAGGACGTGAGCCATAGGACAGGACAAGGGGTAGGACACACATTTGTGGAGGTCACGGAAAAGCACAAGGACATGGTGGCAGGGAGAAGAAGCAGGAAGCACAACCAAATAAATGAGGAGATATGGAAGGAGGAAGAAAGGGGTGGTGAGAGGAATGGATGATATAAAGGGTTCAAAGGCTTTCAAAGGCAGAGTTGGGAGGAAATGGAAGGATGCGGCACCAAGGGAGGGTAAAAAGCAGAGAGGGAAATTGTGAGGAAAAGCAGCAGTTTCAAGGGGCTGGGGGCGAAGAGGCCGAGTCAATTCCTCTAAAAAAAAAAAAAACAGAACCAAAACAAAAAAGGAATGAACCCATACCTTGGTCGTTTAACGTCAGGTGCGCCAGACCTTGAAAGGGAAAAAACAGAAAAAAAGAACAGAAAGAGGAAGAAAAGAAGGTCATAAAAGGCACGGGAAGAAAAAAAGCATTGTCACAACGTTGGACTGCAGTTTGTGACAGACATCCTGGGGCGGACTTGGATGTCAGAGTTCAAATCAAAGGTAAAAAACGAGAAAGAGAGAGAGAGATAAAGAGAGAGCGAATAGGAACAGAAAACAAGCAAACACTTCTTGAGTGAGGTGTGGGGGGTTTAGAAAAAAAAGCATTTTCATTTGGCGCAACCCCCGAAGGCTATTGCTCTCACAAATGCTTTTTTTTCCTCTGGAGTACTTATGGAACACACAAAGAACTGTTTGGCAGAAAAGGTTTGAACTGGATTCCTCATCTCCTACTATACTCAAATCATAACACAGAATCTGAGCTCTGCAAGGTCTCACACAGAGAGGGTCACAGATAAACCACGAAAAAAAAAAAACGCTACAGGATAAAATGCTTTGTGTTGTCTATGAAGACTCACAACCGAAGATTATTCCAACACTGGATATCATAGCAACAGCAGAACATATTCTTCAGTTTAATAGTGGCTATTTTGAACACCTCTAGACAAACTATCCAAACAGAAAGGCCATACAAATATGTCTAAAATCTAATACTAATCATACCAGTACATTATATACAACTTGTAAATAGGTAATGAAACACAGTAAATGTACAAAATGAAAACACCAATAGTACAAATTACTCGATAAATTAAATAAATAGAAACATTATCAGGTAAAAAAACTGAGAGCAAATTCAAAAAACATAGTCTTGAGTAGTAGCCTAAAGCAGTGAGAGCAAAAGCAAATTGGATTTGACCTCAGGCAGCGTAGGATACCACAACATTACGTCTGTTAGACAAGAAGCCTCAAAACGTCAAATCTTTTCCTGGCAACTTGTCTTTTCGTGATCAATACTATTTCAAAACAGACCCTCTGGAATCCAAGAAAACACCTCAATCTAAATAAGAAAGGAGGAATCGTCAGAATATCATCATATACTGACTCAGCAGGAATCCATAACAACAACAAAACAAAGCCATTTGTTGTCTATCCTTTGCACTTGAAGGCAGTTGCTTCACTTTGCAGTAGGTATTCACAAATGCAATCACATGTAAAAAAAAAATAAAATAAAAATAATAATAATAATAATAAAGAATCTGTAATTACTATCTTCTAACACCATACTTTGGTACAGGATTGAATGAAAATAGACTTTGACCCATTTTATTTTACAAGAGAATTGACATCGTCTGCACCTCTATTCTCTGTGCCTGATGATTAAATTGACTGAAATGGAGCACTTTATACATGGTAATCACTCAGACACAGCCTTTCATTTGTTCTCTTGAATCAAGGATGCAGATATTTTACACTTCTAGACGAGCAATAAAGGACAGACGACATGAGTCACTCGTCAAGGCCATATTGCTCCTTTCACGCACAGATGTTTGTCTCTATGGGCATCTACATTTAATTGATAGTATAGCCAACCAAAGTACAGAGGTTAGACAAACCCACTTGGTTGCTTTCTTTCCAAACTAACAAGAAAACGATTATGTCTAATATCTCTAAAAGCAAATTAATGCACCCCCACAGGGTAGTCTGCAATGTGAATACAGAAAACACCTGCAATGAGGTAAATCAAAATGCCAAGACTACAAAGGCTCAAATGACTCCTGACTACAAGCTGTTTATTGTCCTCTTTCCTAATAACATCTGTGATTCAGGGGCAGAGGAAATGTACAGGCAGAGTGTTTTATTTATCTGGCTGCAGTCCGTTTCCTGCCGGCCCTTTGCAGGGAGTCCAATCATTCTCACTCTGCCACCCTCTGTTTTTGTTCCCTTGCTCATAATCCATTACGGAGATAAGGCAAAGGCTCCTGCAATGAAACAGAACAGTGCTGTCGCTGCATACCAAATCATTCAAATACCCCCCCACCAGCTTTCTCTATGCAGCTCAGAAAAGGTAAAGACACAGGAGGAGGAGGGCCACAGAATACAGGGAAAGAAAAGGAGGCAACAAAGGAAAAGAGACAATGGAAGAGCAGTGGCAACAAGTTGCTCGCTAGATTTTTAAGACTCAGAGATGTCTGCATCCAAATAAAATCCCACATGTAATAACAACATGACCAGTATATTACAAGGTGTAATTCCAGGTAATAAAATGTAGAGAGATGTAATGCCATCCACTCAAATTGCCAAACTTTTCATTTCACGTAGTCTTCCTTCCCACACAGGCATACACAGCCAGTCACACATATAAAGCATTCTCTGTGGATAAATGTGATGCCAACTCTGGATGTGTAGGATCCTGATCAAGATGCATCAGCATTTACTAGCAGGAGATTTGAAAAAGATGAAGTAGCATGACTGAAATTTTAAGTAACATAAAATTTTAAAACAGCAACCACAAGGAGAAGCTCAAACTCATCACTTTCAATCCGACACTGGAGCACAAATCAAATTACCACAAGCAGTATTTCTTTGCTACACATTAGGGGTCAACCAATTATCAGCCCGGCTAATTATCAGCTATGATATTTGCCGTTTTGACCATTGGCGTTATTGGCTTTTTAAAGTGTCTGATGGCCGATATGATGGATGAAACTTAAAGCTGGGTTATTTTGGCTGTGTGCTCGCTTTTTCCCTCCTGATTGGTTACACGGCACATACCAATGAACTCCGAAGCCGCTCTGAGCCAGGTGTGTAGGCTCATAGGCAGGGAACTTCAGGCAGCAGATTCTGCCAAACACCACAGTCCTCTACAACTCATGACCCCAAATAATATTACTGAATGCCCCAATAAGTGAAAGCACTGTGACAGGATGCTTAGCACCTAGCTTTTACCACGTAGCTTAGCTTATCCCACTTCTTCTGTCTGTATCACTATGAAACTCCTCAGTTATCATAACGATAGGGAAATAGTCTGATAGTTGTGAGGTGTGTGTGTGTGTGAGAGAGGGTAAAACCTTGCAATAATTTCAGGTTGGTTATTGGAAGGCTGATAAACTTCACCTTCCTCCTCCTCTCTGCCTCACTACAATAAGACAGACACTAGATTATAGCATTAATGAGCGTGCACAGTGCTCATTAATGGACATTTATAAACATGCCAGTGCTAGCCAAGCCAGATAACTTACAACTGCAATCAACTGGTGTGGTGTTATCAATGCTGGGATAGTGAAGTGTGTGTGAAATGAGAAACTATACAGGAGCAGAGTGAGAGAAAACAGTTGTTAAATACTTAACAAGTCTCATGATCCCAGGATATTTTTACTTAAAAGGAGGAGAGGAGCATGATGTTTAAGATTTTAGACATAATGTAATGGCATCTAAGGCCTGCACAGAATGCACAGTGGACAGTGTTTAAAGACCAATGAGCTCTCCAACGGTCGCTGTTTTTGTTGATGTTTATTTTAGGTATAATGAGTCAGTAAGAGTAGTTAGCCACTGAGTAGCCTAGTTTTGAATGACAGGGCCCCTGCTATCACATGCAGTTAAAATACAATATTTAGCATGCCTTCATTAACTTGTAAAAAGTATAGAGAGTTATTTATTTTCATTTGAATTCATGACATGCTCCTGAGTGTGGGAGTTTTTACATTTAAAAATGTGGTGTTTGTGTGATTCCAAGACTTTCCTTTTTAGAGCAAACAAATATGGGCTTCATATGTCAGTTATTGACCTTCATGATTACCACGCTAATAATCAGTATCAGCCCTGAAAAAAACAAAAAAACAAAAACATATCAGTTGATGTGTGCTACATATACTGGGAATGTGACAAAGCTGAGCTTCAGCCATGAATCTCTCCATCTCCTTGACATCTGAGCATTTGATTACATCCTTATTTCTGCGGTGAGCACAGATGGGAGTGCCTAACGGAACTGGTGTTGATTGGAGAGGGGCTCCGATTGGCTGCTTATGATTGAGTGGCAGATGGAGCAGGGTCATAATTCTGTCATTAGGAGGAGACACGCTTAGGTTTTTATCTGGCCCACTCCTCTCACCCTCTGTTTTCCCCTTCTTTTCTCCATCTTTTCTTGCTTTCCATCTCCACAGTCAGCCCTTCATTAGCCAGCTGCCTCCTGCTCTTTTCTACCTCATCTGCCACTTTCTTCTGCTCTCCTTTCAGGTCTGATGAACACAAGCCACAATTGTTTGGCAAACTTCTGACTTCATTTAAATGATGTGGAAAAGCTGCTGTAAATTTATGCAAAGCTCTACAGGTATTGTTGCTTTAATGGTGTGTTTCCACTTCTGTAAAGCAATTCCAATGTACTGTACAACACCTTACTTAAAGACACTCAAGTATTTTATTTTAGATCACTTCAGATGTTGACTGACATTTAAGACATAAATATAGTTTTTATACTACACTTATGTTAGCGTTTTTTTTTTTTAACAGTAGTTTTACATACCTTAATTTCAACATAATGTTATAAGTATATCCATTGTATTTGTTGAGCAATTAAGGACACAGAAATACTCAGTGCACTATCAAACATGGCAATAATTTTTGAATCCTCTTAGCTGTAATTAAAAAGTGGTCGAAAATTAAATGACAGTTATCAAATAACTGCAGCAGCTTCAGTTTACATATTGCTCTGACCAGAGCCATATACTTATACAGTATTTGTTTTGTTACTTATATAGAATACCTATTTACTCAATTTAAACTTTTATTCTAATACTTCTACAGAATTTGAACATTATGGCGTTACGAATCCTAATTTATATGGCATTGTAAAACCTAACAAGTAATATTAGCACATGGATACTGGGATCACAAGCTTATTGTGGTAAAATGAATAATTCACTTACAAAGAAGTAAATTTGCATCACTATATGGTAAATTGTTCTGCACTTTTATAGTTCTTTTCTACACCTTGGTGCTCAAAGTGCTTTACAAAGCCTCTCTCACACACACACACACACACACACACAGACATACACACACACACACCAGTAGGCGGCTACTATGTTAATGTACCATACAAGGCACTACCATGCCAAATCCTACTGGGAGCAATTTAGGGTTCAGTGTCTTCCTCAAGGACACTTCAACATATGGAATTTGAGCCGCCAACCCTTTGGTCATTGGACAACCCACTCTACCAACTGAGCCACAGCCCCACTATACACGGGGATGTTTTAATACTATGATGCAGCAGTTCTGAAAAACCTAGGGAATGCCAAACTCATTAAAAACCACACGATTTTAATGACATACAGGGGTTCCAAACAGTAAATGATAGCAGTAGAGGTATATCAGCAACAACTGTATGTATAGAAACATAAAACAAAGTCTAAGTGTGATCATGGTGTGCAAGAATAATACAATAAATAAATCTATGAGTAAATTAGTCTTAACAGTAAGCATAGTCAAACTGTCTTTAAGACTTGGTTGGGGAGGGGAGGAGATTTGCATTTTGTTTCATAGAGACATAGAATTAATGTTCTTGGCACTGCTTCTGAGAACCTCAGAAGTAAAATGTGAAAATCTGTAGGATGTCTTTATTGACTAATTGGCTTAAATTGTCTTGTTTATTCAACTTCTAAAAGTAATTTAAATGCCCAGCATTACTTCATAGCAGCAGTGTATCTTTGTGAATCTGATAAACATTCATGTTTCACAGTGTTCTTTAAATAGTCGAAGATCTTGACAATCCCTCTTAGCCTCAACAACAATCCTCCAACACTCCCCATTCCCATCCCATCTCTCGTAGTAACATCTCATTTACTCCATGTTAGAAGGAAGAATATTTGGTTTATGAGCCTGTGTGGTGCTTGCATGGCATAGTTAGTAGCATTCTCTAATAAGAAGAGTGGCCATATTGAAAGGAGGTTTGCTTGCCTATTAAATCCTGACACTATAGCAGTGTTTTTTCGGAATAAATACACAGCGCACAGACACATACACATGCACAGCGCCACGATACCTACTGGCGTGCGCCCCTATACATGTTTCCATTCTAATATATTTTTGCCGATTAAACATCAAGTCACATAATGGCACCATTTCTCCACTTCTTTCAAGTCATAGTTAACAACTTCTGACTGTCCTATTGGCGTTTTACTGAACGCAAACCGCATGTGCTCGGCGATTCATTGGTAGGTCTTTTTTGTGCAAAAGGTTGTACACAAAAAACACATGGCTAATTATATATGCATGCAAAGTCACGTGCACTTCCAAATCAGCTGAGCTGGCTTGCCCTTCAAAGCACTTGTAGGTCCTACTTCAAGGAATATATTGCAACAACTTTCGCTGAAGTTAGCAATGCATGTCTTACAAATGTAATTTTGTACATTTCTGGTACGTAAAATGTCCCTCTCAGGCACCGCACTGTGAATGTTCCTGGAGGGTCGTGGATCCTTGTTCAAATGCGATTTTGACTGCATTACTTATGTTATTTTTGAATGACCTCGAGACTTGGGGGGGGGGGGGGGGGGGGGGGGGGGGGGGGGGGGGGGGGGGGGGGGG
>JAPSES010000102.1:8616090-8638440 GCA_029822895.1 Maxillicosta whitleyi
CAGGGTAATGAACCAGTGAAGACGGATAATTTACAAACTCTAAATTCTTTGAACTTTAAAGCCCTAGCCACACTAATGTGGAAAAGACACTGAATAGATGAAATACACACACATCTATTGTTGCTGCTTTGTGTAATGAATATGCAGGTAATGTACGTCAGTGTTTCACCAGTTCACACCTCCAACAGTCCAAACTAACTCTTAAGGTACATTATGTTTATAACAGGACAGATGAGAGCCAGTGCATTTGTTGCGTTCAATGTTATCGGTGGGGTCCACACTTTAAAACCACAGTGCATTCAAGTGTTTGTATTCTTTATAGATTTGTTTTTCTATTTAAGTGTGGACAGATATTTTGTTATATAAACGTTCTGTGAAGATTGGGCAAGGTAGTAAAAAGATAGTGATAAGTTAGATAGTGATTGAACTAAGACACATGGATGGCGTCACAAAATGTCATATTGTATGACTACTACTACTACTACTACTACTCACACACTGCAATGAGGTTATTAACACTATGCTTGAGTTAACTAATCATATAAATTAAATTGAAATATATACGTCTAGAAATACAGGCCAGAATGACTATGCACCACAGGGGAGACGACTGACTGCAAGTTTGACAGCACAAAATAACTGAGTAATTGACTATGATAAGTTCATGCAAATTGGATAAAAAAATCTAAAAAAAAAAGAATATTCTTTGAAAAATAATATGCCAGATAGGATGTAGCCTAATCAACATCAGCAACAGATATTACAATCCCATATCTTGTGAAGAACTTAATATAATTTCTATATAAATACATAATGCACTATTATTAAATGTCTTAGAGAAACTGCCGTGTAATTGTTCTTATTATTTGGCATTCATGTGACTGTATAATAGGCTTCTATTATCACTATCACCACATATTCCACTATATACTACTATACAAACACCCATGTACAGCATACTGATGTGAAAAATGCTGGGGGTCAGTTCAAAATAGTCTGTATGTCCAAACTGGACAAGAGAAGTTTGAGGAAGTTGCTATAGACATGAAGACCCCTGTTGCTAAAGATAATGGATACATCCAAAAAAAAACACAATCACCTTCATAAACAACAATCAAAAAAACTAGAACAATTCCAATCTTCATCTTGACATTCAAGTGTTTTTTGTAACACGCAGCACTCGGATGTTGTGATCTTTATGCCCTTAACGTAACAATTTGCTCAGCTGACCTCATTTATGGATTTACATTCTGTTTAATGTTGCTCTGCCGTGGAGAAATAGGGTTTAAAAGCTCATAAAAGTCTAGGGTTTGCAGGATGACACCATGATCTGAATGAGTGCAAAACAGCGGCAGCGGATCAGTTATCATAGGCTTTCACTGGTACGGTCAAATGACAAGGTAGCAGGTCTTTAGCTGATAGGTTTATTCTAGGTCTGTTGTCCTGGAGATGACTGGTGAATGTGAATGGGTATAATAACATTAGCGGACAGATCAGGAGGCAGTGTGAAAGAGACAAATAATAAAACAACGGGAATCAGTCATGCTATCATCTAATCAGTGTCTTTATCATGGAGAGAAATAAAAACACAGGAGGAAAAAAAAAAATCAACCCTTTTTCTGTACAGCATAAACACAGCCATTATCTGGGTAAATAATTATTCACAGTGTGTGTGAATGTTGATTACAACTTCCCCCTGTTGTGTGTAATAGAAAAGAGACAGTCACTCATCAAATATGGATGAAATGGATGTTGATGCCTTCCATCATGGCACTTAATCATGGCCTTCAGTAAACAGTAAAAGCAGGCGGGATGTGAAATGGCAACTGTAGTGACTGAGCAGTAAACACTGGCTACTTTGCGTGGTGTGTGGTGAGAAACCCAGACCACATTGGGCTGACTCACAATTTAGATAAGGATGCTATTGAAACAGTGCACAGTAAACCTTGACACTGATTTCAGAAAATTCTTGGGGCAAATACAAGGGGCTGGATCCACTAAGATCACAATTTGTGTGCACAATCTAGACATGTTGCATGTGGGGCTGAACAAGTGATTTAGTAAGAGTGATTGTGTAAATGACAAGAGATGCAAACGTGTCAGGGACATGCCTGTTTAAATGAGGGTTTCTGCATGTTTTTTGTTGATTTGTTATGTGAGGAGTTTGGAGGGATGGAAGTGCAAAGCTAAATTTGACCCTATATTACATTACCTTTAGCAGACGCTTTTATCCAAAGTCACTTACAATAGAGGACATAAACATAGTATATAACACTTGCAGATACAAGGTGTACAGGAAATATACAGAACAGTAGTTGCGACTGCAGACTAGGGTTAGGATGTTTTTTTGTTTTGTGGGAGGGGGTCAGGTAGAGTAAACCGACACATACACACACCACAGGGTGGGTCTACCCCAGGTCTGTGCAGCTCAGACATTAGTGCAGTCAATAGTCTTTAAATAGGAGAGTCTTTACATGCTTCTTTAAGGATGCAGATGCGCAATTTTGCATGTTTGAAAGACACAACCCTTAGTGCGCACTGTTAGTAAATCAGTTTGTATATGTTGCATAGAATTAGAGGTGTTGGTGGATGAAGCAAATAGTCACTTAAATGAGTTACACTGAATAAATCTGATGATTGCACAAAGAAACACTACATGGGAGAAAAGAAAAAAAAAAAGTTTAAGAAGTTAAGACATCAGAAGAAGAACAAAAGAAAAACATTCTGTATAATACAACATCAGTGAACAACAGGTGGGGGCACAGTGGATAAGATGGCTCTGACCAGCATTGAGGAGCAGGTGCAGTTGACTGGCTCTAAATCTGCTTCAGTGTCTCCTTTTTGTGACAATAACCACAGACATACAAGTCGTATGCACCTCCCTTCGAGATGCGTTAAATATCGATGAGGTTTCTATGAGCAAAATTGCTTTCAGGTTTGATAAATCACTTTGCGTGTGCTAAATTAATATTGTCAGATTTTCTCCTCCCAACACACGCACGATTGTGTGTAAATGCTCCATACTGCTTACTCATTGTGGCAAATGGATGCAGATTTTGCATGTTTGAAAGACGCAACCCTTAGTGCACACTGTCAGTAAGTCAGTTTGTATATTTTGTTGCATGTGCAATGAGTTTTCACATGTTTTTATACACGTGAACCTTTAGTAGATCCAGCCATAGAAGTACAGAACATAATTTTACTAATGCAAAAATATACTGAACAATGGTGTTTAATCATGCAAATGTTTCCTGTACGCTACCAGTGCAATGAAAGAGCTGACCTCAGATGACAGATTCATGCTTTTTATCCACGTGCAGTACTGTCCCCCTGTGTACACAGCACTGAGCGCAATGACACTAACAGGACTGTGTTCCCCTTACTTAGCAATATGTTTATCATCCTGCCATAGATTTCCTCTCAAACTGAATGATGAGCTGGAGCCAGCTGCAAACAGCCACACACCCAATTACTGCACAAGTTTAGCATGCAGAACCTATCGACCCAGGGAGCACAGACAAACACAAACCACAGACAGGGAAGAATAAAAATCCCTGTATCACCAGAGCGACTAACCCTTTGATCCACACTTGATCTTTGCTTGTCTTCAAAAGGCAGGATCAGTGTCAGGCTAAGGTCAGAAAGTAAAGGCAAGGGGTCTATGGGGAGAAGGGATGAGTTTTAGTCCTGAACCACAAGATGAGATCAAGTTCAGGCAGAGGACAAATTGGTGAATAGAAGAGAATACTGGGAGGAGGAGGAATATTTTGGATGAGAAACACTGGAGCAGAAGCTGTGTTCAGAGTAGGTGGATAGATTAGATTTGAATGACTTGCTAGTACTTGTGGATTATTTCAATATCTTATTACTTTTCTGCACACACTACATTATACACAGCATTTCTCATTAATTACCTGAACCATAGCAGCCAGATACACTCCCATCAACATCGCATAATGAACTAATACTAACTAATACTGTGGCCTGCAATGGTTCCTGTTACCTGTGCGAAAATGCATGGATCTGTTTGGTGAAAAACTTTAGTTTTGAGCACTGATGATCTCCAGTGCAGTGATCGAACATAACATTGCATGTATTGTAGGTTATTTTGATGTTGATCTATAGCTGATGTCATATCTATGCATGTGGTTATATTGTGATAGGTTGAAATACCTTTTTTGTTTTTAAATGACAAAAATATATTATTTTTGTGAGGCGTTTTCTATGGGTCACTGGGATGTCTATTTGTTCTCAGGTATTGTTGTAGCTGTAATGTGTATTGGTACTGAGGTGAACAGGTGCAATGCAATTACATTTGTGATTAATTGATTAAGGGAAGATGGATTTAATATTACATTTTATGGCGTTTATTAAAATCGTTCCATATTTTGGTTAGAAATAACGCATTTTGGAGAGGTTTTATTTAAAATAACCAATGCAATGTGTGTTCGATGTTTCATGCCTGATTGATTGATGCCGTCTCAAACAGGAAGTTGTTGTGCGCATGTGCACTGTTCTGATGATTATTGGAATGGCTGCTGTTGAATAAACCACGGACGAGTGAGGACACGTTGCTAATTCGTGGTATTTCTTCACACAACGCAGCCATTTCCCTCAAACGTCCGGGCGGAGAGTGCAACGATATCAACATATCATTGCCTCTACATATGTGCCAAGTTTGAACTAAACTGAAACAAATTTGATGTTTTTATATATATCATTATAAGTAAACAAGATAAAAAAAAATGATGTTAAAAAAATTCATAAAAGATTTTAACTTCGACCTACTTCTCTCAAAATTTAACCACATCTATTCTCCTTCACTGGCCTTTCATAATCCCAATTGGGTATGAATTCAACCAATAGTTTTGCTGTTGCAGACATGTGAATTTTCACCCATTATAAGTAAATGGTCGGAAAAAAATTACTTTTTAATTCATAAAAAAAAAATTAACTTTGACTTACATTCTGTAAATCATAATCACATCTATTCTGGCTCACTGGCAATCTATAAACCCAATTTGGTATGAGTTCAACCAATAGTTTTGCAGCTACCTGTTCTGTCTCAGACAGAAATAGGGTTGAAGATGGACTTTTGGAGTTATTGAAGAAGTCAGATCCAAGCATAGTATTTACAGTAGACCAAAGGGAAATATTGTAAAATGCATAATTCTATTTCTGAAAAATCAAACCAATATTTGTTTAAGCAATTATCCAGTGAAACATCTTTGCTTCATTATAAAAGTCCAGGGGAAAAATGATTTGTCATAGTCTAGGTAATTAATGGAAACACTGCAGCTGTATTCACAGGAAAATGTCACTAGTGTTTATGTCATCTAGATATTGTCAATATTATAATAATGTCAATCCAAAATGATCAAATACAACAACAAAAAGTCATCACACATGATCTAAAGCTCCAAAAATCCACAGAAAAACACGACAACTTCCTATTTCATAAAAGGTGAGGGAACTGGGATTCATATGATGGATTGTTTTTCCACCTCAAAAGATCATATGAGCTGTATTATATAATGAACATGAACATTGTTGTCTGTTCTGTGAGCTTTGCAATAATGTTTCTCCATTCCTCTAACACCATGATACTCGCATTTGACATTTAAAACGCACAGTATCAGAACAAACACTTAAAACGTAATGCTGCCTCATTATTTAGTTTTTGGGGATCATATGAAAATGTCAAGGCTGAAATTGTGATTGCAGGCCATGCTATAATTTGCACTTATGCACTATAAACAAAGTTGATAGCCTAATGCTACAAAAAAAAAAAAAAAAAAAGCCTGTGATGCAATATTAGTGGTGTCATTAGTGGACCCCCACCCTGTCTGTCACAGTCCAACTCTGGGAGAAACACCAAAGCACATGTACTATAAAGGCTGTAAAATCCAATTTGAGGAATATCTGTGAGGAAAATCTGTAAACTCATACTTAGAATGTACTAGAAACACAAATGTGTAGCTTGTTACTGAATAACCAGAAAAGTTTGCTCACTTACTGCTCACAGATATGGTTACAAACACAAAAAGCAGTCTCAAGTAGCTAATTACTATGCAGGAATAACTAATGTTTGCTGAATGCAGTAGTGTTTATTTTAAAAAGCCATTACATAAGTAATGAATATGTGTAGGCTCTGGGGTCCAGTGGCTCAGCAAGCTCAGTGTTTATTCCGTTTTAAAAAGGGTGCTACTTGTACATGGGCTCATTATAACCTGCTCTGTATTCAGGGTAAAAGTGGGTGATAGTAAATTAAAGATTTGTGATGTATCGACTGAATCAGGGAAGTGATTTCCAAAAGAGCACTGTAGTGAGCAGAGTAGGTTTTTTTTTTTTAATTTTTTTATTCATATCTGATTGAAAGGACTGACCTACAATTTACCTGGGAGAAAAGCTTTTTGCCAGAGTGGACCACATGGCTTTGATTTTTATTTTTAAAATTTTTCAGGTTGAGCTTTTTTTTTTTTTTTTTTATTGTATGACTTATTTGCTTTTGCCTCTGTCCTATGTAAATGTATGTATGTATATGATTAAAAAATAATAATAATTAGCGTTTAAACCCGTCTGCTTTCCATGGCTATCAGATGTCTATGACAGTAATAGACAAATAACTGTCAGCGGTAGCTATGGTCGTGGGTTTTAATGCTAGAGCAGCAGAAATTTCAGGTACTCGAAAAGAGAAAGAGGGTGGGGGCGCATGGGACTGAAGCTTGGGCTTAGCATTGCTGCCACGTCCACTACTCTGACAACTAATTTGCCCTAACATTTCAGCAAAAAGGTCAGACAACCCTCTGCTCAAGTTTATGAATAGTGTATTGGGCCTCTGGCTGACAGAGGAGAGAAACAGTGAACGAGGCAGGTAGAAGGTCTCTTCATTGACTTGGCATAGAGAGAGGAGAGAGGCAGCTCTTGTCAGCGTCCAGATGGGAGCTGCTCTGTATCCTCCAAATCAGGAGTGGAGTTCTGACCTTAGCTTTTTCAACTGGGCCAGTTGCTTAAGGCTTTGGATTGTTCAGTTTGCACTCTCTAGTGCCTGAAGATTTTTACAATAGGACCTTTGACAGCAGTAAAGAATTTAACAGCAAAACACACACGCGCACAAAGAAGAATTCCTCGATTGTAATAAATTCCCTCAGCATGCAGAGGCAATACCCTTAGGCAGTTTATGGTTATGCCTTTGGTCCTCTAGGATCTAAATAAATGTGCTTTCATACGCTGTTCTATTTTCATATCTTTGGGGAGCTAAAGCTACTGCACATTCAGAGACTTCCTTACATTTGAAATTGTGGCTCTGACACTAGAAAAAGTGTGGCATTCCCAACTGAAGAGGATTTGGCTGGCAATACTACCCCCCCCCCCCTAAACTTGAAACGGTCTTAAAAGTAAAAGACATGGACACAAATGCAGAATAGCGCCAGCTTTAATTCCCCAAAAACACAGTAAAATGATATTGATTTAAATTAGATAAACAAAATGAGGTCACTCTCCTACTGCCCCGGTAATAGTTAAAGGGGGAAGGTTGTGAAATGAACCGTGAAATAAGGAATCAAAGGTTGAGAAGTTTAAACATGTTTTGGATCACAGTTCAATATAATCCCTACCCTTAGTACCACACAAATGGAAGACAGCACCAACTAAGAGTCTATGAGTACTACAACTACTGTTTCTCACAAGCCACTCAGACTACCATCCACATACAAAAAAAAAACAACAAAAAAAACACCCAATTCCCAGGATGCTCTCTGTCCAGATGGGCCAAGCTAGCGACACTTGTTCAATTAAAGGCATCAGGGGAGACCTAACCACTTTATTATCTGCAAGCTGGCCCACATTGATCAGCCTGTCTGGGACCACTCACAGTCTGTGTGACAGCTTAATCTGAGGCTTGCACATGCACAAACTCTCTTTCCTTCTCGCAACTGCACTTCAACACGCACGTAGATGCACAATCAACTTTTTTTCTGCGTGAAGTGGATGTACTGTGAATTCTGCACAGGTGTGGTGGTGTTTATTTGTCTTTTTTCATGGGCCAGCGAAAGAAGCGAGAGACAAAGAGCGTAGAAAGAGGTCCGGAGTGATTGGATCAGTCTCATTCACTGCCTTCTGTCAAGTCATGAAAACAAACGGTTGTCTTTGTATCAGTGTCCTGGGTTAAACCAACAGAAATCAAATACCTAGGATAGATTTAAAAGCCCACTCTGAAGGATCTGCAGGCTTAGGGACCACCTGTGGAACCACAACTGCTACATCACTGCCTGTTCCATTTTACAACTATGCTATGTTGTGGGAAAATTCTATTATAATTAGACATGTTTCATACTTTATTTTATCAAAGCTGTCACTGTTTGCCATGGCAACACTGTTGGTTGACCGTCTCTTCATGATACTGCAGCACTTCGATGACTGGTGTTCCACTACTTCATACTTGGAAACAAAGTCAATTCAAGAAATTATTCTGAAATAATAAATTGATGATAAATTGACTGATTTCCAATATTAGGAATTGTTAAATATGAAAACTTGTGTTTACAGATACCAACACAATTTGATTACAATGCTTCTAAGCTTAGATATTAACAGTACTCTAACCATTTTTATACTCAACTGGAGGTATTATAAATAAGTGGTGGTAAATTAACATCCTTTCTAAATGTTGGTGGTAAAGTGGTTCTGCTCTTCTGTAGTTCTTTTCTACACCTTGGTACAAAGCGCTTTACAAAGCCTCACATTCACCCATTCACACACTACTATACTAATAGTACCAAGCAAGGAACTACCATGCCAGACCCTACTAGGGGCAATTTAGGGTTCAATGTCTTGCTCAAGGACACTTTGACATGTGGACAGTGGAAGCCAGGATTTGAACCGCCAACCCTTTGGTCATTGGACAACCCACTCTACCAACTGTTTAATGTTGACGGGTTGTCATTACTGTGACCAATCAAACAGTGATGTGAGTGAAACATTGCTGTAGACCTTAGGGTGCCAAGGTAGTACATTATTTTTATTTTTTGATTTATATTTTAATACGGATACCAATTTTGCCTCTGATCATGACCATGGTCATCAATCAGCCTATCCATGATGAAAATAATGGTCAATAAACCAGCAGTTGTCTGCAGTGGTGTCTCTGAAAGGCCAAATGGTGTAGCAAAAATAACACTTTGCAGATGGCATTGGTGTAGCTGACAAAGTTAAATCCTGGATATGTTGAACCATCATTAACAGTGAATCCTATTGAAGTATCTAGGGCACGTCGCCTTTCACTGAAACAGACTGTTGGTTTGACGCCTTGCTCTGGAGAATTCCCCCAACACTGCCTTTTCCTGACACCATCCTTTTTCTCTTGCGTTTATTTCTTTGTCTTTGCACTCTATCCTTTTCCTCTACTCTTGGTTCAATTCAACCTTTCCCACTCTAAATGATCACATGCTGAGAAAGTAAGCAGACTGGGCCAAAATCAACCTGCTGAGGGAGTACTGAGGGGCTGCGATGTCTGTGGCATCGCCGCTCCTTCTTTCAGGCCCTAAGGGAACTGGAGAGGCAACAGATAAATAAGAGCTGTGGGAAGTGAGGCTTTGTGGCAGCTGCTGACAGAATTTATGGCATTTCTCATAACAACTCATCACAGGAGCTAGGCCACACAGTGACAGGCTTGGAGACGTTTTGTTTATTATACACTAATGTGTATAAAAAAAGGTCGCAAAAATAGGGTTTGATGTCAGAGCTTCAATCACAAGTTAAACTACCTCCAATTAAATTTAAAGTAAAACTGATTAAAACTAACTTCAATTAAATCCATGGCTAAACAGAAAATTTTTGCCCTCATTTACAATCAAGAAAACGTATAATCACAGAGCAGCGTATGTTGATGTCGCAGCAGTGATGGGAATAACGGTGTTAAAATAAACGGTGTTACTAAGCTTTACTTTTTTTAATAACAGGTAATCTAAGTAATTACTTTATCATTATAATGCCATTTCTATCACCAACACGCTGTTACTGCACGTTACTGAAGCTATTCATTCAAGCTTTCATCCAACTTGGCTCACACAGAAGCCACGTGTGCGTGTTTTTTCAGAAACATAAGGTAGGTGGGTGTTTACACACAAACCCAGGACATAGCAGCACACACACACACACACACACACTATCAGAGATGCCGAGTCTGAAGTTAAAGACGGCATTTTTGAGGTGGAAGTACAGGCGCTGCTTTAACATCATCAAGGTAAAAGGTAAAAAATGTACATGTTGAGTGAACATTATGTGAGGTCTGCTGACAGTGAAGGACAAGGTGACAGAGCCACAACGTTCAAGCAGTAAAAGCTGGATTTTTCTGCTGTGAAAAAATAAAAAATAAATAAATAAAAAGTAACACAATAGTTCCTTTCCCTGGTAACTAGTTGCTTTTAATGTGTAGTAACTCAGTTAATAACTCAGTTACTTATTGGGAGAAATAACTATAATTACTTTTTCAAAGTAACGTACCCAACACTGTGTAGCAGATGTATGTGAATATATTTTTAGGCAATTCTTTGCTGGCTAGAGCAAAATAATATCTGCTGTAGCTGTAAGTATTTTTTTTTTTCTTGAATTTGACCTAAGAGGTCAAACAGGAAAAACTAAGAGGATATTGTATCCTTTTTGGCATTACTTTATTTTATTTTATTGGAATGATGGATATATTAACTTAACACAAAAAATAGAACACTCATTAGCATTTAGTTCTTAGACTGATCTTGCTCAATGTTAAATGTTTAGTCTTTTTTTCATTTTTTTATTCCATCTGCTCTATATCCATGTCTATCAGCATGCCTAACATAAAATGAAAAATGTATGAACTACAGCTGCTGCATACGTTGCATATAGTTAATGTGGTTTAACAGCACTACAACCACGGCTTGTTTCACATTGTCAACATGAAATGGTTATATGTACTGTAGAAATGAAAAGGAGGAATACTTTCAGTCCATCTCCAAAGCATACACTACATACTTCAAGTAAAATTATTTTTAGTATCTACTAAGTACTAGGATATTTGATGAAGTTCATTCTGACAGAAAGCAAGACAGTGTTATATCTATAAGAAACATATGTATGATCCTATTCTCTTGACTGACAAGAAAGTCAAAGGTCTGGATTAGATGCAGAGCAGCGACCTCTCAAATGGTGTAGAAAAAAAAAAGAATCAGCATCTCATATTTCCTGACAACACTCAAACTTGCGTTAAAGGCAGTTTTGACTGTCTTATATTGCTGTTATTTGACATACGGGTCTATGCCTGTATACATCCTACAGTTATTTTAAAAAGTAACAGTAGAAAATCCAAAAAGTTAAAGTGACCACAAGAATATCGGTGAGAAAGGCAAGTATAGGAGTATCCCAAGAAGAGAAGAGGAGAAACACACACACACACACACACACACACACACACACACAAAAATCCCATAAGAAATCATTTGATATTCAGAGGGAGGTCCTGAGTGACAAAAAACAAGCTCACTCAAGTGTTACAATTTTCCAATTATGAAACTGAGGGAGGGATGAGGAAAGAACAGCTATATTCCCCATTTCCTTTCTTTTATTGGTCACTCTTTATTTCTTTTTTATTTCTCTCCCCAGCCTATTGATCTCAATTTTACTGGGACATTTTTCTCCCCACTGCCTCTGTGCAACTGACAATCTACTATGTAACTGTAACTGCTTTGCTAAGTGAATGTAACAAATACTGGACAAGCACTGAACAAGGCAGTAAAGACAAACATACACTCGGTATATGCATCAGAATAATGGCTTGCTATGAAGTGAGGAGGAAAAAGCTGAATTTGTGCAACTGTTTGTATCAGACTTAGGGAAGGAGGGCTCTTTTTAAGGATGCACACACTGTCATACATCCATCATGCATTATATATATATACACACACACACATATACATATAGTGCAGAAACACATTCACACCCGCATAAAAATAAAATAAATAATTTTATTTATTTATCTCACCATGAGAAAGAAAAATGTGGAAGTAAACACTTTCCTCAACCTTTTAGCTTAGCAGCTGGATGGAAGTGAAAGTGTGAGTGCTTTTATTTCCTTAGAGCTAGTATGCTGGAGGACCGACAGAAGATGGACTTTTCACCAGGCTCTGCCCAAATGCAATCTCTCATAGTGTCACCTGGTCAGCGTGGACTCTTAGCTTTGCAGTCAGTGGCATTTCATGGCATAATTGAATTCAGAAAAGGTTGCAGGTACACAACAGGAGTGTTCTAACACTGTGGAAATAATGGCAAGGTTTGGGTAGAAAGGGGATGGAGAAAAAAAAAATGAAGCAGTGACTCTTGAGTCAAGAAACGGACAAATGTAGTTGTGAAAGTGACAGTGAGTGTCACGTTGAAAATGGGGAAATGTCTGGTTTTACATACATCTCTGAACACCAATTTACCATATGCACATAAACAGCCCAAATGTATGCTATGTGATACTTTTACATACAAATACTAACAAAACTCACTCTGTTGACTTGGTTATTCCTTTCAGAACACCATCAGCAAATTCTTATAGATCTATGACACTGGTTAATTTTCTTTAATTTTAGCTAAATTACAAAGAGATGCATATTTTTAGGTAGAAATATTTAAAGTTAGTGGCTCTATATAGGTCGTTAACATTTGTATTCTAACCCCGGAGACTCATTAAAAATGTTGTAGACTCAGACTGGGAAATGGTTGATAGTCAGGTAATAATTGCACTAACCTACCTTCACCTGTTATTCTGATCCACTCCTTAAAAAAAACCCTTAGGCTGTACACTGATACCACTGTCAGGAAAGCCCTGGTCGATTAATTACAACACTGCATATTAGTTATTACAATCTCTCGTCAATGTCAAACACAGAGCTCTCAAAAGAGAAAGATTATTTACATGGGGTGGATAATACATTGGAGTCTTAAAAGTGTTGACTTTGAATATGTTCCAATATATACTTAAAAAATTAACCTTAATAGATGTAAAATTGAGCTCTAATCAATGTATCATAGTTGCAGTAAATATATCTGGACACACCTCATATTTCTTTAGAGTCCTCTTCTTTCGTATCCTCTCTATATAGCCTTCAAGAGACCAATAAACTTGAATTTCAGAACCTCCTATAGAGGCATCTCCCCAATAAGCCTCTTAGCTACAGCCTATAGGTTTATCTTCCAGAAGAGGGAAGGAAGTGATTGTGATGAGACAGAAAATAAGTGGTGGAGTTGGTAGAAGGAATAAGATGTCGAGATTACAGACAGGTGGCAGAAAGATAAAACAAAACGGTAGATTGATGAGACGGGGATAAAGTTAAAGAAAGGTATAGCAATATGGGGAGACAACAAGAGAATGAAATACAGTGATAGATGTAGAGGGATCAAAAAGAGGAGGATTACCCAGACTGCATCCCTGACCGGGCATAAATTAGCTGCGGAAGACAACCAAATGAGAAATGAGGCAATATAAACTCCAAATACCCCATAACCCTCAAGTCCACTGGGAAACACTCAAATGATCTTTTTTTTCCTGTTTCAAGAGCACCAAAAGGCACATAGGTGCACAGCAAATTTTTATTTTAGTACACAGGAGAAAAGAGTATTTGAAGAATGCATTAACTGCCTTCTAAAACTCTGTGAATCTGTCATTGAAACACTATAGAAATATCGAAGTTTTGGCTCATGTATGGTTAACAGAGCGTTAACACTCAATTACAAAGACGTCATTTATAGGTTAATTGCAATGACTGTGTAAAACACTATATCAGGTCAAATAAAACACAACCTATCTTACACTTAACCCATAAAGACCCAAGCATCCACTGTCAACCAAAATCATCTGCTGATAAATGTTGAATAAGTTATGAAATATGAAAACTATTAATACATGTGAATAATTGTAATTTAAAAAATCTAATAAAATAAGTCAGATATGACCCATTTGGACGTTCACTCCATAGCGAACGGGGCAACGTTGTCATCTTCTACAACAGTAAATCCCATGGAATTTGATAAATGACAGTGGATGGAGACAAATCAAAATCAAATTTCATTTATGTAGCGCCAAATCTTCTGGTAGAAATCACTTTACAGAAACCCAACGGACGCTTCCAGGAGCAAATACTTGTAACTGGTGACGGTGGCGAGGAAAATCCTCCTTTTAATGGGCAGAAACCTGGAGCAGACCCCGACTCCTGGGGGACGGCCAGTTGGGGTAAAAGAGAAAGAGTAAAGGAAGAGAAAAGGAGAGAAAGAGACAAAGACTGGGGTTGGGGGGGGAGTCGGGAGAGACGATATGTAATCAATGTATTGACTTTTTCGCTGCACTACCGCTATTCCCCCCGCTCCGCAGGTCACGGATGGCTATACCCACACACAAATACAATCACAGGCCACTCCCCATTCTAACAAGTGGCATCTTAAAGTTATGCAAATTATCTTTGTGAGATAAACAAAGATGCAACAGTTAATTTATCTAATATAAAGATTATTATATCCTGTGGATATGTATGTTCTTATGTGATATATAGGCCGATATTTTGGTTATCAGCCAATACGTCAGATATCGGCTTTTTTAGCGCCCAATATTGGCCCCAAAAATCCCATACTGGTCTGGCTCTAACTACTACTACCACCTCTACTACTACTACTACTACCACCACCACTACTACTACTTCCACTACTACTACTACCACCACTACTACTACTACCACCACCACTTCTACTACTACTACCACCACTACTACTACTACTACCACCACTACTACTACTACTACTACTACTACTACTACTACTACTACTACTACTACTACTACTACTACTACAGCTACTACTTCCACTACCACTACTACTACAACAACTAATAATAATAAGTACTGCTACTTTAAAGTTTGTGAGTGCTACATTGGTATGCAATAGCAGAAGGGATAAAGAAAGATCTTAAGCGTAGCAACAAAATCTGGCACACCAAATGCACTTCTTTACAAACATGGACAAACACACAAACACTGTACAACATAAGAGCTGCAGGCCACACATTGCCCAATCCATTTCTCTCCATCATCGCAAAGAGTACTTCCTGAGGCCACGCATGCTGACACCGTAGCATCTGGAGCTGCTCACAAGTGGACGCCCACTCCATCCCTTTAGACTTTGTTATCACAAAGCAAGAAAATAGAGGGAGAGAAAAGACTGTAAGCTGTGTGGGGTGAAATTAACGTCTTGTGAGAACAGGCATGGCTGGACTTTGGCTCCTCGAGGACCTGAGGAGGCTTAATCTCTGCACAACATCTGGCAGAGGCTGGGCAAGCAGAAGCAACATCAAGGCATCCTACTGTCCAAAAGCTCTTGAGCAATTTCAGAGCTGAAGAAAGGCACCATTTAGCTGTGTTTCACCCTTTCCCTCCTTGGATATTTTTCACACCCAATGGGGATACTGTGTAGATGTGTCTGTGTGTGGTCCTGCAGCCCATTATTTTAGAGTGCTGGCAAGCAAAATGCTAGCCGGCAATCTTCTACAATCAATTTCTTTGTTTGAACACTGCAAATCTGTTGTGGGTTCAATGAAAAATGCACAGTTAAGCTTTATCGATCGGCAGAAATGACTAAATAGCATTGTTACGCTATGGCAACATAAAGTAATTCCTTAGTGTTCCCAATTGCTACTGTGTCAATTTTAGAAATATCAAAAATGTTTTTCATCGCTCTGGTGGTCGGCCTTTTAGCCATTATTATTCAAAAGCAACAGCAGGTGAGATTTGAATAAGAATCAGGTACAAGCATTATGGGCTCCAGAAACAAACAAAATCTAGGTTAATACCACAGTGACATCAGGACATTTAATATTTGTTTTACTCAGTGATTTTTTTTTTCTTCTGTTCCCTTCACACACACACATGTAAAAAAAAAAAAAAAAAAAAAAACATTAAAGATTTTGGACCATGATTTTGTTTTTATTTTCCTGATCAAATAAGATAAAAGAAAAATCCATAATCTGGTTTGGATGATCCAAACTAATCTCATATAACTACAGGCCCTACTCAAATCTATAATCCTGTATCTCTAGCCAACATCAGTCTCATATTTTTCTTTTTTTTACACAGGGGGAACAAAAGTTTTGCCCTCCCTCAAGGGTGACATTAAGTTGGAGGTCTGCTTCGCTCAAAAAGAAAAGATCATTAGCCTTGATCAGACTGATTAAGATCAGCATGGGCAGCTCAAAACATCCCTCACCCAAACAAAATACCAGGTCACTAAATCCATCAGCCAGTCTCTCTCGACCAGGGCTTGATGAGATCTGATACTATCCACTTGTATAAGACCTGTTTTTCAGTCAAGCATGTTCAAGGTCAGGGTCTGTCAAAAAAGACAAATGAATAAATAAACTAATAAATATAATCATTCTATAGCATGAACAGTATTCCAGATTTTTTTTTTTATCACTTCCCATACTTAATTGATCATATACACGTACATAATCTAACAATTTTATGTTGAGCAGAAGTACTATATGCAATTTAACCACTTTTAATGTCAAACCTTAAATGTCTCAATATAGTATCTGTTGCTTATAGCATACAAATAAAGACTTGGTATCAGCTAAAAAAAAAAAAAAAGAACAGGACTAAACAAAGTACTCGGTTTGGTTTCTTCCAAACTGAATATGCACACAATTACAATGTGCTAATAAAATATATGCTACTGGCAGTTCGTGTACCTGCCTTGAGCATTTACAGTAGTGCAGTAGTCATCTGCCCTTTTGTTTTTAATCACACATTAAAAACAGTATTGTTACTTATAAATCATTTGAAATTGTTAATCCACCAACTAGGGTTGGGTTGGACTTCAGTCAGGCAGACGTGGTGAATGGATGTAAAGTGAAAATGTGCTAACCTCATGTCTGAAGGTAGCAAGTCACATAGTTCTGTTCCAGGTCAAGGCTGGTTGTGTATCTTCTAGGAAACCAGCATTTGTTTTCAGTTCTTTACTAGCCTCTACAGGAAAACCATAGCATAGGGCAAAAAGGTAGGCTCTGTGATTACATAATGAAACTATATATCACACATGCAGTCCTCTGGGGAGAGGACACGCACAGCTCTGACTACACAGATGGCAGTGTGCGGCTGGCTTGCTGGTGAAAACAGGTCAGTGTCGCAGGCAGATCATCAATCGAGGCCCTACAGTGTAAGAGCGAGGGCCACCGGCCCCCTTCCAGGGGAGCTGGCCTCCCCAGGGTTTTCAATGTCTTTTCGCATCATCAATCTCAACCAACCTTTGAACACATGGTCAGCGACACTAATTAGACCAAATACGGTCACTGAGAAAGTCTATAAATAGACCAATAAAAACGTGTAGGAGCAGTCTATGCATCTGGTATCAAAGAGATGATTAGGCATTAAATAAATCTCTGATCAAACATGATACATAACATACTGTGAACCTATCAGTATGATTCTAATTGAATTACATGTCTTCAGAGAGTAAAAATTAACAGAGTAATGCATGTTTTATTTTAGATTTATTCATTTACAGTTAGTATCTATCTAGATTAACACCTTGAAGTACATTTCTTTTGATAATGTTTTTAATGCTTATAAACCCAAGGGGTCTATAATATTACCATTAGCAATGAAAACACCTAGACCTCTGCACAAGGTAAGATGTTCTCTAAAATTGCCAGAAGGCCTCATAATTAACAAAACATGCCTGTGCCAAGTAATATAAATTATTTCTAGCCAAGTCTCAAATCAATAAGGAAACTTGCAGGTGCTGAGTTAACATTGCCCTCACATAAACGTGAACAAAAGTCCATCATATTGAATAATGTTCCTGTACATTTGTTGCAAAGAGTGGTTTTACTTCTCATCTGAGGAATGTTACTAGGACACACACTGTCCTTCTGGGAGCTACCTCCCTTCCCTTTGGTCTGTCACAGTAAAATCACCACTCCTCATCACTCTCTCCTACCTTCTTCTCCTCCTCCTCCTCCTCCACTCTTCCTTCCACAAAGCCGTCTTGCCCCTCGCCTCACTCTACATTTGTCTAGTGGGGTCCTTCTGTCAGACAGGGTCACTGCTGTTCTATGTTACCTGTGACATTTTCACCATCAAGGGCATAAGTGGTGCTGACGTGAGAATAAATTGCTAGTATGCTCCAAACATACATACACTGTGATACTCAGTTATACAGATACAGAGTTGGTATTTTTCATGTTGGAAAAAAATGACAACAATCTACAAGCTTATCCATTACATGAACTAAGAGGAGATTGGAACTCAAGTTTACTTAAAGCAACTATGTAAGTTGATAACTATGAAATGACACTATGACACATCCACCTAAATTTCCAATATGCCACTGACAAACAACTCCTAGCTATGGAGGTAGAGAAATACCTGCAACATTTACGTTTTCAGCTTTTGCTTGAATAAAATGCAGAGCAGGGGAGTGTTTGTCATGGTGATTTCCCCTGCTGGTTCAGGCTGTGCGATAGGTAATCCATCACCTCAAATGCAGCAAGAGCAACTCATAAACATGCGAGCGCACCCATACCATAGCACGTATTCGCCAGTCAATACATGGTTTTAAGAAAGCCTGTTTCTGTCATTCTGAATGTCTGATGACTGACAATCAGACTCAGTCAACCAGTTACTGAACCCCTCTGCAAACAGTAGAGTGAGGACAGGCAAAAGCCTGCAGATAAGCCAATGCTGATCTTTCCATTAAGCCTGCTACATCCAGCAGTGGCTTAGTTCCTGGCCCAAGGGCTAATGAGGCCCCTCAGGGAAACTGACTGGCAGGCTTCGCTCACCTTTGTTGGAGACGGGACAGGGAGGGAAAATGAAAATTGACCATGTCACATCTTGTTTACTTAGACAAAACTGTAAGTGGAAAACTGATGCAAGAATGCCAGCTGCCTTGACAGTTTTTCTATCTCTATGAATACACTCTGAGTTAAACAACCCTATGCTTACTCTATGAAAAAGCCAGAGTTAAAACAAAATAAAATAAAAAAGACAAGATAAAAATAACATGTAACAGATAAAAACAGGGGTTTGGATTGTACATGCGTTGCTTTGGTCTTGGCTGAGAATTTGTAATTTTGGGCCCCTGGAAGTCACTTATAACCGCAGTCCAAACTGACAATGCCCCTCCCCTGAGGGAGGTCAGACACCATTAGCAAGCAGCCAGCTTCAGCCTCCATGACAGCATTAAGGGAAGCTATCAGAGGACTTGAGGAGTAAAGCATCAGTCTTACCTTCAACAGCATACTCTTCAGCTTTAGGGGAGAGTCCAGAGGGAATACATGAGGGAGAGAGAAGAGACAAAAAAGAAGAGTCATTAGATTATACTTCTTTCTTCTTTATTTCCTCTTTTAATTTGGGGTAAAAATAAACGAGGAAACAGTGAATGAGATATGAGCTATTGTAAATATTGACAGTTAACCAACTAAATAAACAAGAAGATGCTTCCCTATGCAATGTACTGTCTTCTGTCATTTAATTTTCCTGAGAGGACGATATCACAAAATAACCATGATGCTCCTACTGACACATAAACTCCTATGATTTAATAGGTAGCTTGGTTGCAGATAGCAGGACATGGGTGTCAGTACAAAGACTGACACTGGCTCATGAATGAAAGTAGAAATAACAGGGCCCTTCTAATAAACACACATATTCAACCAGCAGAGTGGAACCACACTGTCTTCTATAGAGAACGGAGGCTTTAGTCAAAGTGGATCTCCTACTGAGTAAGAGTGACTCTCATACACTTCTGCCTGGCTTAATGATACAGCGAGGGGGAGTCAAAGAGATCAGGCTCCAGCAGGATGCTTTACATGAAAGAGCTATCCTACAGCAGCAGAGGCCATCCTGTAACACACAAAAAAAAAAGAAAGTGCAGCCACCTGCCACTCTGGAAACCCCAAGTACATAAACCAGCTGTATTTTTCTAATGCATGACTTAAGTCAAAATGTAAAAATAGCATAGCACAAAACTATCGGGTCAGGGAAGGTGAAAAAATATTCTACATTTTAGTGCAGACCTGGGGGGGGGTCTAGGGGGGTCTCTTAAATGCAACTTTTTTTCCAATGAAAGAAATTAATCTCCTGCTTTTAACGTCTTTGTGATACCACCTTCAAAAGACCTTAACATCAGAGGTAACCTAAACCACAAGGTTAACTCCATGAAGAGGCACAGGATGAGACAATATCTGGAATTCTTCATTTCAAGTTTTTTGCTTTGCATTTCCCACAGGGTTGAGGAATAAGTGAATGAACTGTAACTGATGTGAATGGCATTAAAGTATGGATGTTTGTACCCAATATGGATACATATAACAGCCTATAAAACATTAGAATAGAAAACGAAATATACATAAAGCACAAAATTCAGGTAGATTTTCTATTTGACAAGTACATTTCAGCAGCCTGGTAGATAAACACCAGAAAATAGGGGAAAAGAGTTGGAAATCAAATGATGCTATGAGCCTACGATGTCTTGTGTTCTTCTAGTGACTGAAATCATGATGCATTTACTTTTTGGACCTCGTAAACTCTACAGTATTTTACTTTGTAAAGCAAAGCACACAAATGCCAACATGGACTTCATGGAGCAGTCAAGGTCACCTTGCTGTTGAAAACAGCACCTTCACTTGTTTTTGTCAGAACATTCATACAGAGTATGAAAATGCTGGCTAATATTATTAAGGTGAAATGGTGAACCTACTTTATTCAGGCTTATTTTGCTAAACATACTTTACTTGTATGAGTCTTTGGTAAATTTATTTGTGTATTTGGACTTTAATAGATCAAAAAAATAATTTGAACCCTCCAGGTGCTACAAAGCTATCTTTGTATTCATGTTGGTAAAAATCCAGTGGACTTCTACAATGTGTTTTAGGCTAATTCCTGCATAATTTGATATGTCTGTAACTAGTTGCATCATTACATAAGGTCAAAACTTCTGCTGAACATTTCTCAGACTATGCCATAACTGTTTGTTACCAGCAGCAGCGGTTGTCATCCATACTGAAAATATGTCCAAACTTCGAGGTGATTACCTAAAATGTTCAGTTGTTGGTTGAACAGGACAGAGCAGCACAGCCAACAACCTGGAGGGGATGGGGCATGAAGTGGCTCATTTGCATTTAAAGGGCCAATGCTTAAAATGTCCTTACTGGTGTCATTACTCAGAAATTGGGTTGAAAATGGACCTGTGGAGTTGAATTAATGAAGAATTCAGACCCAAACAGAGCATTTACAGTTTATATAGATCACAGGGAAATGTTTGAAAATGCACAATTCCATTTTAAAACAGCAAAGTATCTCTCCTTTAACAGATACGTTCAGGATGCTTTCCTCTCTGGCAGCATTATCACATTATATAGGCCTATCCATAAGAATACCTAGATTTATCAATAGGGAAAAAAACAGTGTGATCATAATCCTTGCAGTATCACTTCCCTGGAGTTTATTGGTGGAGCTGTATATTGGCTGACTGTCTGCAAAGTACTGACATTAATCATAAATACGTCAAAGTAGCTCTACCTTGGTGTGCATTTAAACAGCAGAAAGGACTCCAGCATAAAGACTGAAAGCCCTTGGTGAATCAAAGAGATTGCCAGAGCATTTGCCAAGTTGAAACAGGGGACGTTGTTTTTCAGATGTAAAAAAAAAAAAAAGAGGCTGTTTATATAATTGCTGGTGATCACTCGGGTTTTCTCTGGACTCATCTCAGATCAAAGTCCGTCACCTTTTCTTTCATTTTTGTGCTTCATCGTCATGATGAGGCACAATGCACTCTTCTTCTCAATCCATAGCCTAAGAATGGGGTGTTTGATTTACAGTAAAGCGTTTTCATTTCATCACTGACCACAACACTGTTTGGTCTCCCTCTGTGTCTTTCTGTGCCCGTGTTTAAACTCAATCACATCTAGTTTTTGAAATAAACACAAAGAAACCACTTTCGTGTTGATCTTTAGTCACAGATGCAAAATATTCTGACCCTACAATCACTTTGGACAATTTCAAGTTTGATTACCGCCGCCAAGAAGGTTATGTTTTTGCCTGGGTTTGTTTGTCTGTTTGTTTGTTATTTAGCAACATAACTCAAAAAGTCATGGACGAATTTTGATGAAATTTTCAGGATTTGTTGGCAATGGCACAAGGAAGAAATTATTAACTTTTGGGGGTGATCCGGACGAAATCCTGGATTCTGGATCACTTTGAATTTTTCATTAACATTGGGGTCAAAAATGTTGTTTCTCAGTATCTGGGTTAATTATTGACCAAACCTAATGAAATTTTCAGGAAA
>JAPSES010000102.1:8638540-8663443 GCA_029822895.1 Maxillicosta whitleyi
TACCCTTCATCCATCCACAAGTGCTACAGAAGCCTGTACTGTTCTATAAGATGTGTCACATCAACAAACACTCAGAGGCATTTTGGCAATGCTACTTTGAAACATGTGATGGCACCCCGATATAAGGTCATATGTGCTACAAATGGGTAAACCACTATTAGTGACTCTGCCCACAGGGTGCAGCCGCCGCACCGGGCAGTGTCCCTCATTGTCCCTCAGACACATACCACTTGTCCCCCCTTGGACTTATTAGCAGGTGGTCACCCTAGTGGGATGGTGAAACATGTCGACAGTAACAGACAGAACCATGAAGACTGGAAACATACCCTTTGCAATTAGAATTACACTGATATTGTTATTTGTTGAATAGTTATTCGCGAAAATCAACATTTCGTAATTTCCGTAATGGTGGTTTTCTTCAGGATCTAGCTCCATATTATTGAAGACACGTCTATAGAAAAGTCCATGGACTATATGAGAAAACAGGAGCTCCACTGCCATCTGGTGGACATTTGTTAGTACTACAACAACGCCAATAATAACTAATAGAGAATCATTTAAAAAATTCCTGGATCCAGACGGTGATCCGGATCACCTCCAAAATTTAATCAGCTCTTCCTTATCTCAGAGCGAACATTTCCTGAAAATTTCATTAAAATCCATTCATAACATTTTGAGTCATCTTGCTAACTAACAAACAAACCTTGGCGAAAACATAACCTCCTTGGTGGAGGTAATTAAACATTAGAGAAAATATTAAGTGCCTTTTTTATGGGGGGGGGGGGGTAATGAATAATGAAAATCCAAAGCCATCTTAATTTTTTCCATAAGGTCTATATTTTCTACTTGGGAAATACAGAACAGTATTATGACTGCCTTTGCAGGATTATAATGCTGCGAGAAGAAAGCAAAAAAAAAAAAAAAAAAAAAATCTTCGTTCTGCAGTCTGACATTATCAAAAGCTAATTCAAGTGCTCACTGTGGTGGAGACAAGGTACGCATAGGAGGTATGCTTTCTGTCTGAAGTTTAGCTGACACTCTAGGCAGATACTTTGTGAGCATATGGCTTCCTATTGTGCAGAGCTGGAATACTATTCATTCTAAGGAAACATCACTTGCTTTATGGTAGACAGCTGGTGCATGTGAATCATTTGGGTAACCAGTCTAACATGCCTCCAAGAGTCATAGAACTCGTGATGGATAACTTTAGTTTCTTCACACACTCTCAATGGTATATATAGTAGGTGTTCACATATATGAGCAAGTGAGAGAACATTCATCTTAACATTCATTTAGCTACTACTCTAAATACTACTACGCTGCACTGAATATTCTCCACTAAAACTGCACAATTAATCAAAACACAGTGGTGTTACTGCATTATCGGGTTACAATCTAAAGGCCCGGTACTTTTATGGTGATATTTCTGCATTAAATGACACTGAGCAGAGAGAATTACGGTGATGAAATGTAACATGAAAATATAATTTTACATTTTTTGCTTGTTTGAAATGCAGTAGTTTTTCAAAATAATCGGGAATTTTAGTATTTCACAAGTAGACTCAAATTGCGTTATGTCTTTGCGCAGCTCCATTTTTGATTATGGCCATATCTTAAATTCTAATGTAAAAGTGTGTACATGACCATACACAGATGAGCACACATGTCATCAACACACAGAGATACTGTACAGTACTAAGAAAGGTTGTGACAGTTTTTTGTGATTATAAATGGCCCCAAAAACATGAGAAAAGCCTGTGAACAATTGAGTACCAAAAAAATTTATACATTTAAAACAAAACATTAAAAACACCTTAGGTTTGTTTTATCAAACACTCTTAAAATCACTGCCCCTTTTGTGCACATAATGAATATTCATTGAGTTATTTCTGTCTGGTTGGGGATTCCTATGCTTTACACAGGAGCGTTTCCCGCTCTTTGCACAGTTCTGTTTTTATGAAGTTTTACTATGTTGAGTTTCAGTGCATCCTCCGAGTATTGTGTCGCGAGTTATTAGGGGTATTGGCAGGCTTGATGCAAGGCTTGAGGCCTGATGGTACTATTAAATCCCAAGGACACTGAGGAAACATAACAAGCCTCCAGAGATAACTAGAGCTCTGAGGCTTGCGCTGCGTGTGCTTAAGAGTGTGTTGCAACTGATTCTACTTGCATGTGCAGCTGCCTGCATTCAGCACAGTAACTGTCCTTGTGTGACAGTGCATGTGCTCGTCTGAAAGGGGATACACTCAGTGTGAATTTGCCTTTTTGTCTATATTTATGACGGCATTTGGAAATAAAATATTTGCCATAGCTGTAGGGTACGGTGTCTCCTCTACACTGCTTGGCCAACATGTTGTTTTACAAATGACATCTATGATCCTGCTTCAGTCCACTTTGAATCCAAAAATAACAGGCCATTTTCTGACTGCTACTGTGACATCCATCTGCCTGAATTCCTTCCTTCACAAAAAGGACATCTCTCTTGCTCGCATTGCTTGGCTAAGCGGCAGCACAGCAAGCAGTTTGATTGAAAGAGCTATCTGTACAAAGCCTCATACACCCTGACCCGACATATTCCCCAAGCAAAGCACCCTTGGGATAACTGCATAGTCATGTGAGCTACCGCCGACCCATTTCCTCTCACATCATCCCACAGGGAACATTGGTGCAATCTTGAGAGAAACTCTGTTTCAACTCTTTGAGAATAGTTCGATATACCCACACTACAGTGAAACTTGTTCGGATTATTATATTCTGTCACTTGGATCAAAAATTTTATATTTTCTAATCAGTGTGGCTTTAAAACAAATTTTAAAAAAGGAGGGGAAAAGCTTAATGAAGCTTTAATTTGCTTTTGTTTTGTGGCCAAGAACTTTGATTACACTTGTATACTTGTACAAGTGTATAAAATTTGGACTATGTTTAGATGAAAATGCATGCAGTTCGGAGTTTCATTTATGTAAGCTGCCCACAGATGGTTTCAACTCTGGTGGAGTTGAGTTTGAGAGATACAAAACAAGTAAGATTTGCAACAAGAGTTCTACAGTGAGCTATGCCATACCAACATAGATACAGGAAACTGTGGGAAGAGGATTTTGATTCAACAAAAGACTTAAGCTGGAAAAATATATGTGAACAGCCCACTTGTGCTGTTACATGTATTGGCACCTACAGGCAAGGAGATTTCACCAGTCCTATGAGTTTTTTTGCCACTCACCCTGTAACTATTGAATTATAGACCAGGAAACAAAAACATAAATGTCATGAAAACAAAGAATCAACAGTTCACATCATCATCGATGTCAAAATAGCATTTCAAATTTGCAAAGCACGCTAGAGGTTAAAGTTTCAGTCACTGTGCAATCGTTGTCCTAAATTTCAGACAATTGAAACGATGAATCACTACCAATAATGAGTAATTTTTTTTGTAGCAGAAAATACAAAATTCCACCTTGTTAAAATGTGAATATTTTGTAGTTTTACAATAGTAAATGTCAGATTGTTGTTATCTATTTAACAATTTTTACCATTTTCTACCATTTTATAGACCAGGCAATTAAATGAGAAAACTAGAAAAGCACTCTGAGTACGCAGACCTCCGCCAAGCGCAATGTTTGGTCAAATCCGTTGGCATACTCCAGATGCGGAACTGTTCAGCTCCATGATGGTGTTTCTTAGAAATTTCTATCTCTAATATTAAAGGCAGAGTAGGCGTAAATGTAAGGGCACCCCCATTTTTTATATAAATTGCGATAAAATTCGTCTTCTCAATCAAATCCAGATCAGCCTTTGGAATTTGATAGAGGAGTTTTGGGCAATAATTAACCGAGGTATTGAGAAACAAAATTTTTGGCCCCGTTTACCACAATGTTAACAAAAATTTCAAAGTGATCCAGAATCCAGGATTTCTTCTGGATCACCCCCAAAAGTTAATCATTTGTTCCTTGTGCCATTGGCAACAAATCCTGAAAATTTCATCAAAATCCATCCATAACTTATTGAGTTATCTTGCTAACTAACAAACAGACAAACAAACTGGCAAAAACATAACCTTGTTGATAAATGACAAAGACTACCTGTTGGTATCTGAATTCTGTTCTAGGTGATTCTGTGGCTGCGAGACTTTTGGACTTCTCTCATTTTCCAAATATACACATATTCACATGTTTTCTCAGCGTTCATCCAGGACATCGATTTAAAAAAAAAAAAAAATCATACAGTGCATTCTGAGAAAGAAATACACAGGCTTTATTCCTCTAAAGTCAACTAATATGATGAACTAATTGTGTGGCAACTGTCACATAATAAATGCATCAGTATTTCACAGTTTGCAGAGCTCCAATTAGGGAGAGTAAATCTTCCCGTGTCCTGTTAATTTATGAGGTTTGTGTGTCAGGTACTCCTTGCAACATGCTCTAGCCTAAATCAAGGTGTTTCGGTACATTTGGGTCCTTTGGTTAATCCATCATTTGCAGAGCTCCACCTCAGCTCCAGGTCCTTAGATTACCCACAGAGCAGCCCGCACCTGTTGTATGAAGCGGTGCCAGGCTTTCATCTTCTTCCCTCTATAAACACTCACCTCGCAGACAGTGAGGTGAAGACTAGTGTGATTACTTCATTGGCAGCCCTTAGAATATAATGTCTGCCGTTTAGTCCCTCTTTTCTCCTTAGTGTTGTAAGTGAGACACTGATATATTGTTCTAGTGCAATAAAAACAGCTTAAGCCTACGAAATATTATACCGAACAATAATCTAGACAAAGCATAACAGAGGTGTAGCTAGCACAAATATTTATACATGCAAATAGTTTTCCTATGCACAAATACACATGTTCATGTATTACAGATCTCTCTCACTCTCTCTCTTTCACTCACTCTCTCACTGAAGCATGAGCCATTAATCCTGGACTGTGAGAAGCTCAGCAGTTTACCATCAGTCAGCATGGAGCTGCTGCTGTGCTCTAATTAACCACAGAGGCACGCTGAGCCACTTTTAATATTCCTGGTCAAGATGGAGAGTGAGAAGGGATGGGAGACGGAGTGCGACAGAGACAAATTAAAACAAAAAGAAAACTTTCAGGCCGTCGACCACAGAGGAGGGGAAACATGGAGACAAGACATGAAGAAAGCAAGGAACAGCAAAGTGTTAAAAGTTGAAAGTCAACCTGAGACTGAGGTGAATTCAGATCTCCAATGCTAAATAATTGGCTGAGGCAGGGAAAGCAGTTCGTGTTAAGTATTTGCTATTTAATTTTAAGTTGAACCTGTGGGATCTAACATCAGCTTGATAATTGTCAAAACTGCTTAGATCATTTAAAAATTATGTACAGGGTGGTTTGGGTGTATGAAGGGCAACTTCTAATTTAATGAATGAGGAATGTTGTTTATCCCACCACACTCATGTCAAATTTACGCATCGGAACTGCCGCATCTAAGAGTTTTTCTCCTAAGAGCTGTTGGAGTGCATCTTAGTGGCTAGAAAGTCAAAATATCTGACTGCTGCTGCGGAAGGATGATGCGACATACATATGACTCAGGGATTTAGGAAGGGAGGAAAGAAAGAATTCAAAGACAACGTGAAGGAGACAGGGCATCATCAAGCTGAATTGGAAAAAAAAAACCCAGACATTTTTGATGTAGAGCTCAATTCATCCGGACTGTGTGAGCTGGGACTGAGACGAACAGGTCTTTATTCCACATCAGACTACTGGCTTTGATCAGCCTCGTCAGCACTAAGCCACTAGTGACTAGGTCTGGCTGTTAGTGCTAACTGCATTTAGTCCTGATGAGGAGATGCTAATGAAACAGATCAAGGGGTTTAGCCTTTCTGTTAGTGCTGAAACACACAGATTAATAATGACTTTAGTGGAACTGCTTGTTGCTCCTTTTGCTCTGCAAGGTTCAAAGTTGTTTTAATTATGATAATTAAGAGCATGCAGTAAGCACACAGACACATTCTGCTTCTTGCTTTTAGGACCCTAGACTGACTGCAGTAACTGGTCATTCTACTTTTCTCTTCTCTCAAGTATATCAATTTTCTCACAAACAGTAATGGAGGCTTTTGTAAGAGGAGTGTGGAAGAGTTTGAATTATTTTGAATAGTCAGAGATGAATTTCAAGCACAAAATACTGTTGACTCTGTGGAAGTCCGTACTGAGACCTCAGAGTGTTAACACTCTGTAGTTATGTCTACCTTACAACAGTACATAGATTAGTACTATGGATGGGAATCAAGAATCGTTTGCCTGCCTGCTTAACAATTTTCATTATTACTCCGCCGAGGAGGTTATGTTTTGTTTGTCCGTTCATTAGTTAGAAACTTAACTCGAAAAGTTATGAAATTTTCAGCATTTGTTGGTAATGGCACAAGGACGAACCCATTAACTTTTGGGGGTGATCCGGAAGAAATCCTAGATTCTGGTTTACCTTGAAATTTTCGTTAACATTGGGGTCAATGGGGCCAAATATTTTGTTTCTCAGTATCTGGGTTAATTATTGACCGAACCTAATGACATTTTCAGGAAATGTTCACTCTAAGACAAGGAACAGATGATTAAATTTTGGAGGTGATCCGGATCACTGTCTGGATCCAGGAATTTTTTTAAGGATTCTCTATTAGTTATCATTGGTGTTGCTGTGGTAATAACAACAAATGTCCACCAGATGGAGACTCATGCTTTCTCATATAGACCATGGACTTAAGAATCTTAAAATGCTCTCCAAATAAATGAGGGACTAATATTTATGGTGGTGGGGGCGGGGGGATGTTGCACTTGACGGAGGTCTGCGCTCTCCGAATGCTTTTCTAGTTGATTCTGCCTTCATTGCACATGCACAATGACGTCATGTGCACGCTGCATGGTTTTGGTCAGACTGTAACCAAAATGGCGTTGAGGCAGAAGTGATCGAGAAACATGATGCCAGGTCTACTTCTAACACTTCCAAAGTTTCCATTTCTTCAAACGGGTGGACTCCCTCCAATATGCTCAAACATTTGTCCACGCAGGAATGTGATTCATTTGATACACTACTTAGCGGCACTTGTGAATCTAGCTGCAGGACTATTGCAGACAACAAACGTCTTAGCCCCTCAAATACAAGTTTCTGAGGGCAGGGGAAAAGAAACAAGGAAAGAAGGAATGCACATGGCTGGGCTGGAGACAGAGGCTACATAATATCCCTCATGCCATTATCAAGGTCGATGGATGACTACTCCCAACAGGTGACAGACCGAGTCAAACCGTTTCCACATCGTAAAATGTGGCAATAGAGAAATTAATAAAGCGTCTTTAGTTTCACTTTCACTGTATGGGGACCCCCCCCCCCAAAAAAATAAACAAATAAATAAATAAATTGATGATGGAATCAGAATTGTTACATTCTTCTTTAATTATTACACCCCCAATGAAGAAAACAAAATGGTTGGTTACATGCGAGAGCAGAAGGCAGGGAAAGAGACTAAGCATGTGCCAAATAATTGAAGCGAAAACAGAAAGGACATCAGTGACACTTGTCTTGTCATGCTACTTGAGATGTAATCACAGTAAAATGCTGCAACACATGCACTTGCTTGCAAATCATCATCCACACAAAAACGCCATTAGATATGCACGCCATTAACCAGCGTCATCATACTGCAGTTTAATGTAACAACCATGGCATGAGTCAGACTGACTCAGAAATACTGACAGCAGATTTTTGCACATGTGCAGTGATATTAGTATGGCGTTGCCTGCTCATCCAAGCTCTGAACACTTTCTTTTGCTTGTCCTTCTTTCCTCCTTATCTGACACTAACCTTCACATAATGCTTCTCATTTCCCATTGCGAACTCTCCCTTCTCACACCTCCCTCTGGTTAACTCTCTCTTTCAGTTCATCCAGTCATCCATCACAATCCCACTGTGGCTGCACCTACTTCCACCTCTCTCAGGCCTAAGAACTTGCAAACTATGGGTGCGGTCAGTGTTATAAGTCTAAATCCAAATGAATTCAGTGGAAGTGCATGCAGAAGCAGAATAAACTGGAGGTTTGTTTGTGCCCCAGGTTAAGCCCTGTCATGTTATCACTGTTGTGTGGGTGTGATAGCAGTCCCAGATGAATATTGATGTACACTATTGCAATAAAGTGGGTGAAAATAGCTATAATTTTAATGCCTAGAGGGGTAAACTAGTGTTTGTGTATGGAACATTTCCAGATGGAGGAGCACCCATCAGTGCCAAAGGTGATGCATATGTGAATGCAATGAAATGCTGCTCTGGGCATCTATAGTCTGTCCAAATTATGCATGTTTACATATCTGTAAGTGCACTTTTCCTGTAGAAGTTTTTTGAGTGAGATGCTAAACCTGTTCTTTGCAGGCGTGAAATATAAAATGTTAGCTTTGGGGATGCAGAAATGTTGACGATTAAGTTTGTGGTGTGTGTGCACATGTGTGTGCATGCCCAGCAGCATGCGTGCGGCTGTCTTGGTGCCTGGAGATGTTTTGGTAGGAAGCACAAGGCTCACTGGCCAGGCCTCGAGAATCTCCCGTTCCAATTAACCAGCCCAGCAGCCTGCAGCTCTGCTGGCCTTATCTGGGAGAAAAGAGAGGCAGAGGGAGAGAAAAGGGGTAGGAGGAAGTGATGGAGTGAGACAGGACATTTGAAAAGAGACGCAGAAAAGGTTAGAAGGCAACGGAAAAAAGAAAGTCTGATTTTGAGGGACAAAACATGACCAAGAATCGCAAAAAAAAAAAAAAAAAAAGCAGGATCTTGTCACAATATGCCTGCTTCCTTCCATGCCCTCCATACCAACACAGACACTCTCCTTCTTGCCATTAGATGAAGGAGAAGCATCTTGGTTCAAAACAAAGACCTGCTAAAGCCTTAGTTAAAGTAGAGAGGAAGTGATGATGTGCTGATAACTGAGGTATTGTGGTTATTTTTAGAAGACAACACTATGCTGTCAATTTCTTATATGTCCTATAGCCATTGTTGAATAGAGGGTAGAAAGGACACACTTTATTCAGCAGCAATCCCTCTATATTTGACAGTCAAGTTTGTAAAATCCCAAACCTTGTTTATTGTTAGAATCTGATACACTAAAAATGATGACAGTAGGTGTTTGTATATCACCCCATGACAAATCAGGGCAACGAGACACACATAAATAGAATAAGTAGTGGATCACAATAGTAATAGATCATTACTGTCCATTTAAAGCTTGCAAAGTCGTCATCAATCCAAGGAGTATGTGACAACAGAACATTTCATGTGCATCTCAAGGTGTCAAACAGGCTGGGTTTCGCCCATTTCAACATGACTTTCAATTTGTGTTTGCATTTCAAAGACTACAACTTCAGACTCCATGGAAATCGCACCAACAAAAATAAGAGGCCATTACCGGGCACATATGGTGGCTGTCATTCTGTCTTTCCTGAATATTAAGCGGGCTAGTGGCAGGTGTTAATAGACGACATATCTGGAGTATTAACTACAGCAAACAATGTTCATGAAGGCCACATTAAGGTGTAACAATTACTTTGCAAACAAAACAGTGAGCAATTGCACCAAATATTTAACAGATGCAATGTAAAAAGTAGTAACATACTGTTACTCATACTGCTGTCTATTCTATCTCTTGTCTAATTTATTTAACTGTACTGTTTAAAGGTTTTTGCATGTTTCATAGTCAGCAAAAGCAGATGTTCAAAAGCCCATAAATACACGTTCTTCTCTTCAAATGATGTAGAGGCCCACATGTCCTTCATATTAGATTGTCCTTAGGCCCAGAGCATGTGCTGGATTTATGAATATAATACTGGATTTCATCTGCCATGTGCATTACTCTGCTCTCAGAGGTGGTTTGGGTGTGTGTGTGCGTGCATGCGTGCGATAGGATGAGGAGTCTGCCATGTCTTCATGCCACCAATGAATTATGGAAGAATCAAATGGGGAAAAAGAGGGACAGCACAAGATTGAAAGAAAAGGAATAAAGATAGAACAGAAGAGGGAGGGACACTGAGCCACACGTAGCAATTCAGAGTGAATTGGCTGTGGTAAATGACAGTCGATTACCATCTTAAATATACTGTCAAAAAGCAATTTGCTTCGCTCATGCCACAGGCCTGATATTTGCACCTTATTAGGAAGGCTGCCCTATATTTTAAGGAGCCAACCTCCCAGCCTCCCTAAGCTTCCATTTACCCATAAGCCAACTGTGTATGAGCCTAATAGAGGACATTTTACTTGAGTGAAAGGACAAAATAGAGGATTGAAGGATCGACGCAGTTGAAATGGCCTGTAATGCGTACAATTAATAACAAACCATAAACAGGCATGGTCATTCATCAGCATACTGAAGGTTTGGTTAAAAAAAAAAAAAAAAATTTCCAAACATCTTCATACTTAGAATACAAAATGTTTTTTTTTCCCCCAAGCAACAAGAGATGATAATGAAGCTAGAGCGCTTAATCAATTTTATTACACAAGATTACTATCTACAGCTATCATAAAAATGCCATTAGTAACAAACCTTATTTAATGGAAAGTTGCATTCATTACCTACCTATTTAATGTTATTAGCTTTTAAATAGTATAACTTGGAAACTTGGACTCGAAGTCTTTGCAAGAATAGGCTACCACCACATCACATTTCTAAATGAACTGACATTTCAATATCCCAACTAAAACTGATGAAGGGTTGTACTGTTGCAAACATTTTTAAAAGAGTCAAAAGAAACACATGCAATCCACAGATTTAGGGACCAAAAGCAACAATAGTCCAATGCGTGGATCTTCAATTCGCTGTTCCAGCTTAGTGACTTCCATTGACGTTAGGGTGCCGATATGATTACTGAGAGTCAAGACCCACTGATATCTGCAGCAGGTGAGCAATGTGTTTAATTTCACAGACCTTGTAGATGCTGAGCTCATTATTGGCCTCTCAATTCATTCAGCACACTTCCTATGGTGGCATATTGATCTGGGCAATATGGTTGAAAGCAGTGTCTTACAAAAGACCTCTCTCCCAGCTCCTCTTGCATTTAGTCATCTGTATCAAGTCTGTCTCATTCGAGCTCTCTTTCCTCTTTTGAGGAGGAACGGAGGAAGTAACTAAGAATAACTGATGAAAAATGGAACTGACGCCACTCTGAAAACATTGATTCAGGTGTCCTTTAGTTCAGCTCTAAATCTGAGGGAGCGGGAACATGCACAGGCATGCGGTGCCGCTTTGTGACTCAGAACAAAAAACTGGCAAGACTTTGGTTTGAAAAGATATGAGGTGACACACAGCTTTGTGTGTGCACATACGCATGCAGATACAGAAACACAAATGGAGAGCTGTGAAAAAGGGGACAGACTATGCACGTATTTGCAAGCCTCTGGGCAGAAGTAGGTTAGGCAGAAAGGAGAGGAGAGAAGACAAGCTGATTTTTTTTTTTTTTTCTCCCAGATGGGGGGGCTGGGAATGTGCTTGAGAATAAAGGATCAGATTATGTAAGCACTACTAATGCTCTCTCTCTTTCCTAAATTCATTTTTTAAAAGTCCCTACAAAATTATTTGAGCATCAAGACAAACTGCATCCGCCTCCACCCTCAGTGGGGATATTACAGACAGGGTAAATTATGACCACTAGAAAAATAATAAGACAATGCTGGGTGCCTTGGAGGCCAATTGAAACTACTCAGTGCCTCAGAATTTACTACTAAAACCAAGTGGAAAAGCAGAAGGACAGTGGTTGAGCTAATCAATACAAAATGCTCTGACCATGACCTTGCATAATAGGACACAGAGCAGAAGGTGCCGTCCCAAGTGTGTTTGTTTAGGAAAATGAGATGCTGATGATGAAGTTTACATAAGATCAATATGTTCACCTACAGTATTGATTTAGCATCATAACACAGGCGTGAGTTTTGAGCTGTATGCCAGCCTACATGTTTGACTACAACCCACACTCCATAAAAACATGGACCCAATGCTGATGCAGAAAGGAACCGTTCATTAAGTGCACACCACCACTCACCAAAAACACTGTGTTCCTCTGTCCATAACACTTAAAAAAGAGACTCCTGCTTACAATAGAGTATTTTTCTGTTTCTTCAAAACCAGAGCTATTAAATTGCACGGCCCCCAACGGGTAACGTTAACACCTTTTCACTGTTGTCACCCTGCCATGTCACCATGTTTCTCTGGGAGAGGTTTGCAACAATTATGGTATTACACAATTATTATAACTATTATTATCAGGTAGGACGGCATATTTATTCAAACCACAATGTCAGTCTGTGCAATTAGAAAATGGATGTTGGTTTTTTTTTTACATAATTTCACTTTGTATGTTTGAGCAGAGAGACAGACAGACAGAGAGTGAGAGAGAGAGACAGCTTTGTGTATTGTGTCTATTTACATAAATGTGTTTTTTACTCTGGGTGTGTGTCTGTGTATTAGTATTTCCAACCATGATGTAATATGAAACTTTAGAATTCCCATAAGACATAGGGTGACTGTAAAAGAAAAATATAGATAAACAGAACCGGGAAAATGTAACAAATTATGATGCTGGAAATAATATAATAATAACATGTTTTCATCCCAGCATCATCTGTATGTTTTCCACGATAAATTGGTTCAAGAAAAATATCAGGGATAGCTTTGGATTCATGTCTGCCCCCAAGCAATCTGAGCACTGTAGCTAAAACACTGTTCCAAGTCAAAAGGATCACATAAACAAGGCTTATAAATGTTTACAATAATGTCCGCACCATTCCTCAGAGATGAATGACTATTATAAACTGTAAAAAAACAACTCCCTGTCAGTGACATATTTACTGTTTACAACACAGAGCCACCTGTGAAAGTTAAAGGGAGACACCACTTGGGGTAATCACCTTTGCCATATGCCTGACTGAACCACAGCCAGTACATACTGTGCTCATCCACCAGCATTAAAGGAGATACAATGAGCCAGTAATGGGCCATTTCATAATGATGCCATACACTGAAAACAGTAAACAACACTCCACCTATCCTAATATATTTCTATTTGTTTATTTTTCTCTATTCATTTAAATTACGCTGATTTACTTGTTTTTCAGTCACTTCAGGGGACCAAACTCCAGCGCTATCTGAAGGGTACTGCTGCTACTGCCCTCTATGCTATTGCTGTTTGAGGTTATTTTTCTGCCAAGTCAAACAGTGAGTCAAAATGTCAGGTTTGCATCTTTCTTTTATAATCCTTACACAAAGTGTCATTGTCAAAAAGAGTTTAGGGAAGTAGTTGGTGGATATGTGACAGGTTGGCCCACAGGCAGTGCCAATGGATTTTTGTCAGGTTGCTGTACATCAGGGGGGAAAAAAAAACAAAATTGAAGATTAAACATAGCAAAATAAGCTAAATGCTGTACCCTGTAGTTTGGTCAGACATGCTGTGTAGTGTTGTTTAGAGAGGTCTGTGACTATTGCAGCGGGACTGCATGTTATAACATTAGTTTGGAGGTGAAGCAGTAATAGGCAACCTCAAATGTTTTTGCAGATCCTCTACTACAGTTCACAGCAGAGGGAATGTACCGCTCTTCCCTCTTTGAATATGAAAGCCTTCCATCATATATATCTTTTATCACTAACCCTAACCACCTGCTATTTACCCCATTTCTTCTTCAATCTCCCTATATCAACTCCCACTGTCCTGTGTTCTGTCATGTTCCTTTCAGGCCTCCTACTGTGTTTACCTTCTTAAGCACCCGCTAACCACTGCTAAGCCCCAGCAACAATAGTGTGGAAGAAAAGCAAGGAGCCAACTGGGTCATCAGTGAACAGAAACAAGCTCTCCCTTTCATCCTCAACCATTACCAAGAGAGTAGAGGAGGAAATATGGGGGGTAGGGGAGGCAGGAGCAGACAGAGAGGATGCAAGTGAGACTAAAGTGCTTGGGTAGAGGCTAAGCATGGTGAGGGGACATAGAAAAGCCCCCTGCTACACAGGCAGGATTTGGTGAGTGCAGATCTTTGTTGATGGTTTCCCAGACGGCAGGGAGGCCGCGTGTGAAGAATGAGAAGAGGGCAGGAGGACTTGAAACACTGAGTCGCACATTGGGAACAGCAATAACACAGCTGGGAGGATAAGCACTGATGACAGTGGAAGTGCAGGGGTAAAGAGGGAGGAGTACAAAAGAGAAGGGGGCACAAGTACAGCTGCACAGGGACCTTGGGGTGCCAGGAAATAGCATTAGTACAAACTGGGCACGGACAAGTTAGCGGCACCGTCTACTGGATGACAGGAGGAATGTGTATGTCTCAAAATGTACAGAATCAGAATTGTGTTTGAAAAGAGGGTTCACATTCCTAGGAATTTGTTTCAGAGATTTTGGTACATGCCTAGAACATGGAGCAAGTAAGCATGCAGTAAAAAATAAATAAATAAATAAAAACAGAACAAAAAATAAAAAGCAAAATTAAGTTTCAAAATATACAATATACAGTGTGGACAAAACCAGTGGGTTTGAATGAGACTATAATGGTACCAGTTATGGTTCTGTGCAGTAATTAACAGTGCATCTTAATCAGCAGGTGACTAAAATGACAATCCAGTGTATTTGGTGTTGATGTTATCAAGAGTTCAACAGTTTAACAGGAGAGGGGGACGAAGCTGTTTTTGTGGCATGAGGTTCTGGTCCAAATGGATCATAGCCTCCTGCCTGAGGGAAGTGGTTCAATAAGTCCATGTCCAGGGTGAAGGGGGTCAGCTGTGATCTAACCTGCATGCCCCACAGTCCTGGAGGGGGTACAGGTCTTGGAGGGATGGGATGCTGCAGCCGATCGCCCTCAACACAGCATAGAAGCAACTTTCTGAAAATCTATGACCATCTCCACTGTTTTCTGGGCATTCACCTCCAGGCTGTTGATGCTGCACCAGGAAACCAGCCAGTACATCTATAGTATTCTTACAACATGCTACTGGTACATCACAAGAGTATTAGTGAATTAATCTGTACCATATTACGCAATCAGGTGTGTAGACTTGGATGTGTGCCGAGGAACGTCTGCTCGCATTGAGAAAACATGGCCACATATTGAGATGCACAATGTGGAGCATTGTAGCAAGGTAGGCGTAAGAAAACAAAGCTCAAGCAGTGTTGGGAGCAGTAAGGTAAGAGGAACCAAGCGGGAAGAGAACATCCAATTCAATTTTAAAACGGCGCCGGCTCAGAGTACAAACACAAAGGCTTCATTACAGGCAGATCCCGGTTGAAGGCAAGAGCTAATTCATCGTCTTCAAGCACCACGAGAGAGGAACAGCAGGGGTGGGAATTGGGGTGTGGGGGGGGGGCACGGAGAGCAACACGACGATCAGCAAGGAAAAGACATGAGAGCATGAAGGGGAAAAAAGGGGATGAATGAAGGAATGACACAGCAGCAGTTTGTCTGAAGGAGGCAGAAAGTTCAATACTAACAGTGCTGCTAAGAACATGCTAATGCCATATTAAAATGAAATATGGGGTAAGTGAGGGATGCCTTCCATTATGGGATGAAGATACATGTAAAAATGTAAATAAATATGGTGAAAGTAGGGGCATATTACTGCAGTCATGACTCTGGTCACAGATTAAGTTATCATTATAAATAAATGACCGGCTGCTGAGAACATGGGTTGGACTAAAAATAGGTTGTTTGTGGATATACACACAATTAGATTGTGAAATACAGGCTGCACATCTCCAAGCTAATAGATACATCTCTCTGTTCTTGTAAACATGAGTAGGTAGCTGTGGAAATATCATGGACCGCAGTAGTCTCCATCTTGCGCATCCATCCATGTCTGCAGACTTTCACACAGCTTTTACAAATCTCATGTTGGACTGGCTTCTTAACTGTGTACATGCATGACTAAAATCCAAACTCAATATGGTTTGCACTCTCAAAACATGCAAATCCAGTCACTAGAGTTGGAACAAAGTTAGGACAAAAAGAGCTAAAGTGATAAATACGTGGGTATTTCAGCCAATTTTAAAAGAAAGAAGAAAAATACAGAGAATAGTACTCCTGGTCAATGTGACTTCCAAATTCTTGTTGAAATCCTACCTACTTATTCATCATAACCAGAGTTTTGTCCTTGACCTAGCATTACATAATAAATGGTTATTGTGTTCTCTCATTTGTAGTGTATGACAGTTGTATTTGTCTATTTGCAGCACTTTGTTTACAGTTGAAGGAATGTTTATGGTGCTCTTTTGGCCAGGTCATTCTTGAGAATTCATGAGATTTTTATCTCAATAATACTTTGACCTGGTTAAACAGCAGATATATGAAATCACTACATAAGCAGTGTATGTGCTTTCTTCTGAACACACAAGGAATGGAAGACTGAGGACAAAAGACTGGAAACAGTGTGTGGTTAAATGCAAAACAATGTTGCAGTATCAATTATCTTCATTATGTGAATCAGAGTGTTGATTCAACACAGGAAAGTAACACATACTGTATGCAGCTTGTGATAATGGCTCACATCCTGGCAAACTGTCAAAAGGTCTAGAACCACCGTTCTTCAATTACATAGCTGTTATGTTTAGATCCCGCTAGTTTTTCACATGTATGAATGAGATAATTAAGCAATGATAAATATCCATCAAGCGCCTTAATGATGATTTCACTGATCTATTCACACACGGCTGTTGTCCAATAGAAAGCAAAGGACTTCTTTAGCACTAGACTTGTCCCGATCCAATATTTGGATCGGATCGGCCACTGATATTAGCAAAACAATGCGTATCGGTTCGGCCGGCACGGAAAAAATCCAATCCAGACTCGCGATCCAGTTTTTGAAACTTTGACCCGGGTTTTCCAGCGCACCAATTTAGATAATCCATTCCATGTTTTTGCTGTGGTTTCCCTAAAATCATATTCCAGCACACCTTCAGCACATTAGCGTCTCTCAATTTACCTCTCAATTTACCATCTTCTACATTTTGAGAGGGGGGAGACTGAGGAGTTGAAGGCATTTTTGTTTTCACAATATTATTTGCACTGACTTTTTAAAGCCTTGGTTTACACTTGTTCAAGAGCTGATGCTGAGTTCACAGACTATTTTACACTCAGGATGTTTGTGTGTTTTGCTTTTTTTTTTTAATACAGTTTAGTCTTATTTGCACTTTTTACTGAAAACTGATGCCATTTCTGTTCGTTATTTATAATGATATCTATTTTGTGTTTATCCTTGAATAAACAGGTCAGTTTCTTGTTTCCAACCATTGTGTATTATTCAAACTAGCTAGATAGCTGTTATCGACAGTACTAAAACCCTTTAAAGAAGTAAGGAAGATAAATAACTTTAAAAAATTTTAATACATGCTGGTATCGGTATCGGCCAGTATTGGTATCGGATCGGAAGTGCAAAAAAATATCGGTATCGGATCGGAAGTGCAAAAACCTTGATCGGGACATCCCTATTTAGCACTATTAGTTTTATGAATTGACAGTAACCTTCAAAAGACTAAAGGCTTTTAGGTGTTAATTTCTGACTGTCAACACATTGTAGAGCGCCCCTGTGCTAATGACTAAAGGTCAATAGATGAAGACCCTCTGCCCTCGTCTCACTCACCCGCCCCCCCTACCCCCTGTGTAAAACTACACTGCAGGTGTCTGCTGCTCTGACACAGAGACACAAATACATACACAGTAGCATCCAAACACTAGGGGCAGGGAGGATACTGAGGTTTGTGGTCCCAGGTGAAATGCCTCTCTGTTGGGTGTGAATCAGGCTGTGGCTTGGGGGCGGGATGTCGAGAGGGGGGCAGAACAGGCAAGGAAGACAGGGATGGAGGATAGTGTCAAACCAGATTAAAAATGCATGGCTTTGCTCTAGCTAGCGTAACAATGAGTGTCCTCATTCGTTGCCTGTCACCTCTGGGAACTCATGGGACACGGTGGAGGGGGGAGAGAAATGAAGTGGGGGAAAAAAACAGGTGTACCAGTGGGTCAGTATATGAAGCAAGAAAAAAAAAAGAGAACAAGTAGAGGAGAAGTAGAGGAGAGTCGTAGGTGAACTGTGATTCACAGCAGGACAGGAAAAGGTGAGGAGAGATTAACATGAAACTTGTGGAGGAGGGGGGCAACAAGGTGTGGCTTGGTTGGATGTGAAATAATGACCTCTGTAGGCCACATAATTTACCACATACACACACATTAACTTTGAATTGAGAACATCACGATCCAGACAGTGTTGAGGTCTGGCGTTCTGCCATTTCTCTCCATAATGAGCTATATGAAGTATGGTGGAGTGCATGAAAGGAACGTAAAGGCTTCAGTTTATGCCAGCCATAAGGACATGACACTTGGCCTGTGCGAACCACCATTAAGGAACACCTTCTTTGCAATTCATCACTTGCACTCTAACAATGATTTGACTAAACACTCTGCAGATGAGGGGTATAGGATCAGCAGGGCACCAGAGAAGGTCCAGCTCACAGCAATAGCGTCCCTGTAGCTCCAGCAGCGTTGGCACAATCAGCACATTACACAACTGATGCCGAGAAGAGAAAGGGTGACAAGTGACAACAGTCATCTGGGAGCATCTTCTCCGCGACCTTGGCTAAAAGGAAGATTGCCATTTTCGGCGTGATAAAAAAGGTCCCCTCCACTGAGCAAAACAGGAAAAAGTGAAGAAAAAGGCGAGAGAACAAGGGAAGGATAGATGGCCAATGAGTTACACATGAGTGCATCCAAACAGCTTTTTAATTGTGTGTGGAGGAGAGCTGAGGCTGTAGCTGTAAATAACCTGTGTAGATCTGAACACTCAGAAAGGTAGGTCTGTGTGTGTGTGTGTGTGTGTGTGTGTGTGTGTCACATAAGAAGAGATTTCCCAGTGTGTGTGTGTTTGGGGAATAGCAATGACCTGTTAAGGTTGTAAGGTGATAATGATGGGGAAAGAGCACATTAGACATGTACATGAATGCGCCAAGCAGCGCTGCTTTGCTTCGTGTCACCTCCACATCCCTGACTACAGCTGACAATGTGACATTGGCCCATGTCTGGAGCACTCACAAGGCCAAGTCAACACACCTCTGACCTGGATCATCCCCTTTGCTACTCATTTACGACTCACTGAACACATAATCCAATTACAAGCTGCTGTGATATTTTACAACAAAATTAATATTTAAAAGCATAGACTATAATAATATTATCAATAAAGCAGCAATGCTACATTAAAATTTACAACCTAGCTAATAAAAGCTTTTTGAAGAGACTGTTAACCATTAATACTGTAGAATACTTTGTATTTTATATCGTCTGGGATTTTGAGGAAAATGTGTTAAACAAAAATCAAATGTCTAATCTAAAAATCTAATGAAAACATGAAAGAACAGTTTCTCTTGTCTTATTCAATCTGATATGTTTTAGTTTTGAAGGGCATGTGTTTATCAAATCAGTACATGAAACAAAAATCAAACCTAAAACTCAACAAATCATTTCTTCATAAATGTTATATATATATATATATATATATATATGAAGGCATGTGTGCAGGCATGTTGCACCTCCCAGATTTAGAAGGCAAACCTTTCACTCCTTAGTTTTATTATCTGCAATGCATTGTCATTCAGAATCTCATTTGTCAGAAATTTCCTGTCACTTTCATCCTGCCAGTCACACAACAGCACATCACAGAAATCTGTGACCAATATGCATATGAGGGAGCTGTGGAAATGGGAATCGCACCGGTTCCATTGTCTCTAATGAGCTGAGGTGCCACGCATAACCAATCAAGTCTGTCTCCTGTAATGGGGCCCAATGACACCTGTAGGACACCGAGCCTCTACAATAATCCAGTGGCACTTGTATTAAAACTCGGCTGAAAAAAAAAAACAGGCCTGGTTGTGGAGCTGGAATGAACACTCAACACAACTTTTGATTGTGTCCCACTGGATTGTCCAAAACATCCAACGGAAACAAAACACTTTGCAAGAATGAACTAATTTAGAGGCAAATGAAATGTCCTAATGAGAAACACAGCCTCTCAGGTTCTTTAAATATAAAAGTGTTGTCCATTTATCTGTCAACCACCAAACCAGGTGAAATCAACATTCATAGTCGTTTCAATACAGATTAAAAACTTCGCTCTTTGCTAAACCCATCAGGCTGGTTAACCTGTAAACAAATATTATACGCCAAGATTAATATTTTTAATGAAAATTCAAATAATGATAATTAAACAGAAAACCCAATTACTGAAAAGTAGTTTGGTAAAATGAATTTTTAATAAAACAACAATAAAACAACAAAAATGGAAGTGAGGAAACTGTTTTTTTTTTTTTTTTTATGGGAAAAGTACAAATAGATCAATGTAAAGGAACTAAAAGTATATAAAAGCCATTAATAAATATATGCTCATAAAAACTAAACCAAAACCAACACACAATGTAAGACACTAACCAACTACAAAGCACATAGGCTATTGTAAAAACAGAGGTGTGAATATTTGCAAGCAGATCAGTTAAATTAGTCTGTGTAGAAGGGAATTTATCATTCTACATGCAAGTCTTTCCACCCTTCGGTCATTTTGTTTCAGTTGGCTTCAGGTCAAAACCAAGTTTTACAAATGTCAAACTTCCCAAATGCAATCATTATGGCTTAATGTACGTGTATAACTCAAGTCACTACACCCCTCAGTGAATACTAGCTCTCAAAGTGCAGCACAGAAGCAGCCTAAAGGCATTCGTTTCAGCGTGCGACTCCCCAGTGGGACTCAAACCCTTAAACCTTAACAGTTGTTGCTGCTCTTTGAACGTAATGATCAAAACAATCGCACACATATAGAAGTCTTGTAAAAAATGGTCTCAGTAGACAAAGAAAAAAAAAGTTTACCATTATGAAAGACGGACACAATGTCAATTTACTTTGTCAATAAAACTTAAAGGAGTGATGATCCAAAGCCATAAGAGAAGACACAAGTTACTATCTGCAGGGGAAGCCGCTGCAGTTTACTTTCAGCTCCTATGAAGAAAATGCTGCCCACATAGACAGCAGTGATTAAAAGGTGAGCTGAGGAAGAGCTCTGCCTCCCAGAAGTTTTTGTGTCCTCCCACTCATCCTCATTGATTCTTTTCATTCCTGTTCCTGTCTGGCTCACAATCGCTTTTCACTCTGTCTGGATGTATAGTTGTTTGTCAGCCCTGATGCTCTAGGACGGATCTTAACCTTGAACAGAACAAATGCAGAGACTCTGACAGACAAAAAAAAATGCATCCAAAAACCATCCTGATATCTACAAGCACAAATGTTTTAATCATGAACATTTTCAGTGTTTTTGTAGCATTCTAGATCATATATCATGTTTCTTATTATGCATATCAACATAACGACACAGAAATCTACTATCTATCTGTAATGTACTAAAATTATCAGCATGCAATCTGGTGTTTAATTATATTATTCTTCGTGAATATTATTAGAATGATAGTAGAAAGTGTTACTTTTCTGCATACTATTTTTGGCATACTTTTCAATATAGCAGAAAATCAGTGCATTGCACATTGTGCTGTTAACATTTTTGGAACACTATCTTTTCCTGTTTGAATGGGGCATGGATAGAGCAAAGAACACCATAATACAATGTCAGCTAAGCGGTTCACACTGGACTAATTCCTCGTAAATTACACTAGAAATTGACAAAATTATCTGTATTTTTGAAACGGAATATCTAATAAATTAATTTCAAATGCACTAATTTGGCTCTGATGCAGCCTACTCCCCACCAAAATCTTGTGTTGGGGATTTGAGACAATGTGCTGGTGTCCACACAGAGGCGGAAAAAACACTTGCAGCACAAGGAGAAATGTTGGGCTGAAGTGTTTGTGCAACAAGAGGACAAATGTTGCACAAAGGTTTTGTTTCTATGACAACATATTATCACTGATTTGGCATTTCTGTCTCTTGTGATCTGGATACAATTAAAAAAAAATCTTCAGTATTTACTGGGGTAACAAGCTTGGTCCCACTTGACTGGCTAGGTAAAAGTTTAGCTGTAAATTTCAGTGATTTAGGCTACACATTGTTAAGAGCTGTACAAAACTGATGGGATGCTCTGATAAAACTGTTGGGCAGTGCTTTTTCTCAGCCACATATGCTCCTTCCTTAATACGATGTAAATAAAGACACAAGATGAACAAAATTTGCTTTGTTTTTTGCACTTAATTCTCAGGTTCACTATAATTTGATCCTATTCTTTTAGTCTTGTTCATTGTGACTCCAAATATAATCAGTTACAGTTGTATTAGTTACAGGACTCTTATAATAATGATAATCTGTATCGGCCCTATACAGAGTGGTTTAGGTTTCCACTGAGGTCCATGTTCTTGGCTTATAAAAGTAAACACATAACAGTACACATGTTGCCAGTACTTGAGTGTGAGAAATTAAGGATGATATTCACCCAAAAAGCTAGGCACAAACTGGAGTTTGGGTCAGAGGTTAACTAAAAGATCTAATTTTATGTCCTTCCACAACTGCATGCTAACATCTTATAATAGATGACATTTACATTTCAGCTGCAATTTGACCATTTCAGCAGTGGTAATAATGTGAAGTTACCCAGATTGCTGCTATACTAAAGTGATTCAAATCAAACTATTATCTGTCTATAGAACAATAAATCACTCTTTAAATGTTTCTGAAGCTGTAAAACAGTGTACTGTATTATTAGAGCAGTATTCAGCTCCTTGGTGTTGATCATAGTGGGAATGCAAGTGAAATATAGCGTAGTTGACATAAAATAATACTCGTCTTTATTTAGTCAAAGAAGGCATTGGGAATGTGTGAGGAGATGAGGGACTGGCATGGAAAAAAACAAGAGAAGCCTGAGGCAAAGAGAAGAGCTAAGGCTGATATATGTGGATGATTAACGATGCCAGCCTCAACTGGATGGGAAAATATGAGCGCTGTCCGGTTTGCATAGCAGAGGAAACCCAGAGGCAGAGACATATATGCCGCTAATGTTGACCCCAAGGCAAGGGTCACAGCTGACGGCAAAGCATGCGTTCTCAGGAGCTCGGTTCCTCAACTAGCGCCAATGCCATTATTTTCTCAAAGCAGATCACCCATCAAGAAACAAAGTCAATCTTGCCTAAATAACTCGTAGCCGCCTTTGATAAATCTGTGCGCATCAGCTTTTAATCAAAAAGATGCTATATGACCACTATTCTTTTGAAATGGGATGATCAAAGGTGATATTCATGTACACTTCATATATCAACATAATTGCCATTTCACTTCTGAGACATAGCGTGCTTGGCTAGAAACACACAGAATGAATCACTGGTAAAGGAGGGGAACAATTCCATGAAAGCTATAGCTTCCTCAGGACTTGGGGTGAGGCAGTTGCTCAATCGATTGATCACTCCCTTTGAAGCTGATGGACTCAATTAATTATTAAACAGTGTCTTTTAACGAGGTAAAGTGCCTTGACTGTAGGCCACAAAGCCAGACCATAAAAGCTATGTATAGCCCGTCTGCCTGGGAAGAATAATGAATGCCAAAATTAACAATATGCATTTTTAGAGTGCACAGAAAAGAGCCTTTTAACACGAGGGTCAATGCTTGTACCTACAAATGCTTCATTAGCCTTTGACCTCCGAGTGCGCCAGTTATACAGTACATTAGCCAAGGGCATTGCTGATCTTAAATATACAATAAGTGCAGTAACCTTCATTGCAAAGATTTGCAGAATAAGGGACTCTTTATAAAAATATACGTAGTCAGTCAGTACTGGCCTCCTAAAGTTCACCAAAATCACTGTCAGAACATAATATAGGAGACTGGAATTGCTTTTTCCGAACACTACATGTTTTTTTTTTTAAATCCAGGGCAGCCCGCCAACTAGTCTATCATATGGAAAGTTGTATCCTGCCAGATTCATTCTCTTCTTGCAGCTCTTTACAGTGAAGTGTAACAAATCAAAGTTTCAGGACTGAATTGCTCACAAATTACCCAGATGTCATCTGATACTACATTCACACATCACGCAAGAGTGGGACAAATCTGTTTTATTTTTTTGCCTCATATTGCTTGGGGGTGCTCTCGTTTGGTTCAGATTTGGACCACTTCCCTATGTGGTCCTAAATCAAATACAGACCTCATTTCTTCCGACGCAATCTTAGGCTGACATGTTACGTTTGATTGTGCATAATCTTTTCATCCCTCTTGATCAACATTTGTCAAAATGTGACTGTGGGAGCCACCGTATGTCTGTGCTCAAATGTGTGACACCAAGATACTAATAGTGTGTGTACATAGTCAGAGAATTCCTGGCCAATGATTGCAGCAAAAGTTTTCCCCATTATTCAACACCAGACCAGTTTCCTGAAGTAATCTAATGCTGTGTTTGGGTCCCTTTAGCACCATTCTTCTTCATTCCTCTTCCATTTGATTTAGCTGTTTGTCACTGTACTCGAATTGGAATAAATAACGGTCGCCATCAAACTGAAATGACTTGTGGCTGTCCTCTCGGTCTGCAGGATAATCAAACATTGCACAAAGCCTTTCAGCTTTCCAAGTTCAACCATATAAGTCAGGCTGACACATGTAAACTAGGCTATGTATTTAGTCAATCGCTACAGAGATGAGAAATTATTTATGTTAAAGTCATCTTCAGGAGGCTAGTGCAGAGTCCCACACTAAATTCTCCCACCAGAGTCCTTGTTTCTGTCAATCTTTACAACAGATGGTAAAAGGTAAAAATTCACAGACCAAAAAACAAAACATCTAGGACCTTAATTTGAGAAAAGAAATAGAAAAGTGACCAGTTTAAAGTGACGCAAAAGGTAGTAAATTCAAAATGTCATAAATTTAAAAGTCTTTGTATCAATTCCTATAAAAGACTATTATCAATCTGATCATTTTCAACAGTTGAACCAACTTTTGCCGACGACAG
>JAPSES010000104.1:9366-26131 GCA_029822895.1 Maxillicosta whitleyi
CCCCCCCCCCCCCCCCCCCCCCCCCCCCCCCCCCCCCACAAACTCATTTTAGGTCAGGGGTCACTTTCCAATATGATCTGAGGTAACAGACCCAGGCCAGTAAAATAATATGTAAAAAATGTCAACTGTGAAATTACACTATAAACAACTTTACATTTACAAACTATCCTTTTAAGAACTTTGAAAAAGTTTAAATTTCTTAAGAAAAATCTGTGCAATTTTAACAATATTCTGTCTCATTTTATCTTACAAATGTGCAGGACAATGTAAAAACACTGGATCTACATTTAGAACCAGGCAGAACATTGGTCCAATTCCATGTAATTTTGTTCTTTTGAAAGTAAAACAAAGAGGAATGAGTGAGCTGTCCTTATTTATAGGTTATTATGCCTGGTTCTGATCCACTTCAGATTGAATTGGGCTGAAGGTGGAACCGAAACTAAAATCATTTTAATGTGTCACATTTACATTTCTCTAATTCATCCACAGGCCGCATGTTTGACACCTGTGTTTTTGATGTTTCCTTCTTCAGTCACACCTTCATCATCATCATCATCATCTTCATCTACAGAAGCTGATAATGATGGAATGTTTGAGGGACACATCTGGAACATACAGGACGGGTACAGGAGGACCCGAGCTGAGAACCACTGGTTCACATTATGTGGAATACAGACTGGGGGGTGGTGGTGGGTGGGGGGTAGAACCTATGGGGAGCAGCGTTTCCTGGTTGGAGGGGGGGGCTGTGTACCTGTGATGTGTGAGTAAACACGCAGCAGTCAGTGAGCAAGACTGAGTGGAGCTTTGAACTCCACCACCGTCCTACGGTCCAATAATAATAATAATAATGTGTTTGTCTTATGTTATGGTTCCACTACATCACAGGTGTCAAACATGGGGCCCGGGGGCCAAATCTGGCCCACTAAAAAGCTCCAGTTCAGCCCTTGAGATGAATTTGTGAAAAGCAAAAATGACCCTTAGATACAAATCCTTTTAGTTCTGTTCCTCATTCAGAACAATTCCATCTCAAATGTGTAGAACCAGTGAACTAACATAACATAGAAATAATCACTGCAAATGTTTCTCTTTGTAAATGTAAAAATATTCATGTATTTACACTTAAAGTATAATTTCTCCAAAAATGTGAATAACATGAACAAATATGAACCTGAAATGTCAATTTTATCAATATTCTACCTGTTATTAAATATTTTGTGTGTTTTTAGATCCACTGTGATCTGTATGTTATAATGAACATGTGAAAATAAACTACATTACACAGATTTTTTTCAGTTTGTTCCTGTTATTCACAGTTTAAAAGGACAGTTTGTAGATGGAAACATTTCCATAACGTAAAACAAACAGAAGCGTTTGGAGTTGACATTATTTATATATTATGTTATTATTTTACTCTTCAGATGAACGTGGAACTGAACTCAAATGTTTGACACCCCTGGTACATACTAGTACCTGGTACCGACCCGACTCTGGTACCAGCTTATTCCTGGAGGTGGTTTCCATTCCAGGATCTGAACCCAACGTCTGCTGATGAAGACACGCGTCCTTTCACAGACCGTCATCAGACTCCTGGTACATTTACGATAAACTTCAGAATCTGTGTTTTTTTTGTTTGTTTTAATAACGTGTCATGCATTGATGATGCAATCACACAGAGATAACTCTGACCAATCAGTGCAGTGTTTACATTTGTGTCACATTTTAGATTCTTCACCAGTTTTGGAAAACTTTGAACGAGCAGGTACTAAAAAAAAAAAAAAGGTACCAGATTCCAGGTTCGTTTATGCAACTGAAACACAAAAAGAGCCGGTACCATGTCGGGAACGGCGGTGTCTGGGGTCAGTGACCAGTCCGTCACAGCTCAGGTGGGAGGAGTCTGTGCCAATGACCACAAGGAGCTGCGACTAAGGCGGGATCCTAATTCACCCCTTGGCCCCTCCCCCTTACCCTCTGTTTTTGCACGTTCACGTGAAAGGGGAGTGTTGTCCCGATTCTCACTAAGGAGGGGAGGGGCTACAGGCCAAGGGCTGGGATTGGGCCATGGTCACAACAATGGGCACTAACATCAGTTACGTGACAGAACTGTTGCATCAGGTGTGAGCTTTTACATTTAAAGAACAAATGTACGAAAGTCATGTAAGAATGTTCATGTGTTTGAAGGAAAAAAAACCTCAGACTGAAGGTTTGGAGGCTGGACTAATCTGATTTTCAAAGCCTTATTTTGTTCATATATGTACAGTGTTGGAAGACGCCAAAAATTATAATATTAATAGTAAATTAATACAGTTACAGTAAAAATCCTTAGACCACCCTTGGTTTTCTTCAGTTCATTTTTTTGCCTGGTCCAACTAAACGTCCATTTGTTTGGAATATTTGACAAAAACAGTGTTTTTATTCACTCTGTTTTCTTTTCTGTCTGTTTTAGTCACATGACACACACAGGACTTCGGACTGGATTATAGAACCACTGTTTCTGATGACTTTGGATGGTCTAATAATTTTTTCCATGACTGTATGTTGCCTTTTCACAGGGATGCATGGGGTCACTGGTTCAATTCCGGCCGGAGACACATGCAAACACTGAGCTGCCAGTGAGGGTCCAAGACCCTTAATGCTCCGCCCAATGGGCAGCACGGTGGCGCGGTGGTTAGTGTTCGTGCCTCACAGCAAGAAGAACCATGGGTTCTTTCTGTGTGGAGTCTGCATGTTCTCCCCGTGACTGCGTGGGTTCTCTCCAGGTTCTCCGGTTTCCTCCCACTTCCAAACACATGCACCTGGAGAACAGGTTCATTGGTAACACACTAGTGTGTGTGTGTGTGTAAATGGTTGTCTGTCTGTGTGGCCCTGCCATGAACTGGGGCTCATCCAGGGTGTACCCCGTACTGTACCCCACCTTCCGCCCGTAGTTGCTGAGATGGGCTCCAACCCCCTCCCCCAACCCCGAAAGGGACTAAGCGGTGTAAAATGGATGGATGGATGTTTTTCGCTCCAGTCCTTTTGCTGACGCTATAATTGTGTTGCTCTAGAAAATAAAAGGTCAGGGGAAGGGGGCGTGTACTTTAGGTCAAACATAGACGCCACAAGAAGCTGACGTCAGAATGTTCCAGGACGCAGATGAGTGTTTATGGAACAGCATTAACAGTCCGGTTCACTAAGACTTCGTAGTAAATGTGGGTTTAAAGGTCTGTGAAACGCACGTCTGAACCTCAAACAAAAATAAAACAAGTGACTGAATGTGAAGTGTGGACCAGAGGGGAACCTCATTAAAAGATGAGTTTAACTCCACCTCCAGGTTCTTTCCCATCACATCCTTCCATCTGATTTAATTACAGCCGTGTGACCTGGTCATGTGACCTGGGCGTGTCCACAGCGTGCGCTACGTTGGATCGATCTGATGAGACGCTGAATCTGCACACGTTGAACAGTGGGATTCAGGACAGAACAGAACAGAACCGGGCCACGGTCTGAGGCGGACAAAAGATCTACGTTTGCGTCTCTACGTACGGACGATGAGGAAACATTACAACCAAGGACACTAGCTTTGTTCTGACCCAAACCCTAAAACCTTCTCCACAGGAGCCTTAACACACGCCTGTAGACGGAACAGTGGCGTCATTTCACTTTGTTTTGGTCATTTGTTTCCACGCTCTCATGATCATATGAAACATCTTGTTCTGGTCCGAGCTGTGGTTTGGTTCAGAACATTTAGAAGAAAACAGTGGGATGACCTCTGACCTTTCCCCCCCAGAAACCCACCCGCAGGGCTGCTTCAGGCATCGTTTGTTCTTTCTCTGACACAGATAACGCCCCTCCCACTGCGTCGATATTAAAAACTCTTCATTTACCAATAGCTATATTTCAATATAAATTCATATAAAACAATTTCAAATTAAATAGGTGAAATAAAAAAGACAACACTTCAAGGCAATTTCTCATGGAATTCATTTTTCTAGAAAACAAAAACAAAAAAAAAACAAAAAAAAAAAACTGCCTCATCGTATGGACCCATTAACATCAAAGGCCGAGACTGGATCTCCTTGTTCGCTTTTGCTTCCTGTTTGTTCAACAGACGTGGTCCATAGTTGAACACAGCGCCCCCCAGTGGCTGGTAGGGCTAGTAATGCATGCTGCAGTCCATTATGAATGCCACTTATTTGTTTTTTTTTTTTGTTTTTTTTTTAAGAAATCCACATTTAAAATCACATCATCCTGTACAAACATGGAATCATAGTCACATCTAGGAATAACGCATCAGAAGAATCAAAAAAAGGGGGGGTCGGCGTGGTGGGCTTTCAAAGTCCCGCTGTCCTCCCCTTGAAAACTCAAATCCACACTGCAACATCGATTTAAAAAAGTGGATGGGTGACGGTTTCCTTCCAGACTCTGGTAGATTGTCACAGGTCGATTACATTTCAGGCCATGTTCATGTCCTCGGCTGAAGGTTATGAGGAAGACGGCGGCCTGAAGGAGACGGTACACACAGCTCTGTAGTGTTCACGGTTCCACGGTGGTGTTGACGTCTTCAGGCTGCTCGTCTCTGCCCTTCCATTCATCTGATGTGATTTTAACTGGGTCCCACAGACCGCCAACGCGCCACAGATCTGATCAGTGTTCAGTGAAGTGTGAAAGTGTCAAAACAAAAAGGTCCGATGCCAAAATTCTGCCCAAACGCAGCTTGAAAGTGCAGGAAGGAGCCTTTGGAGTCCACTGGTGGATCAAACCCCTAACCCTGGCAGTGATAGTGATTGCTCCGCTCATTCTGGAAACCTCACCATGCAAGTGTTCGTGTACAGTCTGAGCTAAAGTTTGTGTTTGGTCCAGTGAGTTCCTTTGCGGTGACTAAGCATGGCTAACTCCAGGTGTGTCCAGTGCAGTTCAGCTCCACAGTTCCAGATTAAAGAACCCCCTTTTTCATCCTCCGGGTACGATAGTGGTTTTCCTGTCTTAAAACTGAACCTTAAAGAGGCTCTCGGTGCCGTTGGTCCGTCAGCTGTACTCAGCCGTTTAAACTGAAATCTCGTAGGTGGTGCCTCCGACGCCCGTCACCTTCTTCACCCCGCTGGCCTGAGGTTTGTGGGCGGGGCTCTGCGCCAGTACCGAGCCAGGGTACGCCACCCCGGGCCGGGCCGACACACTGACCGGGTGGGAGGGAGAGGAAGGGGCGGAGCAGGAGGAGGGAGAAGAAAAGGGCTGACCGCCATTGGTCCAGCTTAAAGGTTTCATCTGGATCAGCTCATCCCTGATTGGTTGATAAACACAAAGAAAAAAAAACAATTAGAGAAAGAGGAGAGGGGCAGGACAATGAGACAAATACATTTTATTTTATATATTACAGATGCAAAACTAAAACCAACAGTGTATAAAAGAAACCTACAATGAACAGTGTTGAAGTTAATTAAAAAGAAATGCAGGTAAAAACCAGCCTTTTCATTTTACTTTCATGTGCATGACTTTGTATAAAATGACTTCTATAAAGCAATACTTACATCATAACACCTGAGAAACCCAAACTAACACTGAAAATGTCCATAAAACTAAAACTGCACAACATAAAACTAAAGGTACTTATCCATAAATAACTAAAACTGAACTAAAAAAAAACAAAAAAAAACTACAAAGACTGAAGTCATATTTAATAAACACTTGTTACACTGATGATTTCAACTTCAATCAAAAACTACAACTATGGAGGTTATTGTTGAGTCTGCTATAAACATGAATGTTTCCAAACTCTTCTAATGCCATTAAAGCATCATTACACATGTGTTTATTGGAACATAAATACAACTTAAATAAGGCTGATGTTCAGTATAATGATGAGGCAGACTGTTCCACAGAGAACGTTCTCATCAGTTTAATTCACACTAAATCAGGTTGGAAACTAAAACGGTTCCATGTTTGTATCTTGTTTTCATGAGCGCAGACACAGATGCATCTGTAGAAGGACAGAGATACGAGGCTCCAAAAGAAGACCATGTGAGGGCTATGGTCACAGAGAAGACAGAAACAGCAGAACAATGACAGAAAGAGGAAGAGAAACTACAACGACAGATGGACTGAGGACAAGCAAAGGGAAAGAAGGAGGAACTCACAGGAAATCTGGCAGGAGGAGGAGGATGAAAGAAGGGGAGAGGAGGAGGAGCAGGAGGAGCGGTCAATCAGGTAGTCAGGTTTCAGGCGGGCAGGCGGTTTTTTCAGGGTTAGCAGCAAACCAATCGTCCTGACAAAAGGTGAAATTCATACTCACTTCGGCGCTTTTACTCCTCCTCCTCCCATCCCTCCACTTCCTCCTCCTCCTCCTACCCCCGCTGCGTTGGCTCCCGCCGACGCTGAGGCGTTTCGGACCAGCCGGTACTGCATTTCAGCTGCGGCAGCGCTCGAGTAAGAGAGCGATTTGCCCAGGGGTGGGGGGTGTGGGGAGCGGGGAGGATGGGTTGTGGGGTTTGAGGAGCCCAGGGGGGTGTCAGTGGAGCGGGTGCGGTAGGGGTAGGCATGGTGTGTGGGTGCGTGAGGGGCAGCAAAGCGGGGAGGGCGAGACGTGGAGGAAGAAGAGGAGGAGTGGTGGTGGTGATGATGGGAATGGTGGTGGTGGTGGTGATGATGGGAATGGTGGTGGTGTGGGGGAGGCGGGGCAGAGGAGGGGGGTGCGGTAGACGTCTGGTTGGCAGACGGGGGGTGACCTCCGACATGGGTCTCCCCAAGTAGACGCTCCCTCTCCGGGGGAGGCGGTGGAGAGGAGGACGTAGAGGACGAGGATCGATGGAGGAAAGGGTGATGGTGGTGGTGGGAGGTGTGGTGGTGGTGGCGATGGGGCGACTGGGTGGACTGGGCGTGCATCTCAGCATCTTTCTGCTGTGACGGGAGGAACGGCGAGCTGAAGCCGCCCGTCGCCGGCGTACAGGGCCTCCCTGAGCCAACCTCAGGGGCTGCAGAGCCTGCCGCCGCCGGCCCTTTCTCGAACTCGTCGCCTGCCAGTAAGCTGTCATATGACAGGCTCCCATTGCGGGACGGGTGGTGTGGCGGTGGCGTCTGATTGGCTAAGCTCTTGAAGCTGGCAGAGGTGGTGGTCACCTCAGAGATGTGGGCGGCGCCCGCTGAGGTGTGTGTGGAGCTGGAAGAGCGCGATGCCACTCCTGAGAGGACAGTGGGGTCAGAGAAGGAGGGGTACGAGCGTCCACCAAGGGAGTAACCGGGGATGCCCGCTCCTCCCCCCTCTCTGCCTCCCTCCCTTCTCTCACCCCCTCCTCCCCCTCCAACTCTGTCTGATGAAGTGTCCCTGCGGTCCAGGCTGGGCTGGGAGCGGAAACCAGGCTGCTGGCTGGCCTGGAGGAGGGAGGAGGTGGAGGAGGAGGAGTCCCTGGCACTGCCGACGCTCTCCCCTCGACTTAACTGGAGGAAGAAGAGGGAAATGAAGAGGAGAGGGGAGAAGAGGAGAGGGGAGAAGAGGAGAAAGGGGAGAAGAAACAAGAAACTGAGCCAATAGAAGAGTTGTAATCTTGAGGCCTGGCCTACTGCGCCCCCCAGTGGTGACACTAACAGCTTCAGTGGCTGCCACAGCACACTGAGACCCATGCCAAACTTGTAGCCATAATATTGAGATAACTTTTGTAGAATTGTGATTACTGCAATCCAGTTATTTATATACATTTCCTTTTATCTTTAGGTTGTTTTTTTTATGTGAAACACTTTCAAAATGTCTCCATGTTTTCATTTTGTAGAACTCAGATTACACTCATGTTGTTAGAGCCAATATTTCTTTAAAGTTAAGAAAAAAACACAACAGTTATTCATAATTGGGACATAAAAAGATATCAATCAACATAAAAAGAACAAAACAGAACAGTTACTCAACCATAGAAGGTTCTACAGCTACAGGAGAAGGATTGTGTCTCACAAGGGGAGAATTTACTGGGGACACTTGGACACAAACTGCAGTAGACAAGATAAAAGGGACAGCTACACAACACAGGACACAACGTTTTCCTAATGAGTGAGACAAAAAAGTCAAGTCAAGGGAAACCAAGTTCAAATGTGTAGATAAGAGGGGACAGAATGCTTTCAGAACAATCACTTACTGATACTGATCAACAGAAAGCCACTGAGAAACCAAACCAAGACGGCCAACAGGAAATCAAAGGAAAAAAGCAAACAAAACAAATGGAGATGCATTAGATTGAAATCAAAGCGATAAAAGAAACAGATGTGTCAGAGCAAATGGAAACCAAAACGATACATGCTTCATAGGATGACTGTGCGTTTGCTGCAGTTATCTGATTGTGCGTGCATTACCTGGTTGGCGTACGCATGTGTGAGCGCCGTGTGGTTTTTCCCAGGGCTGTACGTGGGTCTGTACTTGTACATGGTGGGGGTGGGAGGGGCTTTATTTAGCAGACTGCACTCTGTAAGTAGGTGGAGAGGAAGAAAAAAAAAAAAAAGACAATGGTGAAGTTTATGAGCAGAGTCCTGGTGGAGTCAGGAAGGAAGTGGTGTCCTTACCCTCTGTGTTTCCTCGGGTGATTCCAGGGTAACGCAGCTCTGGTTTAGGAGGAGGAGGGGGCTCGGCGTCACATGACTGGCTCTCCATCATCTCCAGACTGGACTTGGACTAGAGAAAGGAGAAATTACAGACCATAAATACAAACAGATTTATAGTGGTCTATATGAGAGAATGAGGCTGCATTTTAATGTGTGTAGAAACCAGCACTGTTCATCTGAATGAAACTGATGAAGGTGGAAGGTTTGACTTATTATGTTATTGTTCAATAGAGCTGTGCGCTTGATACAGTTGGAAGAGAAGGGAATGTAGGAGGATCAGCCCTGAAAGACTGGAACAGGCCCTTTTGTGTTATCAGACTATACTTAGTAAACGGTTATTATCATTATTATTAAACTACATACAGACTCAGCCAAAATAATGTCTACACACATCAGGAAAAGAAAAACTTGCATAAATCTTTCAACGCCACATTTATTCAGACTTCACCAGATTAATACCAGTTCCCTTTGGCCTCTACAGTTACCAGAGGTGCTATCTTAGGCTAACGTTGGCCAAAGTGTACAACAGAAATGATGCACACGCAGTTTCTCGTCTTAGGGCTCCAATGTAGTCTGTTTTGAAATGATGACTTTTTCTTTCAACAAGACGCTGCACCGCCACACGACCACCAAGACATACAAGATTATCTGGATGAGAATGTGCAAAGACACTGGCTAGGATGAAGAGGTGCGTTGGAGTTCCCCACATGTTCTCCTGATTTAACACCTGCAGACTTTTATGGATTTAAGTATCACTGAATGTGCCAAATATTTATGTTTACGTCCACACAACACAAATCTGAATGCACCCTTTCCCACTGGAGCAAGCGAAGCTAAAGCCTCAAATACTGCCAAGGCTAACAGATGAAAGTGTGTTGTATTTATTGGTTTGACCTTACAGGACTTGTCCCTATTGAATTTCAAAGAGCTCCACTGCTGCCATCTGGTCCTGCCTATATTCAAAGTTTCCCCGGAGCAGATTTGAATGAGAATCACACTCGCCTCATATAACACTTGTGTTTGATTTAAAGAGCGCTGTGCTTTAGGGGCGGGGTTATGGACCCGTCCTGCCCTCCTCACCCTGTGGAGGTCTCCCTGTATGCCGTTGTCTAGGATCTTTGCAGCCAGCTGGGCCTCCGTCAGCTGTGGCCGCAGGAAAGGGGGCTGGACGCAAACGCTCTGCACACACTTCTTCCTGCCCAGATACCTGTCAGGGACATGGGGACAGAAGACGTCCACATCACGAACATCTGACATCACGGTATCTACAGTGAATAAGGAGGAACATGTATTTATTCTGATTAATTACCTGGGTGCCTGTGAACTGCAGAGTACATGAGAAACATTTTTCCAGCATCCGTTTGTGAAAGGATTGACGCCTCCTCTGAACTTCCCCGTCACCTGAATGACACAAGAAAAATGCATTTTAGCTTCGAACAGTTCCAGCAAGACATTCAAAGCCACAGGAGAATAAACATTGTATTAGAATAGTTCTACAAATCCAGTGTTGGTTTGATTTGGCCATGTTTTCATGCATTAACAGTTGACTGGTGTTTTCTACCTGTTCGTTGGTTGTCCTGCCTCTGGCCACGAGTACTATATGGAAGCCAGTGAGTCCTGCAACAGGGATGAAGAACAGGCCTGCAACGCACATCACAGCCAATCTGAGAGCACCGGGGTCAAGGAATATCTCAGCTCATCATTCAAATTCACTTCAACGCAGTGAGATGAGTTGGGGGTCCAAATGAAACAATTTACAGTGGCCACATTTTCTATGTTCTGTGTGAAGGATACGTGACAATGGCATGCAGGCGGTCGATGTTCTGCCGATGGTAGAGGATGAAGAGGAGGCCGAAGCCGAACACAGCCATGATGTGGGCCGTCAGGGACAGGAGGAAGAGAAAAAAGTAGCGGTAGTTCCTCCTACCGATGCAGTTGTTCACCCAGGGACAGTGGTGGTCAAAGTCCTGTGATGTGAGGGTTAGAATGTGACAAACTAATACGACAGCTCATATTTCACTAATTTTACAGATTAAATTTTCAAATAGACGTGGTCATATATATATATATATATATACATATATACACACACACATATATTTTAGGTGCTTTACATCATGTACTTTACTTTTAATCATTAAATATGTTGCTTCTCAGTGGGAATGGTCAGTGTTTTGCGAACGTACCTCCACACAGTTGTCGCAGACAGAACAGTGCGAGCAGCGGGGGGGTCTGTAGAAGCGACAGGTCGAACACCACTTCATTCTGACCTGGATCCCTCTGATCTCCACCGTCTTATACAGGGGAGCACGGAAATCATCCTCTTTATCCTCGTCCTCCTCGGCTGAAAACAACATCCGTCTCATTACTATAGGTTTACGTTTGGACCTACGGCAGTGATTTAGTGGCTCATTAATGACTTACTTCATCAAGTGGTTTATTATTCAAGCAGCTTAATGGCAGAGCAGATGGTTTGGCTGGGACAGATTCAGTTTACGAGCGAGTGTGAAGCGGTTTACCCCTCATTTGGTATCTTTTTGCAAATTCTAAGCAAATCAAGGTCCACCCTACAATTTTATGAGGCTTAGGTGGATCATGCAAATCATTTTGGACACCACTTGAACTAAAATCACGTGAGTCAAACTGGGGAGGATCAAATCACAAGTACAGCTATATAATAAAACTGCTGAAATAATAATTTTCCTGTAGATGAACTAACTCCACAAACATGTGCTTAACGCTGTTTTTCCAGTGATGGAATCAGCTCGACTCGCCTCGGTTTTGGCACCGGCACATCGCCTTTCCACTGCATGTATGGAACATGCACAGCATGGATGGAGGGAGTGAATTTGTTTAGACTTAAAACGACACAGAGCCACGGGTGGTGAAGTGGCATGGCGGTTAGAGCTTTGGGTAGAAGAAAGAAAACGGGTATATGTGGATTAATTCTCCTGTCAGGGCTTTGATCACGTTTAACGGCAGCTCACTGCTCCTAATATGTGCTAGTGCTAGATACTGTGTATTAGGATGGTTATGGTACAGAAACTTCATTTCCCTACAGAGGTAATAATGTGAGCTAACTTTAACTGGTTTTAGCTCGTGTTGAGCACTGCTTTAGCTCACACAGATGAGGACTATTACCACTCGAATGCAGGGAAAATGCAGCTAAACCACAAGTTAAAATGCATGACTGGAGATCATGTGAGAAAGTCCACTCTTATCTAACTTATTGGTCATATGTGTTTGGGGAGGGAAGAAGACATCAAGTACACAAAAAGGGTACTGTGTTCTGGTCTAATGCGACATATCTGTAAAATAATCATTAAAATGCCATTTAACAGTGACTGATGAATGGACGGTACAGTTAACGTGCTCTGCTACAGCCCGGTATGTTTCAACAACAAGAGAATGTGGTATAGGTTCAGTCCCAAACAGACTCTAATGTGTCTTAAAGCACGTGGCTCAAGTCAGTGAGTTCATACTTGTCCAAAACATCACAAGGGAAACTGATTTAACCAGGCTTAAGGCTGGTCAAGTTAAAAACAACTTGAACATGTCCGTGCCATTGTTATTTCTTCACTGAACGCCACAATCGGGAAAAATAAGTCAAAACTCAGATATTTTAAAGGTTTTACACACTCACCTCTGGGGAAGATGCCTGGGTCCATGAACGTGGCCATGCAGAAATTAGCCAAAACAAACAGGAAGATGACCCCGTTGTAGATGGGCACAGCCACAGAGAAGCGCTCAGACAGCCACGGACACCTGGAACGCAAACAGACGAGACAGAACCTGACAGTCAGAGACACAACACGGGCCAATCATTCACTATAAACCAGTGCATGAACAATTAAACTCTTCTGCTGTCAGGAAACTCCACTTAAAGCCTCAGAAAAAGACGTATCTCTTATTAAAATATTCAGTCTGTACATATCCACAGCTAAGGTGTTAAATGTCTTTTATATCTACATGTCTGAGCGCATAGTTTGTATTAAATGATTCCACATAAATCCTCTTCAATACTAATCTGATAACTGGTCAGTTACATTCTCAAGTGTGTCAAAACACCTCACACAACAGCAGCAAAAATGTAACTGTGGTGTCACAAAATGGTCTCAGCGTTTTATGGTTAAATCTGATGTTTCTGGTTCATTTTATTGCCGTAGGTATTTAGCTCATTTGTGTTTGCAGTTTGAGCTACACTGATGCATCATATTCTTTAACATCACTGGTCTTTACTGGGAAAACAACAGAGAAAATATACCAGCAAACACATGGGACCTCAGATACAGTGGATTTGAAGAACAGATGTTTATCATAGGGACACTGAAGTTCAAGTACCACTAATTTGTTCTTGAATAAAAGTATGAAGTTAAATAGTTACAGATGATTTGGGATAAAGTCTGTGGAGTGGTCTGTGAATTATCAATGCATACTTTGTAACGCGTGTTGACATTTTTATTTGGAAAGATGATTGTTTGGAAAGATTCTGCTGAAAACTGCAGAGGCTACAGGACATGTGTTCCTAGCGGAGGCTGTGGGACTTTACATGAGCCGTGCAGGCTGGTATTGTCAGTTTCCTGAACTACAAAGTCAAACATTTCCCATTTGTCAAATACTGTGGATGTCATGTCTCTTAATATACCAGAAGGTTTTATTGTGCTGGATCTGAGTGACGCTGTTTGCTAATCATGTATGACCGACAAACAACAAAGTGCTCTTTATGGCTGGGACTGTTTCTGTGGTACTTCCTCATTTTTCCTGGTAATTGATTTCAGCGTCTCTCTGCGGTGTTGTAATCTACCACTGGTGGGAAAAAAATGAGAAGAGTGGCTGCAGTTTACAGACAACGGACTGAGGGAAGAAGCAGCAGTGAGAGACTGGATGATGGGCTTTTGTCAGGGTGACAGATGTTGGCCTATTTTCTCCTCTAATCTGAGGCGCAGAGCTCACAGCCCACCACACTGACCACACGCCCACAAGCTGATTACATTTTCTCACATATGTGCACACAAACGCGCACTCTCGCACCTGTCAATCTGACGTTCTGGCATTTACAAATTGCATACTCGCTCTTTCGCACCCTCAGACAGTGGTTCACACATTCCCACTCCGTCGACTATTCCCTCCCTGTTTTACACACACACACACACACACACACACACACACACACTAAACTGAGGTGTCAGTAAGATTAGTGATGACAGTCTGAAACACCACTGACTCAAACTAACAGGGCTGAGAGCTTTGCTGAAGCTGATAAATCCTTAAATGTTTACACGTGAACACTACACTTCTCACATTCACACTGAAACAAAAACCCCTTCAACAGCGGTTTAACTAATCCAGAAAAAGCCTGATATAAAGCATAAGATCTGATCCTGTTCCAGACAATAGAGACAGAATAGCGATATATTCAGTCATAACTAAAGACAGTTTATGAGCGGTACATTTATTTATGTAGTTAAAACTATTCAGTTCAGGTTGAAAATATTATGGAAGTGTTCTAGCGGTGAATTAACTTAGAGAGGTGGGTTCAATTATTGGTTTGCGATTAAGAGAAATGAAAGGGATGTGCTCCTGCGCGCCAAGAAACAAACATGAAGAGAGAGAGGAATAAAAAGGGGTTTGACTGTGTAGATAATTGGACGCAGTAGGGCTGTCCAAAGGCTTTTACACTGAAACTCCAGGGAATAAGTTTTTGTTTTGGAATGAAGTTAGAGTTAAAGCTGCAGAATGAAAACAAAACCCAGTGTCGCTCTGGAAAGTGAAAACACGTTTTCCAGCTTCTCCGACTGATTCTTATCAGCGAGCGTCACAGCAGCCGATCCCATACTGACGTCCTGCTAGTTGAATGGAAGGGTCTTTCTAGGTTAGACAAAAAAATAAATAAATAAATATCGTGTTAAGTTTCAATAGGATGGAATATGTTCAATTTCTTTCTATAAGTTATTATTTATATATTTATATTTGGCTAGCACAACAAAGAAACACAAAACATTTTATGTGTGTGTATGTATAAACACATGTATATATGAATAGATATATAAATATAATAATGTAAAAGGAAGATAAATATATATTATTATTTCCATTATTAGTTCACTTCTTCCCATCCCTTTTTGTGCGTGTACATGAAACTATTGCGTTGTTTTGTCATTTTTTTTTAAATCTACAAATTAAACAGAACAAAAACAAAACAATAAGATGACAACATTCAGAGCATCAGGTTCAGGATGAGTTAAGATAACATTCTATAGGTTCAAGGATCCTTTTAATATACACATTTTTCCAGTGTTTTTTTTTTTTTTTTTTTAACATTTATTGGCAGTGGGTCTAAATGAAAAGGTTCTTTCCATATCATACATTTTGTTCTCTGCTCTTGTCCAACCCAGAAATGATGGAAGATTTTCACAAAAACCATTTTGGAATTACTGCTTTTTTTTTTTTGCTCAATAATAATTTTAACAAAAGATGTCGGTCAGATTTCCTCATCTTTTATGGTGTGTTGTCTAAGATGGTTTTGATTGTTGATTTTTGTTTTATTATTTATGTTTTGCTTGTTCATATATATAGTTAAATTCTAGTGCATGTTCAGAATAAATTACTAAATCAAATCCAGGAAATGAGCAGATGTCTTCTTCACCACTTGAATAAAATACACTGAAAAGTAACTATGAAATTTGCCCAGAGACATAAATAAATAAATAAATAAAACAGTCAATTGCAGCAGCTTTAATGGGTGAACTCATGAACTTCAAAAAAATAAATAAATAAAAATCTTGGATCTCAAAACCATTTTTTGTCTATACTTTGAAACTGTTTTGCTCTGATATTAAAATATTAAACTGAGGTTTGGATTAGTTTCAGTTTCATCCTCATAGTCCTCCTCCTTCCCCTGACTACAAATTATTTCTATTTACATAAATTAAATTTGTGCAACACTGGAATCAATAGTTTTGCTTCCTGGCTGTCGTCTATGATGGTAATGACGATGATTAACCTCTGACTCACACGTGGGACAGAGCGGTGGCGATTAAACAAAACATTCTGAAATCTGATGATTCTAAAACAGCTACTTTTGAAACTCATTTAATGATTTAAGTTAAGGGTTTTGTAGCCTGAGTGTGTCCCTATTCTTAAAATAAATAAAAAAACAAAAAAATGATTATTACATTATAATTGTACTGTGACATTATTTAGTATTGAATGTGGATCTTCTGCTCACAGTATCCCAAGTTAAACCTGTTCAATCATAAATATCCTCGTCTTTATGAAGAAAAAAAAAACAAAGCACAAAAACATTTATCTCCATTTAGTTTTCAGTGGAAATTATTGAAGTTCCTCTCAACATTTTCGAATTATTTAGTAGAATGAGGCTGAATGAATATGTTTTTTTTTCAGCTTCATAAATTATTCAGAATTTAAATGGAGTTTTCCTGCGAACATGAACTGAAAGTGTAAAGGTGATTCAGTTTTTAGCCATCTATACACACACAATATCAAAAAATTGCGTCAAAGTGAATTATTTGTTTCATAAAAATGCTTTTAAACTATAATAGGTGCTGGCAGTGCAGTGAGGGACAAAACTGTTTTCTAATAGGAATACGACAAAAAGAAAAGAAAAATCATTCTGGTCTGATATCATTCAGATATTTTGACTCTAAATAAAGTAGGAGTCCACATCCTCCTACATTAATCTGTGAAGCTGCAGAGTTTCTATTAACGAGCTACACTGTGGCCTCATTTCTTCTGCAACTGCTTTGCAATGAATTTAAAAAGAATGTTTTTACTCTCCAACGTAATGAAAGTATCCAGTCAGACTTCAGACTGAAAGCGTGTCAGAGTTCTACACGTGGAGCAGCAGCACAAGAGTGCAATTCTTAACAATCTGGAATTAACCAGTTATTATTCAGCAGCAGCAAAACAACATATTGCACAAACTCTACTTATTAAACCAGACTAAAAAAGTGCAGATATGAGTGTGCACAAAGCAAAAATATTAGTATAAATGGACTGAAATAAAGTCACTAACCTGGAGACATTACTGCACTGTAAAATATCCTAATTACAGCGTTAAAACATGTCAGATAAATAGCCCCAGTGACAGATTTGAACTACTGTATTTTATGAATTATAAGTCGCACTGGAGTATAAGCCTCATTTTTTGTGTAAATGTATTTGATAAAATCCAACACCAAGAACAGACATG
>JAPSES010000104.1:42591-57034 GCA_029822895.1 Maxillicosta whitleyi
CACCCCCCCCCCCCTTACATACTTTGATCCCCACTCCTGTCCATGCACTTCCTGTGTACCTGTGTATTATCCTCCTGACGCCTAGCAATACATTTTTGTCCTCTGTAGGGGACAAAAGTTCCATGTTTTTACTGTAAAAAAATACTGTCAACTGCAAAGGACATTCCATAAAAAAATATAAATAAACAAATAAAAATAATTTTTTAAAATATATCAGAAAAAACTGTTACATGATGCAGTTTCTGATCAGGACATTTGTTTAATGGAAAAAAGCTAAAACTTTCACTTTGCTGGGTGTCAGGAGGATATACTGTATATTACCTGTCATTACATGTTAAAGAATGACTTAAACAATTTTTATGTCACTACTTATAGAATATAGACTCTCATCTTTTCCCAAAAGTCTGCTCTCCTCAGCATAAAAACTACCACATCTACAACCTGTGGTTCATCGTGGATCACATACAAGTCTAATAGAGTATACGCTATTGTACAGCATTTTAAAGTTGTGTAAATTATCATTGTGACATCTATCTAATATAAGACTAGTAGATCATTGTTCTTATTTCATATATCTGCTGATATGTTGGATATCGGCTTTTTTAAGATCCCAATATCAGCATCGGTCCCAAAAATCCCTTAAAGGTCGGGGTCTAATGTGAATATCCTCAAATTGTTGACAAAATTGCATGTTCACATGTATAATATATACTGTCAAACAAAGATTCATTACTTAGATGATTTATGGTTGTAATACTTGCAACTACAGTCCTATTAAAGAGAAATAAAGGTCCACTGTGGAAGATTTAGGGAGATGTAATTGCAGAAACGGGATATAATTCAGAATACTTAACTTTATGTGATGTATTATCTTATCAATCTAAAAATGAGTTTTCAGTATCTCAGAAAGCGATATGTACACAGCAGGACGCCTGTGGAGCCTAGCATGTTCTCTACAGGACCTCAGAACTTTTTCTTTACACTGTTTTAAAATGTTGACGCATTAGAGCATTATTGTTCAATGCAGTTGAGTGGTGTGGACAGAAGTTATATATACCATCCAACATCCAACCAGAAAAGCTCAGGATGGCTCAAAAGACATCTGCACATGGGAGGGTGAACTTCACAACTGCTAGATGTCACTAAATATTACACATTGAACCTTTGAAGGTACATACTGGGGATAATTAGACATTCACTGTACGCAGCTGTGGCACTCTTAAATAGGATGTATTGCTGTCATCTAAACATCTTCACTGGTTAAGACTCTATAGGTTTGGTCACTGTTTAACATTTCAGTGGGCTAACTCCACTGTCTCTGGATGGTGTCTTCTTTGATGTTTTTTCAGGTTACTGGGGTCAGAGAACTTCTCAGGACAGAGTAAGCACTGGTATGGCCTCTCCCCGGTGTGGATGTTCTTGTGGATCTTCAGGTTCCAGAACTGGGAAAACTTTTTGCCGCAGATGCTGCAGCCGTACGGCCTCTCTCCAGTGTGAGTCCTGTGGTGTGACTCTAAATTTGCCATGGAGCTGAAGGCTTTCCCACAGAACCTACAGATGCAAACCCTCTTCCTGGGGATTTTCTGCTGTGTGTCAGACTTGTTGCCACCTGCCTGACCCTGCCTCTGACCTGGGTTCAGGAACTCTCCAGGCCTGGGACCAGAGAGCTGTGGTGCCTGCACCTGACCTGACACCTGTATCAGACCCGACTCCTCTGACAGGTCAATGACAGGAGGGTGTTGAAAGGGAGCAGAGTTGTAGAACCCTCCAGAGCTTTCAGCAGCCAATCCCCTCCCAGAGCTGCCCAGTGGGTGTGAAAGGGCAACACAATGTGGAGAAGGCCCTGGAAGGCTGTTGTCATGACTATAACCCCCCCTCCCATTAGTCCACAGTGAAGAACTGTCATAGCTGACCTCTGAGAAGCCCCGCCCAGACTCCTGCATGTCAGACAGCTGATTAGTGGACGTCTGAGTGTTTTCATCGAATAGTAACACTGCTCTGCAGTCGTCTGTGCTGGACTCCACTAAGCCTGAACAATGAGAAAAAAGAAGAGTTTGTATATTGTAACACAAATAATAAAACATAAGAAAGTAACTCCACAATTTAAGCTTTCATTTAAAATGAACATAAAAACATGAAGGAGAGATTATTACATTCACATGACTTGTTTTTTGTTACATACAGTGGGAAGAAAATAAATGTTGAGTGGTTGACTTAAAAAAAAAAACTTTATAAATATATTTATTCCTGTCATTCAGTGAATATGGAAGCAGTTCAGAGCTAGTAATGAGGTAAAAACTCTAATGCGATGTGATATAGAGGTGATGCAGCTAGACTTTTAGGAGCAGAAATGGCCCAAGGATCATGAAATTATCAACACATGCTCAAGAAAATACATGAAAACAATGTACAAATGCGGCTCATCCAGGGTGTACCCCGCCTTCCGCCCATAGTTGCTGGGTTAGGCTCCAGCCCCCCCCGCGACCCCGAAAGGGACTAAGCGGTTGAAAATGGATGGATGGATGGAATGTACAAATGTATAAAGATTAGAGAGGAGGGACTTAGATGTACTCCTTTGATAATGCAGAACAAAATGATAAGATTAAAGGAATCAGGAGAAAATTTGTAGATAAATATCATAAAACCATCAATATTTTGTATATATACAGGTTGCAAAGCACTCCTGGCAGGTAATTTATTCTGAAATTAAATACTATTTTATAGGTTCAAAAAGTTCCTTCTGATGAAAGTGCGTATCATTTTTGTGGTTTTCACTCACCCTCTTGTATGCTGAGTTTCAACTGGTCCTGGTTTCCCATCACCGACTCCACCTCCTCCACCTTCACTAGAACCACATCGGGCTCCTCCTTGTCCTACACAAAGAACAAGCAGATACATTTTAACCTCAGCTACTTCTTCAGGCACCAAGTGAAGTCTGGATGGCAAAGACAATGTGACAGAGTAGAGTTTCAACTGTTGGATGTTTCTTAAGGTGCTGCTGTAAGCCATCAGCCTCCTGTCACAGCTCGTCTCAGTTCTTGCATCATTGCTGCATTCTTGTTGCATCCATTTCATCATTTGAGTTGATTTTTTCCCCCTCAGTTTTCCATCATTCCCATCTCTGTAAATGCCATATCTCAGATTATTTATTCAAATTGGTAAACTCTCATTTGGATGAAACAGGAAGCATGTAAAAATGTCCCTAATTTGTGTAGCTCCACAGCACAAATATACACAGGAATAATTAAGAAAAAAAAAAAAGCAGCATATATGTAAACCATCCTCCTCTGTAAAAACAGGGTCAATGTCCCTATATCTCACTGGCATGTTCTATCAAGAATGAATAAGTTGAATTTGTCAGGTTCTGTCTCTATGTTAGAGTCCTGTAGATCAGTCTCCCAATAGAAGTGGGTGGTACTTTAACTGGATGAGAACTCAGTTAATTAAATAAAAGTCCATATAACTTCCTATCAGCACTCAATAGTAACTATAGTAATATCTCTAACCATTTCCATGTTTTAAAACATGGAAATATCGACCATTATAAAGAAAATCACATTTTTATTTTATTTTTTTTTGATAGAATGGTAGTCTGGCTGCTTTTTGAAGCTGAGCAAATTTGCTTTGCCAAGGGAAACTTCATGAAGTAAATGAGTTTGCCCTCGATATTTTACTGTCTTTATTATGAGGTTTTTTTTTATAACCATATTTTGATGCCGGACCTGACAGGTAAAGACAGGAGAGATGAGAGGAGAAGAAGGAAGTGTGTATAGGCGTAATTTACAGGGGGGATTGGGGGGTAATGACCCCCCCCCAAAAATTTGATCCAATCAGTATAACCCCCCCCCCAATATAATCACATCTTTCTGATTAATTAATGTATTAACTATTTTGCATGAATAATTTGTTAATTTTTTTTTCCTTCCTTACCATAAAAATCACAGCATCTCTGATCATCTGCTAATGTAATGTGCGTACATGGTTACAGTACATTTTTTACCCATTGCCTTTGCCAGATCAAACCAAGTTTAACTTACTCTTGCCATGTTTTTTTTTTAATTCAAAAGTAATTTTAATTCAAAAGTAATTTCAGCGATATAGATCTCGTGTGACGTGTAATTCACATCCACTCATTAAAGAATTGAAAGATTTTCAGCCCACGCATCACAAATCCCAGCAGTTTTAAAACCCTGCAACAGCCCTGAGTGTGACCCCCCCAATGTTTAACCCAAAGTTACGCCCTTGGAAGTGTGTATGTGTGTGTGTGTGTGTGTGTGTGTGTGTGGGGGGGCCCTCACAGTAGAATAGCAACAGTACCAACAACAACCGTACTAATAATTATAATGAGAACAATGACCAGAACGGCACAGACTACACAAAGAAAGACACTAGGATGAGACGAAGTAAATAACACCTGCTTAAAGAGAGAAAAACCTGAACAGAATGTCATAAGCAACAACAGCACGACTAACATAAATAATACTAGTTACACACGTTTTTATTATTGAAAAAAATATTGAAAATTCCAAAATCTAAATTTCTCAAAACTGTGGACAAAGTTTGCAAATCGTCTAAAGGAAGCTACATATAAAACTTGAAATCAATCTGACCAGTAGTTTCATCAGCTATTTCTTCCAACATCTTCTAAGAAAGATGAAGATGGTGATGAAGACGGTACCAGACACAGAACCTGCACCGTAGCTCATCAGCCACTGAACTAAAAACAGCCCAGACAGAATGTTTTTACTGGAAACTATTCATTGGAGTCATTTCAACATAGTGAGGTTTCCATAGTTACCATCAAATACTTTTTCTATAAAAGCTGACTTCACGTATAATGCGAGTCTAGGCGTTCATGGTACGAATCCATCAACCAGTCACCTTGGCAGCAGATGACAGCAGCCAGTAATTCTAGTTTCCCGAGTGAAACATCCCTCCTTCTTCATAATGCCCACAAGTTCCAAAATTCTGAATTAACACTGATGTAAAAATGTCTCAAACGAACCTCAAAAAATCTGTAGTCTGTGTTATAGATTAATTTCTTTTCGGTAATTTTGATGCATTTCTTTTAGTCAGAAGACATTCATGTGTGTCCAGAAACATACATCCAATTTAATTGATATTTTGAGTTTCAGAAAAATTCTAAATAATAAACATCACAGCAATATTTTGTATTTTAATGAGCATACTTTATTTCCATTAAAAATGTCTATACAATGTTTAAGTCATTTTTTTTAACCGAATAACAGAACTTGTGAAGTGCATACATGTCATATGACAATCCATTGTGTCACAAAGTCATTTCTACGTATCAGTGCCTGTAAACCTGTACCAGTATTTTCATACCGACTGGTAAACACATTTCCAACAACCATATAACACCATTTTAAACAACACGGTCACTGCACAAGCCACGATTCAGTGTTCCACATGGACAACGTTTGTTGGAGTAAAAAGGTAGGGCACAGAAATATAATAAAATTAATCTGGTTGTTATTGTTATTCATTCTTTTATGTGTTTTTTAATGTCTGTGTAAAGCAATTTGACCAAATGTGTTGTTTTTAAAGAGCTTTATATATAAAGTTGACTTGATTGATTTTTTTTTTAGTTTCTGAAAACTGTGCAAAGGTCGTAACGATTTCCTTTAAAGACCTTTAACAGAAATTAATCTGCCCCCTTTTTTCGGTACAAAATATTAATTGTGAATGTGTTTTTCCTATTATTGCTAGTTGGTGGCACTTTATTGCATATTATTTTACTTAGACAAAAATGTGAATTGACTCCCCAATGAGAACTGCTCATTGGGGTGTTGTTATCAGTTCATAGTCTGTCTGTCTGTCCGTATGTGCAAAAACTTTGGTATGGAGGCTGAGGGTATGTTGTGTTTACTGTTCTATGTTGTAATTTATTGAAAAATATCTGACTGCTCTTTTGTCATCTTGACCTAAAAAAAAAAAAAAAAAAAAAAAATCAGTTGAAATTGTTATTCAAGACACAAAAAGAGGTGATTTAGACATCCTGCTCTACTAATAACCATCACACTTCAACACTTTCTAAATAAACCTCTCATAACTCTGCACCTGACTGCGAAAAAGTCCCATTGAAGCCGAGACAGAGCTGGGATTGATCAGAGTGCATCTGATCTTCCTCCGTGACATAGATCAGAGGCTGTAATGCTACCAGAACTGAAATGATTCCAATGACATTACATTTAGAAACAGATGGAACAGAGCGCCAGCACATGTGGACAGTCCAGAGAGATGGACGCTGCATATGGACAGACGCTGAGTTTATCTGTTGATGATTCAAGGTCAGACTGCAGGGTTTATCAGTGGGAGTGTTCCCATGGGAGTAAAAAAAGCACAGCTGTCTCATGTGTCAAATACCAGTCATGCACGTCAGCAGTAGTAACCACATCAGGGTCAGTGTTCATGCATGGGAAACACTCCCCACTGCAGCCATGACATTATTTATCTGACTTTGTTACACACCTTTAAGAAAATGTGTGTAATTCTAATAGGAGTCAGGTTAGGCCTTTATTTTTGTAGGACTTTTGTTTTTTAATCACCGCAGTCTTGTTTTATGTCAATTAGTCTGTTTAATATATGCGTTTTTCAGGATTGTATAAAATACCTGGGGCTTTTCTTTGTTATTGTGGCCATGTTTTTTCATTTGCCCTTTTTACTTCATCTGTTTGATGATCCATACAAAAATGGCAATAGTGATATTAGTATTAAAATAGCATATTAGATTGTATTAAGTGATAATTTTGTGGTACAGTTGAATTGTTATTACTGTGGATAATACTGTCGTTTTTATTGGGAAATTGGGGAAATGCACCAATTATCTATCAATACATACGGTTTTCAAGCAGCATAAAATACTTTCATTTTGCAACATTTGCAAACGGGTAATTGTTATATCCAAAACTTCATAATGAACATAAGTCTTGTTTGCTTTTTCCATTTCTAAAATTAGATCATCCTAAATCTAGACCTTTACATCAGAGCCTTTTGATCGCACAGGCTGTTATTGTGATTACTGTTTGATTAACTGTATAGCTATAGTCAATGTATTATAAGAATAAAATGCAACTGAGAGCAACACCACAGAATAAATAATAATAAAAAAAAAAATTGGAGGTTTGGCATCAGCTTCACCACAACTGCAAGGTAAGACTGTTGTGCATCAGGTTGTCTATAAGCATGTGGGAAATGTGCAGCATCTGGATAGTATTACTGACAGATACATGTGAGGTCGAGTGGGATTTTCAGTTTGCGAACTGTGTGAAATGTGTTACTGATGCATGAATTGAGGCAACACCACAGTCTAGCAAACAAGTAACAAGACTGGCATATTACAGATAAGCTGCAATGAGATTACATACAAACTCTGAAAGAATTCACTCTAGGGCAATAGTTTATTTATCTTTCACTCCACTACCTCTGTGGTACAGACAGAGCTTCACTATGCCTGTGCAAATAACAATAGTCATATAAGCAAAATGCCACACTGCACACTAGTACACTGGTGAAGATAATGCAGAATATGGGGTTCATTATATCAGTGAGCCTGTTTACATGACAATAAAAATCCAATAATTGGAAATAATCAGATAATTGTAATCAGACCTGATGCGTTTACATGCACTTAAGAAATCAGATATTTGACAACCCTGGCTTGGATATTTTAATCTATTATTGGATTTCTTTTGGAGTACCTACATAGGGACAGTAGATTCAAACTTCCTGTTACTGTCTTCTGCTCATGTTTGACTATTGTCACTTCTGCATCTTACTATTTTGTGTTTACACATGATCAAATGTAAAAGAACAAACTAAATCAGATCAACCTGTATACATGCAGGAAGGCATCAGAGTATAGGGGACAAATTCAGGTGTTATCAGCTGTTAGCGGATAAAACAGATCAGATAATACTGTTTATATGATCCCTTGAATAACCTGATAACTCCAGAAATCTGATAATGATCGGAGTATCAGTGTGCATGTAAAGGGGCTCAATAGCTTTTTTTAAATCCTTCATTTCATCATAAGACTGTACAGACAGAAGGAGGCTCAAAGTGACTGACAGGAGCACCATCATTTCACTGTTCTCAGCCAATTTATGCCAGATACAAGAGATGGAAATCGTTAACTTATCCATCTCTCAAAAACAAAAATGTGAACACTTCCACATGGTAAAACGTTAAGATGAAGAAGATTAAAATGTATAAAGTCACAAAGAAGTTTTTGTGCTCAATAGCAGAAACCATTGGTCCTTTGTTAAACTGAAGCGTCCTTCAGTGAGCAGAGAGTTCAGCTCTGTGGCCAGATCTCTTCTTCAGTGTAAACTTCAGGGTGGCTCTTTTGCTGGTGTGTTTTGAGGTTTCTTATCCAAGCAAATCCCTTGCCACACAGCTCACATGTGTATGGCTTCTCTCCGGTATGAACTCTCTGGTGTTTCCTCAGGTTTCCAGCCTCTGAGAACATCTTCCCACATGTGGAGCAGCTGAAGGGCTTCTCTCCCGTGTGGACGCGCTGGTGGATTTCCACCTTCTTGGGACGGTTGAAAGCTTTGCCACAGTAGCTGCAAACAAACATCCTTTCCTTGGGCCTAGCCTGATGGGAGGCTTGACTGTTGTCACTGAAATGTTCGGACATAGGGAACCCAACAACGCATCGAGTCCATCCATTTACATTGGTAGAGGTTGATGGGAAATCAACGGCTGCCATGGAGTAGGTCTGTTCCACTTCAACCCCTGGAGTCTTGTTTAAAAAGTCTTCAACAAACGAGCTAGCACTTTTACTGCTGTCACGCAACACGTCAAACTGTGAGCCACGGCTGCTGTCACTGATACACTGCTTCGAGTTTATAGTCTGCTCTTGTTTAAGAGGAGGAGGCGAGTGATGCACCAATTTTCGGCCCTCAACAGAAGCACTGAGCTCAGACTTAAGGAGAGGAGAGGAGTCACTGACCTCCACTCCTCTGCTGCTGCATGTGGTCCTGCTGGTCTGGGACTGGGACTGACTGGAATTGGACTGAGTGTCTTGCTGTCCCACACTACGCCTTTGTCCTCCAGGTCCATGTGGTGCACACGCCATCACACCTTGGAAAAGGGAACAGATGAAAAGAACATACACCTTTAAACTTTTGTCCCTTATTACTTAATCACTTTCTTTCATGCACATTCATTTGTATTCTCCCTCTTCTAAATAAGCTTGGAAAAAAAAAGTCCATAGTGTAATAATTTATTGAATGGCTTTTAGTTTTGATTATATAGAATAGATAATTATTAATAGATAGTTATATATAATATAATAGAATAGACTCATTACACAGGTTGTGTACCAAAATTACAGGTGGTCTCTGCTGGCAATAGTGAATAACTAATATATACACAAAGTACAGACTTTTTTTTTAAATGACGCACATGCCTAGTGAGTAGTTATTCCACATTACAGTCAGCCATAGCGTGTCTTTGCAGTCCACATGGCCCAAGGGAAGAAGCCGTTAATAAATGTAGTGGTGTGAGATTTGATTGACCCAAAACACCGCCCAGAAGGCAGCAGGTCAAACAAGTGATAGGCAGAGTGGGAGGGATCACATGTGATGGTTTTAAGTTTTCTGAGGCAGCAGGACTGAGATAACTCCACTAGGAATGGCAGAGGGTGTTTTTTTTTTTATAACCCTCTGTACATGCTTCCTGTCCTCAGCTGTGGAACTGGCACACCACACCCCCAGGCCGTAGGTCAGGATGCTCTCCACAGAGGAGTGGTAGAAGGCCAGCAGCAGCTTCTGATCCACTCTGCTCTTCATAAGGACACACAGAAAGTGCAGCTGCTGCTGAGCCTTCTGCACACATTCACCACAGCATCATTATGATAAACTTAGAAAATGTCACAACATTAACTTCCATCATTTTATGGATATGTAACCTAGACTTAACCAACTGTAGCATCCCCAGATCATAACACTACCCATCATGCCTCCTGTACATTTTATCAACAGAAACATATTAATCATTGCAGCAATTAACTAAAGGAGGACTTAGTTAAACCAGAGTGGGACATGTAGCTTTGTTTTTCCACGTTTTACAAGAGAAAATATTAAAATAGGTTAAAGACTTTTGTCAGAGTACCATTTTTCAACAGAAGTGCTTGTTCTGGGTTAGATACTCGAGAGCATAAAAGCAGCACATCAGGCACAAAATGTTCCAAGGCTCTGAGTGTGTGTGAAATAAAATAGATATACGGGGCTATTATGTTGACCTGTCCTGCACATTAATACAGACAATAAGATTAAAGAAGTGGTGATGGTCAAAGCAACAGTTATAGACAAGTGGAATTATTTTCACATTAGATTAGAAGATGAACATTCAGGTGTGCAGAGTAATTACTGTAATAACATGTTTCCTGCTCCTGGTCTCAGATTGATATATTTAATCACATAACTTTGTATTCATGAATAAGAAGCAATGCAAGCAGATTCCATTATTACCATGATCTACATATTCAAAAACAACAGCAGCAACAACAACAACAATAATAATAATGTGTAGTAGCTAAAAGGAACCTACTTCTCCTTCCATCTTAGTGTTATCTGAACTAAAATCATCTATACATGTGTCTGGGTTTCACTTTGTGTTTCACTGTTAAAGCACAAGAAGTTCTGCCATAAATAAAGAGTAAGCTCTTTTATTCAAACATACTGTCATCATCATCATATTATTATTATTATTACAAACTAAATAAATCTGTTTACAAAGTGATCTTTATATAACACCAAAAATTACCTGTATAAAAGGTCAGGGCTGCGATGTCTGGGTTCAGAATGAATTGAGAATGTTTTTGGCCAACGATCTCTTTACATCAATTCAATCACATAATTGTTAAATTGCTAAAATATGTTTTATTGTCAGTATTCTGTAGATTGAAATGACATCTACATATCCATTTGAGTTATTAACTTGATTATGGCCATTGTTGACTCATTTATACGTCTCAATATTCAATGACAGACTAAGTTAATAAGACATAGCATTCCTTCACTTGACGTTTTGAGGCTCAGAGTAGCTTCATATCCATACAACTGTCTGCTTCATCGTCTTCTCTCTAAACTCACCGTCATCGCCTATGAGTCGTACGTCATCTTCTATTTCTTCAATTTTTGACATGTTTGCATCAGGCCCCTCCTCCTTCACTATAACAGGTTCTGGCTCCACCATCTGCACATCTGGAGACTGCAAACAACACACATGCATTATGTTTTTATTCAAAGCAGCTGCATCAAATTCATCTCAAGATTAATCTGAGTGGCTTAGTGTAAGTGACCAAAATTATCAGTGTAATGTTTTACCTCACACAGAAGTAAAAATAGGACCAGTGTCCCTGTATCTCATGTTCTATCAAGAATAATACCGAGTTGAATTTGTGAGGTTCTGCTGCTATGTTAGATTACATTTCCATGTTATGAGCTATCAAAATATGGAGCATTATAAGTGAAGACAAATGTTAAAAAATTCGTCGAAAATTCAAAACTCTAAATGTCTCAAAACTGAACAAACGTTGGTGACTTTGTCCCAAGGATAAATAATTTGAAATTAATCCGACAAGTCATTTTGTCAGAGAATTTTGTCAGAGATACTTCAAAAAAGTCTGTCTGAGCATCAACATCAGTTATGCAGAACAGTATTTATAAAGAAGGAGGACCCTAAAGGACCCTCACTGGCAGCTCAGTGTGTGCATTTGTCTCCAGCCAGAATTGAACCAGCGACCCCATGCATCCCAGGCCATGATCTTACCACTGAGCCAGCCAGCTGCTTGATTTTCACATGTGTGAATATTAATTCTGACCCATACGGCCCCTCAAAGATATTAGGCACCTAAACTGGCAATACTGACAGGGATGGAGAAGATTTGCTGATGGAAAAAAAAATAGACTAAGAATCACCCAGATTGTTGACACTTAGTTTGATGTTCAGTTCTAGTTTTTGAATCATTACTTTGATCAATCATTTAAAAACATTAATCTCATTTACATATTTAGCAACTGGGAAGCTCAGTAGTTAACACCACTGACTTTGAAGCGGAAGTCCCAGGTGATGCCTTGGGAAAGGTTCTTTACGCTATACATCCCAATAGCCACAAGGGGTCGCAAGCCCCATTGTGCCAGTCAAGCTCGGTTGTGTCAGGAAGGGCATCTGACATAAAAACCTCTGCCAAATCAACATGCGAAGGTGATTTGCTGTGGCCACCCCGTAAGGGAAAAAGCCAAAAGAAATCATCATCATCAATCTCATTTACATATTTATTACGTCGACTGTGACATTCAGTTCTTCATTTATTTAATGAGGATACTGGAAAGTTAATTGTGTATTTGGTTATTATACTGCCGTTGAAAATCCACTACATATGCTGCCACTTTTCCAAGCCTCTCTGCTGAGGCAAACACAGATACAAACGGTGAAACCACATCCAGGTCGTGTCTGAGAGAATCTGATCAGCAAATGGTAATTGCGAGTAAATCATGCATTTATTTGACTTTCCTGTATGAACTGTGTGAGACTGGTAAAAATGAAGGTGTCACAATAGTTTTTCTACAGCCTGATAACACAGGCAAGCAGTAGATGCAGAAGTCTCATGTCCTCTCAGGCCACTACAGTTACAACATGCTGAAAGGTAATTATAGGTATTTTTGCACAGTGACACTAAAAACAGCAGTATTAAGGAAAACAATGAGAGATTTTCTTTAATTTCTGCTTTGCTTTTTAGATTCATGTTGAGTTGCCATGATGTGCATAATGTCGGCATGTCACCTGAGCCCTCTTCTTACCGTGCTGTGCATGAGGTCTGGCGGTCTCGGTTCGCTGGTTGTGTCGCCCGCTGCAGATCTCCCGGTCCAGACAGCCAACTGTCGCTCAAACACACCATCTGTGAAATGAAACCACAGCAAACATGTCATTCAGGATTACAGTGATGTGTTTAGCCCATAATAAACCCATGAATACTCCTGCTGCAGAGAACTGTGCTTTAGTTAAAAGTCCATTATATTTACTTTGTCTTTAGTACAAAAAGGACAAACAAGTCAATACCTGAATGGTTTAAACATCTTCAAATTTCAACAAGCTGCTATTGTGAAGGTGATAACACATGACCATGATTACCGGGAACAAAAACATATTCTCTGACTATGAAAGTGTGTTGGTATCTTTAATTATTTGTGAAATTATGTTAAGAAACAAACAGTAAATAAAATAATAATAATAATAATAATAATAGGTAAACGATGCTCATGCAATGATAACATACCCAAAAGCTATACCATCAAACAGAAAGAATAACTGATTGTTGACATAATTTGAAATGTTTAACCTTTACAGATCATACATTTGTGACATTATCATTGGTTATCATTGACCTAGATGTCATTAAGGCTGCAGCCAAACAGGACTGTACAACACTATCTGTTAAAAGTCTAGTAAAACTGAAGGAAAAAAAAACAAAACAACATAACAACTGAATAAGTACTATTGAACATGCTCCTGTAGTTCTCCTATTGAGATGCATTAGACTACTTACAACCCTTAGAAAAAAAAGTCACATTGCAATTATTGTGGACAATACTGTGATTTAGAAAATGGTAAAACGACAAATAAAAGATTACTGGTCATTATCTCCATTTTTAACTTAAATTTCATTTTGCATGTTGTTCATAGTTCACATTTGCTCAGTGTCCCCAATTCCAAAATATCACCAATTTCACAATGAACCTTTAGTAATTACATTATTAAAAAGGCCAATGCTGCAACTACAATTTGATTAATTGTAAAGGTCTACGACCTGGTAACCATATAAAAAGGAAAAACCTCTACATTGTAACGCATTCATTTTAAGACAATGCGTAAAACAAGTACTGAAAATTGACTTTGAATTGACTATTGAAAGTCGCTAATTTACACAATTCTAAATGACTTGTGTATTATGCGAGTATGAACAGTACTGTGCTCAAGTCTGATTCGACCTTTTTCTCTGTCATTTTTTAGAGTTGAAATGAGCAAAGGCATACATTTATTTCTCATTCTCTTTTCTTCACATACAAGAAAATATATGCAGTCTTGAAAGACACACAAAAACCTGAACTAAATGGGTTCTAAAGGTTAAACTCACTATTTTGTGATCCCTGACGCCATGACTGGAAGCAGCAAAAACAACTAGACATACACCCATTTCCTTAAGGAAATGTAGTCTTGTCTGTTTGCCTCTTGCCACATTTATAGACTTGTGACTAGGTGCGATGCAAAAGCAAGAAGTTAGGATTGGGGAGATGATGTAATGACCTGCGTCCCTGCCCCATAACGCCATTTTGAGGCTCTATCCAGACGAGTACGATGCGGCGTTTTGTTTGAAACCGTGTCAACAAGACGCTACGTAAAAATGGAGGCG
>JAPSES010000104.1:71759-104111 GCA_029822895.1 Maxillicosta whitleyi
CATCCTTTCCTGGTTTTACATTTTGTTTCCTTACTGTACCGAAAATGAACCGAACCGTGACCTCAAAACCGAGGTACATACCGAACCGTGATTTTTGTATACCATTACACCCCTAAAAGTGATCCAAAAATGTAACAAAGATGGAACTCCAAGGGTTGAAGTTCCATCTTTGTTACATTTTTGTTTATGTGAAATGGTTGAAGTTCAACCATCTCACAGAAACATCCAGGCCATCCACAGAAGTTAACACGCGCCTTCTAATGAGAAAGATTGAAGAAAATGGCCATGTAAGTTCACCGCAGTTAGCTAAAGAGGTAGAAAGCCAAAGTGGGGTGACTGTTCCCTGTGACATAATATGTCATACACTTTAGAGGAATGGCATGCATGAGTATCATCCACAAAGGAAGCCTCTCCTGAAGTCTATGCACAAAAAAAGCCCGTCTCGGATATGCCAGGACCCAAGCTAAAGAGGATCAAGACTACTGGGACTCAATACTGAGTGATGAGACCAAGATCAATGCCTTTGGAAATGATGGCTTCAAAAGTGTATGGCATCGCAAAGCTCACAGGTACAAAGACAAATGCATGGTGCCTCCAGTGAAGCATGGTGGTGTCCAGTGGTGGACTGTAACAAGTATTTTTACTTTGTTACTGTATTTAAGTAGGTTTATTTTGTATTTGTACTTTACTTAAGTAAAAATAATAATGCATACTTTTACTTCACTATATTTTGTGGCTGAGACTGCCTTAAAGCTCCTATTCACATATGTGATTGCATTGCATGAAGCGATAACACCAAGAAGGTCCTCCCGCAAAGTCATTTATATTCATCTCCTTGGCAAATACCTAGGTGTGGAGACGCAATGGCACTGTTGACAAGCTTCTCCCGACAGCACGTTGTTCAAGCACCCATGTGAGAACTCGTTCCTCTAGCTGTGACCACCTAGCTTTTAGCCCGCGATTAGCTTTTTTTGTTGTTTGTTTTCTTCAGTTCAGTAAGCGTAACCTCCGCTTTTCACCAGTCCCTTACGAGTTTCTTACCAACTACAAACTTTCTTTCTGCTATTTGATTACTGTTTTCGAGTGCATACTTCACTACTTTCAGCTTGTAATCTGCAAAATGTGATTGTCTTTTCGGTGCCTTTTTTGTTCAGGCCTTCAGTTGTTTTCTAAGTTAATGCCAATGTTGAAATTATCTGAGAGCGCCCTCCTGCAATTTAGTGTGAAAATAACATGTGGAATGATATACCGGTAATAATGTGAGAGAGAGAGAGAGAGAACTAATTATCATCTGGTTGATACAAACAAAGTTCCAGTTTGTTTATGTTTTGAACCAGCTGTTGAGTATCCTGTCAGGTCATCATTGTAAATGAGAAGCTGTTCTCAATTGATTTTACCTGGCAAAATAAACATTAAATAAATAAATATTGGTTTGGAGTTTAGAAACACAAAAGCATAGGGAGGAGACTTAAGTGCTGTGGTCAGTCATTGTGTCCCAGTGTGTCCCATTGAGTCCCACTGAGTCCCTGTGTGTCCTACTGAGTCCCAGTGTGTCCCACTGAGGAGTGTGTCCCATTGACTCCTCGTGTGTCCCATTTACTCCCGCTATGTCCCATTGATACCCGGTGTGTATCATTGACTCCTAATGTGTCCTATTGAGTCCTGGTGTGTCCCATTGACTTTACTCACCCTGATGCTATGAGCGCTCTGGACTGGGCCATGGCAATCCGCTGTAATGCTGGTCTACTCAGCCCTGCTAAACTTGATCTCTGTGGCAAAGGGGCATGGCACATTGTTGCTGTGGACAATGATGAGTGTTGTGGCTTCATCACCACGGGTGATGGAGATGGCACTGGAGAAGGAGGTGTGGTCACGCTGCTGGCAGGGGTAATTAATGTGGCAGTTGGCACAGACTCACTGGTTGACAATGAGGAATGTTTGGCTGAAAGAGGTGGAGGGTTGACACTGGGGTTGGATGATGGCGGCTGAGGGGGTGGGAGGGATGGGGGAGGTGGCCTGTTGGAAGACAAGCTGATACCCAGGGAGGAGGTGCCAGTGGTGAGGGCAGCCAGCGACTGAGCAAAGAGCTGTGCGTTCCTTCTGGGAGATGCAGTGTTTTTAGAGATGGCCAGGCCATGTGGTAGTGTTTGGTAGTAGTTGGAATTGGAATTGGAGTTCTGCTGCTGCCCTCGTCCAAGAGTGGCCGATTTAGATGGACTCGCAGAGCTAGAAGACACACCTACAGCATTCTTGGGCCTCTGCATTGTTAATGAACGTCTGCCCAGAGTCTGCAGCCCTGCTGCTCCACCACCTACTCCTCCAGTGGTGGTCTTTACACTAAGGACTAGCATGCACTGCTGGCAGGAACAGGGCTGACCAAGTCCAGTAACTGGTACCCCACCATTGGGGTAGATGGCATTTCCAACTCCCAAGGTGGCACCAGACACCCCAACACCAAGCAGGGCTCCAGTGAGGCCTCCACCTCCTCCTCCTCCTTTTGGTAAAGGGAGAGGTCCAGACACTAAAGGGTAGGCCATGTCTGCACGCCTTTGGATCCTCCGGCACCTCTGGCTCTGTCTATTGACCTGCAGTAACACATCAAAGAAAACATCCTCAAATCTCAAAGAAATCTGTCCACATACAAAATGGGATTCTGCTGCGATTGTGTGCCAATAAAAGCTAGATTCATGGGATTCTGCACATACCTGTGTCATGTTCTGATAATCAATGAGGTAGCAGAAGCCAAGTGGTGTGAGGTCCAGGCATGTCTGCTGGCGGCTGTGAGCACTCTCAATGGCAATGGCCACCTCCATGTCATAAGGCGTCCATGTGCCTGCATCATTCTCCCATTCCCACTGCCAACCCTGACCTGGGGCTGACACTGGGTCATAAAAACTCCTCCGCACAGGACGGATGGTTCCTGAAATAAAACAGGAAAGTCACCACCAAGAGTTAGGAAGTCTAGTGTATGTGGACACAGCATAAATGTAATGTGGTGATGTACAGAAGTGCATTTGCCTAACATTAGTGCAGGATGGATTGTGACCACATGCACATGAGCACAGTGACCAAAATATTAAAGAAGCCCATATGAGGGCAGTGAAACATAATGCTGCTCTTGTTCAACAATCAAGGTTCACTGGGTTTTAAAGTGTTATGGACGGGTGAATCAAAGTTTGAGGTGCTTGGGTCAAACAACAGAACATTTGTGAGTCTCAGAACTGAAATAAAGCTGGAAAAGTGTCTGATGCCATCTGTCAAGAATGGTGGGGGTAACATGATGGTCTGGGGTTGCTTCGGTGCTGGATTTTGAACACGGAAAGCTATCATTCCCTTTTGCAACACCATGCCATACCCTGTGGACAACATTTGATTGGATTCAGTTTCATCCTCCAACAGGACAATGATCCAAGCACACCTCCAACCTGTGTAAGAACTATTTAGAGAAGAAGCAGGAAGCTGGTATTCTATCTATAAAGGAGTGGCCAGCGCAGTCACCAGATCTAAACCCCAATCAGCTGTTGTGGTACCAACTGGACCGTAAGTACCATAGAAGTGCCCATCCAGCCAATTCAACTTGTGGGAGGGGCTTGTAGAAGCATAGGGTGAAATTTCTCCAGATTACCTCAACAAATTAACAGCTAGAATGTCAAAGGTCTGCAGTGCTGTAACCGCTGCATATATACAGTAGTGGTATGATAAAGTTTGATCATTTTCAATACTTTCCTTTAGAAATCATTGGTTTTTCGGATCAGCAATTTCAGTTAAATACATCATATAGCAGACAAACAGTGTTATTTGAGACGTGAAATTAAGTTTATAGGATTAACGAAAAGTGTGCAATAATTACTTAAACAAAAGTAGGCAGGTGCATAAATTTGGGCACCCTTGTTGTTTTTATTGATTTGAGTACCTTTAGCACTAATTATTGGAACACAAAGTTTTTTTGGTAAGCTTATTGACCGGAAGAAGAACACAGCATTCTAAGACAAACACTTGTAACCCACAGTAAAATTTGGTGGCAGTTCCATCATGCTGTGAGGGTGTGTGGCCAGTGCAGGTACTGGCAATCTTGTGAAAGTTGAAAGTCGCATGGATTCTAGTCAGTGTCAGCAGATTCTTGACAACAATGTTCAAGAATCAGTGACAAAGTTGAAGTTGAACACTGCTCAAGCTGACAAAGCATTGGCTACATCCATCAATTACCCTACATTCAACAAATCTTTATTTGTAACATCATCACTTAATTATCTAACCACTGGATGCTTAAAATGTATGTACGATTTTGCCACTGCAGCAAAGCAGCCTTATACGTTGGTCCCAGTGGTGCATTTGAGGTCATGATCTTAAAAGGGATTACAGACAAAACACCTACAGAGCTAATGTCAGGCTTTTCTGGGGACAAAGACAGGTTGTCCTCTTTGAGATATGATCTTGGTCTGATTTCAAGTCTAACACAGGACATGGATAAAATCATTTACCTACACACAAAATACAATTATACCATTTGTCACTCTCAAAGAACAGATCTCTTTCCCATAAAGGTTCCTGGTTTATTCAAACATACACAAAGAAATGTCCCTTTAGGGATCAATATGGCTTTGCACTATTCCTTTTATTCCTTACATAATGGAAAGAACATCTTTTCGTTCTTTTGTGTGAAGATCCTAATTACAGTGGTTTTCAGCTATCTGCCATCATAGTAGTTGCCGCAGTTGAATCTTAACTTCCTAATTATTTCTGTAATGATTAATTGCAAAACTTACAACCCCAAATAAAAAAAGTTACATCGATGTGGACCCCAGGGGGTTTCTGTCTGCACATCCCCTTTGGCCATGGAAGTGGCATAGGTCACATTGACATGCTGGTTGTGGGTGCAGGGACTAGCGGACTGAGGCTCCATCTGCAGCTGTAACATTTTACATAGTTCCACTTTAAGAACATCTTAGACCCAGTTCCGTCCATTTTCAAATAATGCTTTGGATACAAGTTGTTTTTCATTGAACAATCAAACATTTACTCACAAGACCCAGTTTTGTTCTGACTGGTAAAAGAATATGAACTCAGGCACCTGGGACCATGGCTGAATGCATCCTCAAAGCTTCCAGATTATTTTCACATCTTGCATTAGATTATGTTCACATCTGGCATGAACACATGCAATCTGGTCTCATAGGATGATATTAATATCAGGTCTGAACAGGACCACAGTGAATACAGACTGGTTTCTCTACTGTATCTGCCTTCATCATAATCTAATATACACAAGTTTTTCATATGTTGTTGTTAACTGTTGTGTCCTGGGGCCAGGGAGAACCTAGGCCTGGGTGTGTACATCTGTATAAATATGTGACTGTGCTAAGGTGTGTCCCATAGTTACTCAACAGTAGACACAAGGAGGCGTTACTAATTCTGACAGTTAACAACTGTTTCAGGAATGTGGTTTTTTAATACCAAAAGAATTTTTTTTTTTTTTTAAATAAATGAGTAAATGTACTGCAAAAGACATCATGGTACGCCCCTGCTGCATATTTTAGAACACAGCCTGGCGCTATATTCACAGATCTGTCAGTTGGACTGGAGATGTTGGGGGGTGGTCTCTGTCACATTATTAAACTCACACATACACTATTATATATAGCATATCTAGAATAAATGTAACGTGACAATGAAGATTTTTTGTATCAAATGTATGGTATGGCGGCAATAAAATACAAAAGGGTTGCTTTATCTGATCACCACAAATTAAGTACACTGACTCCTGTAGCATCAACAAATTAAGGGTTTCAAATGTCAAAGATTTGAAATTAAAAAAGTCTGCTGTATTGGAGGTTGTGATGGAGCTTCTCTCTCGTCGCTGGCCGGCTATTTGTGGGAATTAATGGATCTTGTTCCTTTCTCCAAACTTGTTAGCTAGACACGTCATCCCAGCAGAACTTTTGAGGGTGAGACATCGGGGAACACGGGCCAGGGAAAAAATGAATAGGAGGCAGAGGGTGAGAGAATGGAAGGAGGCTTTTAAACCTGCGCTCCCCTTTGTTGTCATGGGGAACGTCCACTCCTTGGGCAAGAAGATGGAGGAGCTGGACACGTTCGTCAGGAGCCAGAAGGTCTACAGCAGAGGTCACCAATTCTAGTCCTTGAGGACTACTATCCTGCATGTTTTAGACGTTTCCCTCTCCCAGCACACCTGACAGTCATTACCAGGCTCCTGCAGAGCTTGATGATAAGTTCATCATTTGAAGCCCTCAAGGACCAGGATTGTTGACCCCTGGTCTACAGGAACTGCAGCCTGATGTGTTTTAGAGAAACATGGCTCAGGGACTGTATTCCTGACCACAACACTACCATCAATGGCTTTTTAACAATCCAAGTGGACCGGGATATGAAAATGAGCAGCAAGAAAGTGGGGGGGGGGGGATGCTCTGCTTATTAACAATAGATGGTGTAACCCGAGACATGTCACCATCAAAGAGTGGAGGATATGCAACAAGGACATCGAACTCCTAGCGGTGAGTATGAGACCCTATTACCTGCCAAGGGAGTTTACAGTGGTCAATACCATTGTTGTTTACGTTCCGCTGTCAGCCAATACCAAAACTTTGTGCGACATCATACAAGCAGTTATTACGAGACTCCAAGCCAAATACCTGGACTCATTCATTCTACTGTCTGGACATTTCAATCATGTCTCTCTCCAACACCCTCTTTCTTTTCAGAAAATTCTGTGTTTATATGGCCCTGTATATCTATACCATCCAGAGCATGCCAGGCCTCTAGATGACAGTGTAGTGAGACGACCAAGTACCAGGAACAAATCAGAATCCTGAAAAGAATCACAACTAAATGTTACTTCTGCTATAAAACTATGGAGGTGTACTTTTCCTGGTTCTTTCATCTGTCTGAGAATGGCTGATTTTGTGTTTCCCTCTGTCAGACAGCAAGGGGCGGGACCCCTCCCTGCTGTCTGACAAATCCTTCTGAGCAGCCTATAAGACACATTACAGCAACATCATGTGATGCTTCTGACAAACACTACAGGACATAGCTGAAACTAGTCAAGCAACTAAACAAATAACTCCCCTGTGGGATAAATGAATATGGTAGCTCTATTTGGAAGACAGTATGAACTTTTAGCAGAAGTCAATGACTTCATGTTCATTTGGTCTAAAAATGGAAAACTGCATTCCCATTATTTTTTTCACTTAATGTTAAGAGTTTTTCTAGCATGATTCCAGACTCATCAGCTTTGAAGTGGATACTTACTGTATGCGTCTTCATCATAAACAAATCCATTTGAGTGTTTCACATTTCAGATTCGACTAACTGTAGTAAACTAAGCCCCATGTGAGCCGCTCTAGACCATCACATGACAGTCATTACCCTGAGGAAACATGCATGAGCATGTGCTCACACAGACATACATTCTATGTTCAAGAATCCAAACCACCAGTGGATTCAACAAGTACTGATGGTAGAGCTGAACAAGTCACTGAAATATTCAATTCAAGGTCAATGAATAAAGGTGAATGGAACACAACACAATGTACCGTCGTAGATGAAATGACATCCACAATCAAAAACACAATCTGTAACATTGGCATGTGCTGTGTTCACATTGTGTTGGAAGTTATCTTTTCTTGTCAGTTACAGGTGTGAGTGTGTGTGTGTGTTCCTAACCCAATGTATGCGTCTAAATCACATTTTTACTTTTACCCGGAGGTTCCAGGTCAAAGGTCAGATGGTGTTCCCACCTTTGGCAGACGTCCATCGTCCACACTCAGATTCTGCTCCAGGTTTAAACCTGTTAAAAAGGTACTTTTTCCTTCATCTGTCTCCAGTTTATAAGTCTTTACTCTTGGATGATTCTGTTGCTTTATATAAATTGCCTTCACAGTCCGTTTTCCACTAACTCCATATGTAAAGTGTCATGAGATAAGTTTTATTAGGATTTGGAGCTATATTTTTTTTTCTCCTCACTGTCTTCCTGTCTCTGTTATTTATATAGAATTTCAGCACTTTATTATCCTGCTGTAACTGAAATTTCCCAGGGTGGAATAAATAAAGTATTCTATTCTATTATTTTCTATATAAAATTTGATTTAATAAATTAATCGTGGATGAGACCAATTTTTCAGACCAGGATCGCGAGTACCTGAACCCGATACCACCGATGCAAAGATGTGGCTGGCTCCACATCATGACCTGCTCAGGGAGACAGGGCATCTCAGTCTCACACACAGCAGTTCTAGCACAGGAGGGACATGTTGGACAGGTGGGGAAAACACCACGAAGGAAGCCCTTCTCAAACTTCAACCCACAGTGCGGAGGAACTGGCCGTCAGAGGCGGGTCATTCTACAAATATCACCTTTGTTTACCTATGGCTGAGTATGGAGTTAGAGGAATAATAAAGTGACAGTCACTGAGTGCTATCCCACCCTCCTCCAGTGAATTTCTTATGCCAAGAGGCAAGATTATCTTTCAGGGGGTCCAAAATAGGTAGTGGTGCCCCAGGGTCATAGTAATGTGCCTTAAGGCTAGAAACACCGGGTATCAAACAGAATAAAGATGAAGTCTGTTCTGCGCCACTGCAGAATCCATTAATACTGAATCGAATCAAACTGAATCGTGATTAATCGATTCAGAACCTTATGAATTGGAAGGAATGGAAGGAAAGTGGCCATGATACCCAGCCCCAGCTCTGTTACTACCTGCAGAGGAGTTACAGAGCCGAGACAGAAGTGAAATCAAATGATCCACCATTTCATTTACACAGATATTATTCTGGAATAAAGGAAAATATTCCTGGAACAGAAGTGATGTGGAAAAGGGGCTACAGTCATTCTCCACTTTTCGTCCTGACCTCAGGTACATCTACGCCCGATTCGACTCAAAACTTTCTTTACTGTTGTCACCACCTCTTTATTTTCACCCATCTCCTCTCCAACTTTGTCCTGCTGCCAACTCTCTTCAAAGCTCTTGTGCCTTTGTCTCACCTTGAAAGGGTCCCATCCCCTGAGTGTTGGTGTTCAGAGTCAATTTTCAGCTTCAGAGAATGTGAGATAGACGAGTAGTGAAAGAGGGTGGTGGAAGAGAAAAGAGAGCAGAGATAATGGAAAAGCAGAGATCAGGTAAGAAGACACAAGAGGAAGTAGTAAAACAGAGTCCAAACTTAAGTCAGTGATATTTTCTGTTTTTTAACTGTCCTTGTTCCTTTCCCCACATGTCCCTGTGTTCTCCTATGACCCCAAACTGTAAATGTTCTTCTTGAGTCTGAATTCTTCATTCATCCAACTCCACAGGTCTATCTACAACCATATTTATGACTAATGACACCACAAAGGTGGTTTGGAGCGCTGGCCCTTTAAATGCACAGGAAACACTTCAAGCCCCGTCCCCTCTAGGTTATTGGCTGTGCCGCTCTGTCCTGTTCAACCAACAACTGAACATTTTCAGTAATGGGCTCCAAATGTGGACATATTTTCAGTTTTTACTCCACCAAACAATTCTTTAGAACTGGAGAAATATTGGTGTGAAGTCTGGACCTTTGGTCAAAGTGTTGTGGGGAGGGGTGGGCCTACGAGACCAAGGGATTTCATTGGACTAGCCCAATGTCCTTCAGCAGAATCATCTTTTTTTAAACTTTTAAGTAATTATTGCACACTTTCTGTTAAATTTTATAAATTTCATTTCACTTCTCAAACATTAGTGTTTTTGTCTACTATGTGATGTATTTAACTGTTAAATTGTTGATCCAAACATCCAATGATTTATAAAGGAAAATCTTGAAAATGTACAAACTTTTTCATACCACTGTATGTGTGTGTGTGTGTGTGTATGTGTGCAGCTGGCGCGTGTTTCCAGTGTTGGTCATGGATTCATTTGCAGCTGCTTCACACCATCAGAATGTCTGAACTCTAGCCCTTGGATTCAACAAACACACGCTTTAAGTCGCTGAGGTTCCACTTTCCAATGTTAACGGGCTAGGGTTAGAAACCAGGTTAGGGAACAGGGTTATGATTAGGGAACTGGGTTAGGATTAGAGAACCGGGTTAGGGTTAGAGAACTGGGTTAGGAAACAGGGTTAGGAAACAGGGTTAGGGTTAGAGAACTTGGTTAGAGAACAGGGTTAGGGTTAGAAAACCACATTAGGGAACAGGGTTAGGGTTAGAGAACCAGATTAGGGAAAGGGAACCAGTTTGGACCCAACAGTTGTACAAACCCTCCTGTGACATCATCATCTGTACAGAGTTTTTCTAAGACTTTTAATGGACCAGTAAACTTCATAACCTGACAGGAACCCTTTGTGGTTTAAGACGGCAGCGATGATACAAAAACATCATTTCCAACATCCAAACACTGTAGTCATCACACTGAAGTGAAAGTCTGACTCCTTAACCCTCTGACACATACCAGACACACCAGAGTCTGTCAGTCCACCAGAGTCTGTCAGAGTCCACCAGAGTCAATCAGTCCATCAGAGTCCACCAGAGTCCATGTTGGGCATAATTACAAGCCCACACCAACACTGAACCAAACACAGTATGGTTGTCAGCAGTACTGATTTTGTAAAACCAGGTTTGTCATGCATCTACAACACAAACCTGAAACAAATACACACTGGACGATGATCTAAAAGTCAACATCTATAATGTTCATGGAGGACAGACTAGGTTCGTCTATAACTACTGAAGACAAGTTGGAAAAGATCAGCAAACATGGATAAACCAGGATCTTCATGCAAACCTTTAAGGTCGAAATGCAAACACTTCACACTTTTATTTACTACAGTTGACAAGTGCCCCTCACCCCCACCTTACCTGTGTCCTGTCTGAACTGGTGCATGGACTGGAGGTCTATGATGTAGGGCGACAGCCGGCTGTCCACCTGGCCGAGGACCACGCTGCCTCCGCGCGGGTCACTGCTCCGGATGGCCGCCTCTATCTGGTGGGAGACGGCGGGGCTGTAGGGCCGCCACCGGCCGTGTTCGTTGAGCCATTCCCACACCACCACCGCGGAGGCCAGGAGCATGTTGTTACTGTTGGCCCTGGACACAAAAGCACCATGAAACAGCTGGACAACCGACCGGGCTTTGTCCGGTCCCGGTGAAGATCACAGGGTTTACAGTGATATTAATATTAATACTACTAATAGTGATAATAAAGGGTGTAGTTAGCATCCGAGGGCACGGCAAACACACACCCGAGTTTATCTAAGGAGCAGCTTTAACCGGCTCTGAATGACTGTAAACAAGGTAAACGGACCGACACCGGACAAAGGCCGGTTCCTCCGGTGTCTTACATGGAGTCGCGGCGGAGCTAATGTCCGAAGAAGACACATGACGGCCGAGTCCGGAGCATAAGCCGCAGGCCGGGCACAGAAGGAGACGGTGAAGGGGAGCACAGCGGCCCCGGGACCGGAGACAGTATGTTCGGGCTCCACCGACGGCCCTCGGCGGCGTTGTATACGCTCTTTCGGCGGTCCAAAAATCACCTCAGCACGGGGCTTACACAGTAAAACACGGCCCGGATGGCGGGTTCCGATACAAACACAACCAGATACTCATGGACCCGACCAACGGAGAACCCACATGTTGCAAAATATCCACAAAGAAGTATGTTTTGTGGTAGTTTGGGCGGAACGCAGCGAAATGTTGAAGAAAAGTAGTGGATTCCAACAGCGCAAACTCAGTAGAAACAACTGATCCCGGATCAGTTAGAACAGGTTCAACTATTCTAACAGCGCAAGATCAGTAGAAACAACTGATCCTAGATCAGTTAGAACAGGTTCAACTATTCCAACAGCGCAAATTCAGTAGAAACAACTGATTCCGGATCAGTTAGAACAGGTTCAACTATTCTAACAGCGCAAGATCAGTAGAAACAACTGATCCTAGATCAGTTAGAACAGGTTCAACTATTCCAACAGCGCAAACTCAGTAGAAACAACTGATCCAGGATCAGTTAGAACAGGTTCAACTGGTTCCACTGAAATCATCCGTAACATTATCCACAGGAGCAGCGTCTGTTTTGATTTACAACGAACCAGACTGAGAACATTCACTCGCAAACATTGTATTTGACATTAAAACTAAGTTTGAAGTCCAAATGGGCCCATTATTCTCAACCATCGTGTGTGTGTGTTTTCCGTCCAGCCCCAAAGCTTTGAATACACCACTGACCTGTTGATGGGATGTTCTGGGTCCAGTTTTCTTGGTCCAAAAGTCCAAGACCGTCACCAGCCTTTGTGGATCCGTCCTTTAGTTCCCACCATGGCTCTGTCCCTGTCCCAGGTACCGTCCAGAACCTCCGAACCCTTTACATGAGCACAAGAAAAACGGACTCCAAGGAAGTAGAACTGGACTTTTGGTACTCGTTTATCTTCCCTAACCCTTTATCTGCCTAACCCTAACCGTACCCATGTGGAAACAGGCTTCTGTTCATCCAAACAGCCCATATTTGTCCATCAAATATCCGTCGACTCCGGCAGCGAGAATCTCATAATAAACTGGGGTCTGGGGGGACAAAAACACCCAGATCCTGGCCCCTTACCACGCCCAAAGACCCCACCACACAGGCCAATGGGAAAAGATACCCCCCCCCACACACACACACACACACACGCTCCCTTCATTATCAACCGTGGTTCGTATTTGTTGTTTATTATAATCTAGTATGTGTCGGTCAAACGTTTGATTGTGGAAGTTACTGTTGGATTTTTTTACCTGATAGAACCCGGGACTGGACTCATGATATTTTGTTAAAGTTCACTTGCTGCCCCCTGGTGGACAAACAGAAAATCGTGATTGTTATTGTCCTGCCTGTTGTGTCATTTGAACGACAAATGCACATTTCTGGTCTTATATTCAACTTAAGATGTCTAACTGTTTTGCGTCATGCAGGTTTTCACAGATTTTTTTATTTATTTATTTATTTAGTCTTTTTTCATTCCTTGGAGTTCTTTATTGAAATGTGGATATTTGATCTGTGGTGACTGTAACATTTAATTTGAATATTATTTTATTTTTATATAAAATATCGTTTACTATTTTGACCTTTGTTTATGTTCTAATTTACATATTATTTCATTAGTTATTTAGTCGATTTATATTATATACTCTTTGATTATATTTCTTCTTGTCTTCCTTAAGTAACATTTTCGTTCCTGCTTGTTTGTGACACGATAGTGTGTTGTCTGGGATTGAGCGCCAGGAGTGTAACATTGTCCTGAGCTGCTGAGAATAAACCCTAACCCTAACCGTAAAGCCGGCTGAAAGTGTCCTGTCCTTTGGTGATTGTTAGCACGGAAGACAGTAAAATATGTCAGCATCAAGAACACCATTGTAACCTACCATACCCACAGCCCTGGTGAGACACAGGGTCATTTGGGAACTGACACAAAAGTAGCACTGGGTCTTTATGGGTTAAAAAAATATCTAGGAAAAAAAGTTGCCTCAGCCAGTTCCAATCAAAGTAATTGTTGAACGTAAAAACCCAAAACGTTTACCTCCCCGTGTCTCAGGACATCAAAACCCGGAAAGCCAGTATTTGAGCTTTGGTGACGTCATTCCTTGCTATCCGGGCTCCATAGCTCAGGGGTTAGAGCACTGGTCTTGTAAACCAGGGGTCGCGAGTTCAAATCTCGCTGGGGCCTTCATTCGTTTTCCACAACATGTAATTATAATCTCTATCCATCTCCCTGTTATTTACCATAGAAACATTACTGAGAAATTTTACACAATCCAACAGAAGGTTAATTAAAGTCGGTCTATGTGGGTTCATACCATCATGATCAGTGAAGTCCAGAGAAGGCAGAATGTCTATGAAAGGCCCCAGATTTGTTCAAAGGAAGCAGGCTTCCCTCTCACATTGTGTAATATCTTTTCAGGTGTACAGTAAGATACATGTTCATTAATCCAGTGTCTTAGTGATGGAGATTTTTCAGATTTCCAGTTAATTAAAATAAAAATTTTCACTGCAGTACTTGCTAGTAAAATAAAGTATTTCTCATAATAGCCTACATTAGCAGAGCTCATGTCTCCCAGAATCCGTTTTGGATCTTTTTCTATTTGAATGCCTGTTACCCTTGAAGTTAAGTCAATGGCACGTTTCCAAAAATTCTTCTATCACTGGGCACTTACATATCATGTGTAGAAGATCATCATCGGACACTTTACATCTTTGACATCTGGCAGAAATGTTGCTGTCAATTTTATGTAGCCTGTAAGGAGTGTATGTTCTATGCAATATATTAAATTGAATTTACCTATGTTTTGTGTAGATTAACACATTCTGTGCCTGTTCCAATAAATGCTACTAATACACCTTCGTATAAACACAGCCTAGGTCTGTTTCTCATTTTTTCCTTTTGTAGAGGTTTTATCAGAAACTGGTAACATTTCATTAATGATACCATAAAAAGAATACTGTTCTTTTAGTTGAACTGCATAATTTGTTACATAAATGTGATTTAAGACAAGTTTCCTTTGGAATATTTGGGAATCTTTCTTGAGATTTCTCCTTAACCCAGTCCCTAATTTGAAGATAGCTTGAATTTATAATTAATCTGATCATTTTATTTAGTAACTTCTACAAATACTAAAGTAAATATGCCAAAAACATTCTCAAACTTTAAAGTGTTTATGACTGAATTCCAAAAATATATTCACTCCTTAACAATAAAAAAGCACAAAAACCCTGACAATGTATAGATATAGACATATTATATTTGTTTCAAACTATCAGTGTTTTGTATGCATCTGTATATTCAATAAAGATTTATCTAAAATACAAACAAACAAACAAACAAACACTTACAGTTTACATATACAGTACATTTAAGGCCTTGTTCGTAATTCACTCATAGTTTTTCAAAAGTTCCACACACAGTAGCACCACCACCACACGAACAAGTCAAAAGAGCAGAGTCAGAGGAGACGAGAGAGAGTGAAAAGGAGAAACACTGAGGGACAAGGGCATTCCTAATCTGTATCGGTTAAAAGTGGAACTGTAAATAGTTAAGTTTGTTCTTACATTTTCTAGTTCATTTATTGTAGCACTGAATAAATATTTTTAATTTATATTTTGTGTTTTTAAGGGATTCTGTGTTGCTTGACTTTAAATTTGTTTTGTGTAAAAAGTTAAAAGTTTAAATTCGTTAAAAGTGCACTGTAGAGTGAAAAAATAAATGCATATTTATATAATAAACATATTTTTAAAAGTATAATGCGCTTTACATTATTAATTCATTTTGTGCATAATTTTACATCATAATTTTATATCATTAGTAATATATTGATTAAAGCAAAATAAAATAAAATAAAAATCCGAAGAGCCGTTTGGGAGCCAAAAGAACTGGTTCTTTCTAGTGAGCCGAACCGAAAGAGCCTGTTCTCTAAAAAGAGCCAGAATTCCCATCGCTAATTCAAATACATATCGTTCGTTTTGGACGAACAACACAAGGATATGATAGCTAATTAGCTAGCTAGCTAGCTACCTAAGCTAAGTCTAAGGTAAGCTATGCCTTTCTATGACGTTCCACTGGTAAACTACAAATTAACAACAATTTTTACACATTACCTTTGTCAGCAGATAAGTGATTTGCTGTACATTTTACCTACAAGTAGTCGCGCAAATTGCTATGATTCCATAAAACAATATAACGATTAAGATACCAATCGTTTTTCAATGTCTCGTGTTCTTCAGCCAAATAGGGCCCGGATAGCTCAGTCGGTAGAGCATCAGACTTTTAATCTGAGGGTCCAGGGTTCAAGTCCCTGTTCGGGCGATAGTTTTTTTCATTCCCGATTGTACTTTTAGTAGCCGTATCCGGAATCCACAAATGTTTGGTACTAAAAATATCTATTTCTATATATATTTTACATCAACCAACCTTCATACCAACTAAACATAGATTCATTTTATTCATTTCTCTAACTCCACATAAATGACAGCATATCAGACCGCACACATGACCACATACATAATCACCTATCAGACCACATACATGACTACATATCAGCGCCTGTTTCATTGTCCCCAACTCTGGATACAGTGTCTTTACACTTCTTTGAGGACAGAAGACATTAGAGACAGGGCTGGAACAGTGTGATTATGGCAATGCACGAATCAAAGGAAGAGAAAAAAGAGAAACAAAATGTGGATTTAGGGTTGATGATTAGGTTTATTTGGTTTGTCAAGCGTACAGAAGAGGACATTAATCATATGTGTCAAACACTCATCACTCTGTCAACGGCCCATTAAAGCCTGTTCTTCACACAAATAGAAGGGAAGTGTTGATTGCATGAATAATTGATTCAAGCATCTGTAAAGACAGACAGATACTGGTAGTTATACTAGTTATAACAGGTTAATGTTGTCTAAATCTACAAGCTAATATATCTACATTACTATTACTATTACAGGAGGATGATAAGGACGTGAAGGGATACTTGGAATGAACATGGAGCTGTGTGTTACAGGTTCTGCTAACAGCCAGGTATTTGTACAAAGAACTCAATCAAATGCTAAAGGAAGCTGAAAAGAAACACAGAGACAATAAAAATACACTTTTTCACAGACAATTCCAGAAAAATGTGGGACACTATGAGAAGAATCACAGACATGACCCCCACTTAAAAATGTCTCAGCACCCAAAACGACCTGCAGAGAGCAACAGAGCTGAACGAGTTTTTTAAGATTTGAAACCCAGGACTCCTCTGAATGTGAGGAGGTGCTGAGGTCGATTTCAGTGACTGAGAGGGACTCAAAACTGGTGATTGATCCTCATAGGGACTCAAAACTGTGATTGATCCTCATAGGGTCCAATCTGTGTTCAGATCTGTCTGCACCAAAAAGGCCACAGGACCAGGTGGGACATCTGCTGTTCTGCTCAAATCCTGTGCAGAGGAGCTCACAACAGCCGGGTACCCCACAGATCTGCGGACTCACACATCCCCAATCTGTGGATAAAATCAATAATCACATTACTGGGGAGGCTGCCAGCCCATGGAGGACTTACCCTGCTAGATGCACACTGGACTCCTGGTCAACATGAAGAATGATGTGTCTCTCAACATTGGCTATTGAAAATGTAGAGCACAGATTCAGAATCAGAGTTTTATTTGTCATTGTCAGAAGAACAATGAGATTCAGATTGGAGTTGCAACAACACTATGTAGTCAGTACAGTCCCACCATAAATAAATAATAAATATCAATAAACTTATAAACAACAATAAACTTAAAAAATAATCAACAAACTTAAACAATAATCATCTACATATTTGGCTTCATGATTGGATTCCTACTGATTGGACCTGGTGGGTTCCTGGGGTATCATAAAATCAAGGAGGGTCTGGGAGCTCTGTCGGCATGCGAGGAGCTGTTAGAGGCGAAAACTGAGGGTCTGGCCAGAGCTTTCGACACTCAGACTTTTACGCTGCCAGAGCTGAACTGAAAAATAGACTTGGTTCTACAACTCTACAACAAGACGGATACCAACATGGAGAAAGTTGGGGCTCAGCTGGAACAGGTGGTTTAAAATAAAATTGGAGTTTCTCTTCTGATTGGGATTAATATTTGGGATCTGAACTGGGTGAAGCAGGGCCCTGCCTACACAGAAATGAAGTGGGGGCAGGGTTATCATGAACTGGGGGTTCAGAAGGGCTGCACCTGATTGGCGGTGGCGCACTTACCTCCTGAACATGAGCGTGTCACATCCCTTTACCCATCCCCATTACCCAAGTGTGCTTCTGGTCCTGTGTGTAACTATTGTCTTTGGGCTTATGCAGAGGCCTGTTTCTTTTACATATTCACCCTGTAGACTTAGACAAGATGGAATTTGTCTTTTATTCTCTCCTCAAACCCTAATGTCTCCATTTCATTCTGTGAAACAGGGTGCAGCTCTCCATCCATGCGATTCATCAGTACAACGGTATTTGTATTCCCATGGGTTAGGGTTAGAGATGAACATCTGTAAGGGTTGGGGTTAGAGATGAACATCTGTAAGGGTTAGGGTTAGAATGTGACAGGGCTGTCTGGGACAAGGTTGGTCTGGGCCATAACAGTAGTCCCTTTCTTTAGCTGTGATGTATTTTTTATGGTAATGGGTTTGGATGACAGAACAGTTGTAATAGTTGTGTGTTGGATGGTTGGTGTTATAGGGCTAGGTGTATTGGCTTCACAGAGGTATTGTTGTCTGTCTCTGGAACCTCAAAAATAAGATGCAGTGTAATTTAAAATTACAAGAAAACCTGGTGGTCATTTTTCAGAGAAGCAGATACAAGGAGTCAAGGTAACATGCCCAGATGGAGATTTCATGATTTATACCAGATGTAAAATAAGGTGGACAGGTTGGTTTTCTTGTTTATTTACCACAAGAAAGACTTATTTGGAAACTCCACAACAGTGTCTGAGCTCAGTCTGAACAGTCAACACACAAGTGCTGACAACACATTTTTAAATGAATACTGATGACTTCTCATAACACTCACCTGACTCTACTGGGGCACAATTATGAACCTCTTCAACATCCATCCACTTCGGTGTACCTGTGGTGTTTGGTGTCTAAGGGCCTGACTTACTACAGGTTTGTGCTTGTAAAAACATGTGCAATATTGACTGTGCAAAAAAAACAAAAAACAAACAAACAAAAAAACATCAGGTTTGAACTGGTAGAACTTCACCATAAACTGCAGTTGCTGCAGTTGTTGTGGCAAGGAGGCGGGGCTCCCCATAATGCCACAGGAGAACTTGTAGACTGTGGGCTGATCTGGGTGCAGTCACACTCATCAGTACCTTATATGACTAAACTCCTACATTTACAACATCTGGATCATTCCAGTCACTCTTCCCTTTACTGCAGGGGTATCCCACAGCAGTTAATACATTCCACTGTCTCCATGACGACAGTTTATACAGTCCACTGTCTCCATGATCGCAGTTTATACAGCCCAGTGTCTCCATGACAACAGTTTATACAGCCCACTGTCTCCATGATGATAGCCAGTTGCACACCCTGAACCCTCACTTAAATATGGCAGTCTCTAAAACTCTGACCTTTTGGCATTAGTGAAGATAATCTGAGTTGATCCCATAACACACAAATCAATGGCACATGCATTTTTTTTAGCGCAAGCAAGCAAGCAAGCAAATTTGCACCCATTATTTGTGATCTTAGCAAATCAGGCCCTAAATGTGACTGGTCCATTGGTCCAAAATAAGGAATGTGGAAACCCATTGGCAGTAGATATAAACATAGATTAGAAGAACATGATACTGAAAACCTGTAACACATAAACCAATGTTTAACTTGAAGGTTGTTCCCAGTTTACCAGAGGGTCAGTTTTACATTTTAGTCTTAATGGAAAAGCCCATCAGTCACCTAATTAAAATGTTACCCTAACCTCGCTGATCAACTTTTTTTTAATCTGTTGAAAAACAAAACACAGTTTTTTATAGTCCCCCCTTTTTGTATTTACACCAACATGTAAAAAAAAAAAAAAAAAACATATTCAAATTAAATGTGGACACAGTCTAGTTTGGACACAATCCAGTGTGGACAGTCTGGTTTGGACACAGTCTAGTGTGGACACAGTCCAGTTTAGACTCAGTCCAGGCTAGACACAGTCCAGTTTAGACCCAGTCCAGTTTGTACTTGTAGGTGTGTCCATTGCAGTGTTTCCTTCTGATGTGTGATTCTAGTTCAGTCCCGTCTGTCCACATGTGTCCATTCTGGTCCAATCCTGTCCAGTTGTGTTCAGATGCTGGATTCAGGCACATGTTGTACTCAGTTGGATCCAAATGTCCACGGTGTTTCCATAGTAGTGTTGGTTCATCTAGTGCTGCTGCACTTACTGTCTTCAACTACAGAAGAAGGGACCATTTATGAACACACACACACACTGGATTTATGGGACACAGTTGAACATCAGGAATTCAACAACCAATAGTGGATCTGGAATTTCCCAGTGACCTGGGTACCGTTTACTGGACTGTGTGATGTTGTTGGACCAGTGGTGTCCCCAGACTGGTCCTGCTCTGGGGAAGCAGTTCGTCCACAACAACATCAGTGTCTATTGGCCTGTATGGGGGGGCATGCACACGCTTCTAGGGTTGTACAAGAACATGGAGGGGTAGCAAGTGATGTCGTACATGCATGTGGGTGTGTTGGTGACTACAGTTGTACATCACAACATTATAAATCACTAGGCACACACTCTCACCCCAGTTCAGATTGAGGTTTGTAAATGTATGTGTGTGTGTGTGTGGGGGGGTATCATCTGGCACATCTTTCCCATCCACCCACCCAACACCCTAGTTGCAAATTCATTTTCAAGAGGCAGCAGGTAGTCAACAATAGGGAGAGTGGAGCAGTTTCACTTCCTCACACCTTTATGTACAGCGTTATACAACCCACCTCCTCATATAGGGCTGGTATATTATTTTTACAATTACCTACCACCATCCCTCCATTCCGCTTTTTTTTTCAGGCATCAGTGTGTGTGGGGGCACCAATAGGCTCATGATGCTGATAATGTGGTGTGGTTCTAAAAAGGTTGAGCAACCCCGCCCTGGACAAACTAGAACCACTTGTACTGAGTACAGGGTCATAAGGGAGATGTTTGGACTGAGCACACCCAACAGGACCAGGTGGATAAAAATACAAACATTTTTCCATTACACTTTAGCGCTGTAGTTCTTTACCGAAACTTCTCAAAAACCACCTTATGAGAGGGTAAAAACTTTTTTGCGATTTTTGACAGACCAGTTTAAGATTTCTGAGGGTAATGGAAACCCAGCTTGTGTTACGATTCAATAGATGAAATATGGAGGTAAAAGTAAAGCACAAAAAGAGCTTCAACTTTAGATTTGATATTTTAGTAACTTTTTATCAACAGCAGAAAAATACAACATGTCCCCAATGTTGAAGGAACCATCCCTCTGACCATCTCATCTCCGGTGTCCCTTCTGCTTCTTGTTTCTGGCAGGCGTCCTGATTGGTTGACTAATGCTTCCATTTTCCAACAGCACCGATGGCCCTGACACTGGAGCTGCAGGTGGAGATGTTGGAGGAAAAACATCTGCTTCTGCTTCAACACCTGATTTGAAGGGACCGGCTGCAGAAAATTTTGGAGGACTGATGGAGCAAAGAAAGACAAGAAAAATCCATTGCGGCAACAGTAGTAATAACAAAGAAGGCAGTGCCTATTGGTTAGTTCTTCCATATATGGAGTGGTATAAAAAAGGTTTGGGCACCCCTGATCATTTTCTAGATTTTCCTTACTTTCAAGGCTTTCCTAGAAAGTGTGCAATAATTACTTAAACAAAAGTAGGGAGGTGCATAAATTTGGGCACCACTATTATGGGTATATGGATATATAGGCGCCTGGAGTTCAATGACGATGGTGTCCAAGGTGGTGTCTTGGTTCATCTACAGTCTGTCCGTCCATGTAGTGGATCAGTCCTGCTCTCTAAAGGGATAAAATCCACCTCCTCACTTCCAAAGCCCTTCATGTCCAGGCACCTACTGATCTGACAGAGCTCTGAGGTCCATCCAGTCCATCTACAGCACTAATCAGTAGCTAAGAACAGGGGCTAGAGCAGGGGTGTCCAACTCAAGTTGGTTCAGGAGCCACATACAGCCCAATTTGACCTGAAGTGGGCTGGATCATTAAAATAATAACATAATAATATATAAATAATATCAGTTCCATAATTATATGTAAAGTAAAACTGTATTATTAAAATGTTTACATCTACAAACTATCTTTTAAAAATATGAACAAAAAGAAATTTATTAAGAATGAGTGCAATTTTTATAGTTTATGCCATTATTTGTCCTCAGTTCATCATTTTCACATATTCATTATAACATACAGATCACAGTGGATCTACAAATAAACAAATTATTTAGTAACAGGTAGAATATTGGTACAATTATACTTAATTCTCTTGAGACATTTCTGGTTGTTCCTATTTGTTCAGGTTGTTCACATTTTTTTGTAAATGTAAACATTTTCATGTAATTTAACTTTTTTTTTTTACACAAAAAAGAGAAAAAAATGTATTTTTCATTATTTATAGGTTTTTCTGATAGTGTTTTATTGGTCTGACCTAAAATTATTTGAACATCTTTAATGGTTATTATCTTCAGTGTAATTTTTGTAATTCACTAATTCGTCCCACAGGCCAGATTGGACCCTTTGGCGGGCCAGTTTTGCCCCCCAGGTTGCATGTTTGACACCCCTGGGCTAGAACCTTCATCTATCCAGCTCCTATACTATGGAACCACCTCCCTGTCTTGGTCCAGGAGGAGACACCCTCTGGATATTTAAGAGAAGGGGTTAAAGGCTGTTGGTAAATGTTCCTCATGTGAGCTTACGCTGACTTGAAATGACACTGTCGGTCTTCTGCAGTGTGGTGTGTGTTTACCTGATGGGTGTGCGTGGGCTGCTGTTATGTCGACGTACAGGACGCATTCGAGGTTCAAATGAAAAGCCTTCCTTCAGACTCTCCAACACAGACGGAGCCACATAGGTGAAGCCCTGACAGGGATGGGCGTTACTCAGTAAATGGCCATTTCATGCACATGATCAAAATCAGTGAGCAAGTGACTCACGGCGAAGGCGAGCTCTGCGCTGTGGCTGAGCGTGGAGTCATCTGGACTGTCCACTGGAGTCTGTCTGGTGAACCTGGTGTCAAACTGACTCACATCCTCGTCTGAATGCTGGAGCACCACAAACACAGGGTTTGAAACACAGCACAGAAGGAGTTTTTCCAGAACCTGGTCCAAGGTTAAACTAGAAAATTATTGACACATAAAGGTATTTCTAAAAAGCACAACATAGTCTGAAGACCTACCAGCTGTGGCTTGTACGGTGGCTCCACCCTTCGGTTTAGTAGCTCCTCCCAGTTTATGTGTCTGAAGAACGGATGTTTCTGAATCACCCAAACACACATATATGTTCATTACAATGCTGACACTCCTTTGGACTTCCAGTCATAGAAAAGCAGCGTACTATACCAGGTGTTTTCACTGGACCATCTTTACCTGATGGTGAAGTCCTAGGCGAGTGAAAGCCTCATGTGGTCTGATGAAAGTACATAGTGGCAGGTACAGTTTCTTACCTGGATGTCAGCACAGTCTGTTTTACTAGAGCCAAGTCTCTGGGCTGGATTCTTCTTTAAGAGCTGAAAGAACAAACAAACTTACACTTATTACAGTCACACATAGTCAAGATTCACATTTAATATGTAACATAGATGAAAGCATTGTACTAAAAATGTGTATAGTATGGTTTTATTTTATTTTTTAAATGTATGCAGTATATACAGAAATCCATTTACCACCTTAACTCAAAGTAAAAAGTACTTAAAAGGTGTGGTAGAGGGTGGTCGACAGGGTAAATAACCCTGTTAAAAGGGTAAATAAACCCTGGTAAAGGGTGGTCGACAGGGTAAATAACCCTGTTAAAGGGGTAAATAAACCCTGGTAAAGGGTGGTCAACAGGGTAAATAAACCATGGTAAAGATGTAAATAAACCTTGTTAAAGGCTAAATAAACTCTGGTAGAGGCGTAAATAAACCCTGGTATATGATGTTCAACAGGATAATTATATCCTGGAAAAAGGGTGGTCGGCAGGGTTTGGGTTCAAATCGCTAATTTTTAGTTCAGGGTCAGGATTCCAGTCAATCTCTGGGTTCAACCACAGGGTTCTGGTTGGAGTCAGTACCTTTGGGTTCTTATTAGAGTCAGTAACTTTGGGTTGTGGTAGGGGTCAATACCTTTGGATTGTTGTTGGGGTCAGTACCTTTTTAATGAGATCCCGGGCATCGATGGTCAGGTATGGGGGCAGGTTCAGTTTACACTTCAGGATTTTATCGATGGTCTTCTTTCTGTTTTCAGCAGTGAATGGAGGCTGGTGTTGGAAGAGAGAGACAATAAAATCAGTATAGGAACACTGACACAGTTTAACCTATCATGACTAAAAGTCTATATATGGACCCAGGACTAAAAGTCTACAAATGGACCCAGGACTAAAGGTATGGACCCAGGACTAAAGGTCTACATATGGACCCAGGACTAAAGGTCTACAAATGGACCCAGGACTAAAGTTCTACATATGGATACAGGACTAAAAGGTCTACATATGGATCCAGGACTAAAGGTCTACATACGGACCCAGTAAACAGAAGCTTGTTCTGTGGCCCATAAACTGTCATATTAATCTTTGAATTTTTAAAAAGAAGTTGTTAAAATCCATTTGAACCCTAACCCCCCTCAGTGTGGACCAGGTGTGACCAGACCTGGACCACACTGTTCTGTTATTTCCATACAGACAGTTCATGACATTATGCTGGCGCCCTACCGATCCAGTCATCATGTCGTACATCAGGGCCCCCAGACTCCACCAGTCCACTGCTCTGTTATGACCTGACCGGGTCAGGATCTCTGGAGCCCTGAAAACAATGGACAGAAGTGAATCTCCAAGGAAACAAAGTGGGAATGTGCTTGACCTGGGTGGATGGATCATAGTAGACATAAAAGATAATAATCTAAAATATATGAATACAACATCTGTAAAAACTGCTGAAGCATCTACAATTTGAAACGTACAACGACTATTCTATATAAATAAGAATGTCAGTGAATACTGTCAATGTTCTTGTATCATTATGTACTGACAGGACAACACCAAAGACACACAATGAATAAAGGAATAAAGAAATAGACCCACATGTATTCAATGGTTCCACAGAAGGTGTGTGTGACGGTGCCATCATGGATGGATTCCTTACAGAGACCGAAGTCTGTCAGTTTGATGTGTCCTTAAACAGAAACAGAAGCCAACGTAGATGTTAAGGTCATTTATAAGTCATTTATTTACTAAAAACAAACAACGACATACTTGACAAAAGCTCCAAGAAAAATGGATTTACATCTAAACATCACTATGCTCAGACACTAATTAACCTGTTTTAGTTTAAAGATGACAAATTTAATGTGTTACCACAGTGAACTTCAGTCATTTTTAACATCATATTTTACATATGGAAACATTCTGGAAGCAAAGACTATAAATATATATTCAATTCATGAACACAGGCCATATTCACTATTTTTCCCAGTTAATAAATTCATCATTTGAATGTCTTGTTGAGTTTATAAACAGTAAAAAAGGAAAAAAAAAAAAAAAATGTTGATCTTAAAAAAACACTGAAATCTCCAAATTTTCATCTTTGGTTTGAAGCCATATTAACGCCTATAACACAATTTGGAACTATTAATACAGCTGGATATACGACTTATCCATGATCATAACACTGCTGACAATACACATAGAAATTTAAAGCAACATCATGGACCTTCAGCTCAGTGTCCCCATAAAGTCCAGAAATGTTAATGGCTGGAACATCTGTGGGAAAGTCTGGATCTGGGTAAAGCCGGAAATACACTGCAATTCTGGATCATTCTGGGCCCGATTTACTAAAGGTCTGTAAAAATGTGTGCAAACTTGATTGCACACACAAAAACAGGTTGAAGCAGATTTACTAACAGGATGCACCGAGGATCACGTCTCTCAGATGGGCAAAATAGGTTGTGCAACTCATTTAGCATGTTTAACTTGATGAATATGCAATATGAGTGTTTCTGCCAGAAGACACAAAATTATTGAGAGGAGTAAATGCAAATATTTATTTAGCTAGCGCATTGTGATTTACCAAACCTGAAACTGATTACGGTGGATGATTCTGTATCTATATTTAGTGCATCTGAAAGGCAGGTACTAACTCACACAGCTTCACACACAACTGGCTGCAGTTGCATGTGAGGAGAGGGCATAGACACAACCAAAGGCAACGCACAGAACCAATCTGTTCTGAACATGTCAATGTTTTTGGAAAGATGGAAGAAAAAAAAATTGAGTAACATTCAGGACCTTTAAGACCATGGAAGATTTTAATGTTCTACTCCACAAAGTGTCTCCACTCATAAAAAAGGACACCCACCCTCATTAAGGCTAGTACCGACAAACACAGGCTTTTGGTGATGCTTCAATTTCTATGACATCAGGGTGCCATTTGCTGCAGTTGTATTTCAGTAATTATGTGATAATGTAATACTGCACGATTGGGAAGAAAATTTCTGACATGTCAGAAAGTCCAGCGATCATCCAGTTTTTGACCTTATGGGTGCCATGAGCAGTCATGACCCTCTGCACACTGCATGATCAGGACACACTACAAAGCAGACATTCAGCCTGATTTGAAAAGGGTCAAAAAAACTGCACAGTGTGTGTTCGGCTTAACACTCACACATTTGATGCAGACAAGGAATGTCCCTTCAACCATCACCCATTCACACACCAGTAGGCAGCTGCTACTATACCATGGAAGACACTGCAATGCGCCACACCTTACTGGTAGCAATTTAGGGTTCAGTGTCTTGCTCAAGGAAAAGTAGACACGTGGACAGTGGGAGCAGCCAGAATTTGAACCGCCAATCCTTAGGTCATTAGACAACCTGCTCTACCTACTGAGCCACAGCCACCCACTGTGACATATAACCAGTGCAGACCACTGATTGGTCAGACAGTTTTCTCTGTGACCCGCCGTTTTCCAAAAATCAGATGCAAAAATAGACAGTAAATAGTGATACATTAATCCACATGATAACAGAATAAAACTACACTATGGACGGTCACGTAGATTCAGTGTTTGGTGGCGGACGTAGAAATTCTGACAAGAAAACACGCAACAAGCAAGTTTTCAGCAACTCTCTAAACAGATGACACGGAACTAATGTGCCACATCCGAGTAACGAATCGAGCTGAGTAGATCCAGTACCACGTAAGCGGAAATGGATGGAACGCACAGGAATACCAAGTAGAACCGGTACCATGTAGTGGAAACACATCATTACTAGCCTACTACCACCACTACCACACTGAGGGATGTTCTTAGTTTGTAGATTAGTTAGGCGGTGGAATGAATACGTTTGCCCCCTGGTGGTTGGTGGACTACTGGTAAAAATGCGTGGATGCTGGATTAGATACAAAAGACTCAGAGCCTGCATAATAAATACTTTTTTTTTAATTCGCGATTTTCGTTTTTTTTTTTTTATAATCGTGGCGGCCAAGATTGCAATTTTGATTAAAATTCGATTAATTGTGCAATAGAATGACACCATATTAGGGGTGTAAACATTCTCCTATGACCTGTTATGTCAACAGCGGTCATCGACACTGCTATAAACAGATGCGAAAACTTTGTTTCTGAAAGTATTAATCATACCGTCAGCAGCTGGAACCGTCTCGGCTTCATGGGCTTTGTTCATATTTTTATGGCCATTAACTATAAGCCACAGAAATGTGATCTTTAACACTCTAAAATGGCATTAAATGGTCGATCAAATTATTAAGTTGTTTATGAAGAAAATACTTACATTTGTGTGTTTCTTTCATCACTGATGCATGTTTTGGCTGCGTTTACTTCCATCTTGACAATGATCTGAACAGGATTATGGTTGAATCCCAATTTACCCCTTGGCCTTATCCCTTACCCCTACCGCTTCAATGGTTCTCGCCAGCACATTTGAGCATAAAGGCCCCCCATGCTGTGATTTTTTTTACCCCTAGGTGGTGATTTCGGCTGCTATGTTGTTTTTTAATGACAGGGTAGCAGCAGTGCAGTGAACCCCCATGTCGGGAATTGCTTTACCCCCCCACAATAGTTTGCACAGCACCATGAGAAAAATAAGAATGTCTTGTCCAGGGCAAGTAGCAAAAAACCTTAATGTCGTACCCTGCTTCCCCTCCATCTAACTGAGATTCAGGACAACAGGGGTAAGGGATAGGGCTAAGGGGGTAGTCAGCCTTACGCTCTGTGTTTTTCTTGCTGCTTCAGTCTTTTTACACCTTTAACCTATTTAAAGCTTTCCTTCACTCGTAACTTCACTGACCTGCCTCATCTTCTGAAGGTGGAGGGGGGATGTGACGTATACCCGAAAACAGTCCAGTTTTGGAGTCGTTTTTGTGTTGGGGTTCCAACCCCAAACCTGAACTGTCCTAGTGTCAGTGCAGGAGATCCAGACACTCTGGAGTCATGACCAAAGTTTAACTGACTCTACTGGGAGTTGGTGTTCCACCAAAATGATCTGAAAATAGAGTTGGAAGGACCGAACATTCCAGAGTGTGGCTTTAAAGTTTGTAAAAACCTGCATGTTATGGGTGAAAACAGCTCAAAGCAGAAGCTCCTATTTAAAGAGTATTAAGAGTTCAGGGTTATGTTAAGGTTAATCCCTAACCCTGAACTCTGATAATGGATCAACTGTACATCAGTCAGTCTGAATGTCCATGGATGTCCTTCAACTACTCCTGTGTCAGATGTCCACACCTAGACATTCAGGTCTGCATTTAACGTGCTTTACCTTGGTGATTGAGCATGATGTTTTCAGGTTTGAGGTCACGGTAGATGATCCCGTTGGAGTGGAGGTGACCCAGTGCCAATGTGATCTCTCCAAGATAGAAACTACACACAAACATTAAAACATGATTCAAATATGAATAATGTGCATCATCGCCACAAGCAGTAAGAACCACTCACAATCAATGATGTCGGTATGGTAAGGTACAGTATGGTATGGTAAGATACAGTACAATACGGTATGGTAACGTACAGTAAGGTAAGTACAGTATGTTATGGAAAGGTACAGTATGGTATGGTAAGATACAATACAATATGGTATGGTAAGGTACAGTATGGTAAGGTAGAGTACAGTATGGTACAGTATGGTATCATACAGTATGATGAGGTATGTTGTGGACATACACAAACGGGACAGGACGTACAAAGACAGCAGACCGGAGGGGGGACAATTCCCGACATGGGGGCTTGCTGCGCTGCCACTACGCTGGCAAAAAGTATGGTATGTACGGCATGGTATGGTAAGGTGCAGTATGGTATTTTACAGCATGGTACATGGTATGCAGATATTTTTGGGGTTGTGGTCCTTCTCACCAGGCCGTGTCCTCCATGAAGATGCCTTCCTTCTCCAGCTGCATGAACAGTTCACCTCCTGATGATGACGACAATATTTCAATCAGCTCCTGCCTTTTCCTTCTACCACCCCACTGCCTTTGAAATGGTCCACAGCTAGTGCTGAGTCTTACCACTTAAGCACTCCAGTATGAGGTAGAGTTTCCCTCCGGTCTGGAAGGCATACAGTAGGTCCACGATGAACGGATGCCTCACCGTCTCCAGGATCTCCCGCTCCGCCCGAGTATGAGCTGTGTCTTTGGCATTGCACACAATCTTGGCCTAAACATGTCCCAGTTCAAGGTGGAAAAAGAGACAAAACAGCATCAACAACATCATGTATATACAGTCATCCCACTCATTAGTTCATTCAAGACAAATGTCAGCTCTACCTTTTTCAGCACCTTCATGGCAAATATTTTTCCCATCTGGGCACCTTGAACTTTCCTGACCTGGAAAACCTGGAAGAGGTTGTTTTGGTTTAAAGTCGAAGACACATGATGTGGTGATTTTCATCTGCTTCAGCCAAACTTAACTCAAATGAAACTTTTCTTAAATGGTTTCCAGATGCTTAAAAATGAACTGATTAAACCTCTTCAACGGAGCATTCAAGGGTAGCTTATTCATATTATGGTGTGCTACATACTAATGCTAATGGGTAACACTAATGCTAGGTAGTGTGAGTACTTGGATGGGTAAAATACAGAGTAGTGATGGCCGCTTCATGAACAAATCATTCTTTGGGGTTGAACTGATTCGTGAATGCAATTGAATTGATTCAGCAGCACTTTGCTATTATTTTGTTTATTATCACGTTGGATGCCTGTCCTGGATGGTAGATGATGTGACAAAGTGGCTGAAAAATTCTACCTAACACCAGGTTCAGGTTCTAACTTTAAAATGGTTAATGGAGAAATCTGAAATAAACACTTGATTTTAAAAAGAAGTGATAGTGTTTGTTGTGTTATTGTATTACTGATTGAATGTATAACCTTCAGCATAAAATAATATGTGCTTGTGTCTTTTGTGCACTAAGTTCAAGAGCTCATGGAAAGTTTTGGGACTTTCTGTGGTGAAGACACAGAACTAGAGTGTAGAGCTGGAGCTGAAATGGAGCTAACCTCAAACCTTCTGTGTACGTGCTTGACCACAGGTGCCACTGTTCATCCTCATGTGGGGACTAAAGTATGATTGGTTTTTGATATATTACATGTTTATCAAAGCCCAGGTCGGAGTCCTTGATATTGAACTGGCTCCGATATTTTTGCACACATGACATATAATACCACCCCTGTCGGTCATTGGAATCCTATCAGCCCGGCACACACACCTTTCCATACGCTCCTTTTCCCAACACGGTGAGAAGCTCGAAGCAGTCAGGGCCGACTCTCTCACTGTCTCTGTTGACACTTTCACTGGTCAGCTCCACCTCCTCTGTCTGAACACTGATAACCATAAGTCAGGAACAAAAATAACACATGTTCCAGTATGGGACCATTTCTGCACAGACATATGATGAGGGGCAGAATTAAGACTTACTTTTCCAGTTCTGTCACAGTGAAGTCACACACATCGTCCTGCAGATCAGTTGAAGTCAAGTCAAGTGTAAATGTAATGTAATAAAAGCACAAATAAGTTTTTTTATGACAACATGAAAATTTCACTCATATTAGATTCTGTGTCATAAGCAGAGCTGTGATTGCACAACTGATCTATTTGACATGTTAAAAAAAAACATTAAAAAAAAAAAACAATAAAAACTGTTTAAAGGTTTAACTAGTTAAGGTGACAAATGATTCATTACTCTTGGGCATAGACACACATCCAGAGAGAGCGACAGACAGATAGATTACTACTATATAGTATTCCTCATATTTTCAGTTCATGAATCCATGTATTACATTTTTGTACTATATTGAACAAAAGTCTAGGTTAAAACACCGACCTCTGTGTCACTGATGTCCTCGGTCTCCAGATCTATATCGAACACCCCGGCCATACTGCAAAACAGACACAACAGTCGAGTCAGGAACCAGAGGGATGTTGCATCACTACAGCTATCAAACAGCCACCTCAGCGTTGACACAAACATTAACAACCAACGGCCCAAAGTCACTTCATTACTTGAAATTGTCAGGTTTCAAAAGCTTTCATTGACGCCACGTACCTGTCAAAGTATAAGAGCAACACGCTCCGAGAGCTAACTTAGCATTAGCATTAGCACTAAGCCAGGTGGCTACCAAAATAACGCGAGCAATGTTACACATTAAAGCAAACTGTTTGGTTTGACTGAGCTGCTCTGCATCCACAATAAGGTTGAAGGTCCCAGAGTGTCTGTACTTCCTTTCAAGCCTCACAGTGGTTAGGGTCCGACGGTGACAGGGTTTAGACCGGCCAATCTACTTTGACAGCTGGCTTTGACAGATAGCGGCTAACATGCTAATGCTAGCCAGCACTGTACCTGTGCACGTTCCTACATTCGGTGGTACCGTGTGTCAGTCCTCGGTTGTATCTCACGTGGAGAAGGTGTGTTTTTGAGGCACCAAGAGCTATGAATCGGTCAAGTTAAACAAACTATTGAAGAGAGAGAGGTTTGAGCAGTTGGAGCCTCTGGTGTTGTTGTCGCTGTGCAGTGACCTTTAACCCAATACGTCATCAGTGGCGCCTCACTGATCCCTGGTGCAGCTTCTTCTATGGGAACAGAATTCTAGTTATTTCTTCAAACTAGAGAAACAGACATACAACAGAAATTGTTTTACAAGGCTTTCTTTAAGTGACACTGTTGTTGAGGATCCAAAAAAAACAAAAAACAAACAAACTTATTATTACAAAGCTCTTTATGAATCTAACCTGTCACCTTGTGAACTGGAAAAATTCTTTGACTCTCGGTGAAATTAAAACAATAAGAGAGACTGATAAAGCAATATGTGACTCTCTAATTACTTTGCTTTTGGGAATAGTTCAATTAAATTACCCCATGGTACGACTAAAAGATTTAAAATGGGACAGGGGATCCATCAGGGATGTCCGGTCTCCGCTTACTTCTTTCTACTTTCTATGCAAATTGTGTCCATTCATATTGCAAACAATTCCTTAAAAGGAATTGCTATCGCAGGAAAAGTAATATCTCTGAGTCAGCTTGTAGATGACACAACTCTTTTTTTTACAGAATAGATCTCAAATTGATATTGGAATTAGAATTATAGACACATCCCCCTGACATCCGTAATATTGATTCTTTACCCCTCTTTAAATCCAGACTCAAAACTCATCTGTTCCAATTAGCTTATTCACTTTGACTTTTAATTATTTG
>JAPSES010000104.1:178677-199507 GCA_029822895.1 Maxillicosta whitleyi
TCCATGGACTTTTCTATAGACGTATCTTCAATAGTTATGGAGCTAGATCCTGAAGAAAACCACCATTACAGAAATGTAATCATATATGTAATGTAATCATATAGTCCATGGACTTCAGAATCTTAAAATGCTGTCCAAATAAATGAGGGGGGGGATTGCACTTGGCGGAGGTCTGTGCTCTACTGAGTGCCATTCTAGTTTATAGGAATGTTTTTTTTTCTTTTCTTTCATATTAAACCAAGAAGAAAATTTGCAGTCATTATTTATAGGTTATGATTTTACTTGCGATCACGATTTGGTCTGTATCTGGAATCTAAACTAAATCCAGTCCAACACCATTGACTGTTAATATCTTCAGTGTAATTTTTACAAAGTCCTCCCTCAGGTCGGACGGGGGCCCTTTGCGTGTTTGACACCCCTGGTTCACTGAGCCAAAGTTAAGACTAAAATCAACGATAGAAAAGTAAACTCAGCACCATAACTAGTGCAGCAGGCGGACATCAGCAGGACTAGTTTGGACTTTTTCTTCTTCATGAGCAGCTCGACGCCTGACTCGAACCCCCCACCGACGGGACAGAAAACATGAACGTAACGCCGTTTCAGTCTGTTTGATCCTCAAGTCCCTTTGACTTCCTGCGAGACTTGTTCTGATATCCTGTTTGATAATGCACTGTAGGCTAAACTTAGAAATCCATCGCTACATCAGTTAATATACACAAGCAATCTACAATTACGCTTTTTTTTTTTTTTTTTTTTTAATTTCTCTAATATTTTTCCCGTTAATCTAAGAGACATTGCTAATCAAAGTCAAAACAGTTGCCCATGTATCACAGCTTTAATGGAGAACCAGTCCAGGCCTGTGGACCAGTTTTCTCTTTGCATAAATAAGACAAGACGCTTCCCATTAAAACGTTACACATTACACTGGAAAAATGGTATGAGAAGAGCTAAAGCTGCAACAATGGATGGATTATATATATCGACTACTAATTAAATAACTATTTTAGTAAGTCATCATTAATTTGAGTAATTATTTAGGAAAACAAGGTCAGAACTGTCTTAAATCTGAATATTTTCTGGTTTGCGTCACAATAAATGAAAAACATTTGCGTTGTGATCAAACGAGACACTTCAGTACATCATGCAGGGTTTTGAGAAACACTTTTTCTCAATTTTCTGATATTTTTTAAGACCAATCAGTTACTAAAAAATGCAATCTATAGATTAGTCAACATTGGAAATAGTCTTCACTTATTTGTGGATTAAACAAACGTGGACAAAGACGATGCGTCTGCCGAGGTGGAGATGACTGTGTGTAATTACCAGTGTCGGAAAGTTACCACTTATATAAGGTTTCATCGAATTAACAGTCAAATGTCGGTGATATATTCCTCTTGGCAAAAGACTTGTATATAGATTAAAACATGGTTGCTCTACAATTTTCATTTTGTAGGAATATGCTGTTTTGGCAGACATCCACACAACACGTTTCTGTAAAACTGTCACGATGCATTTCACTCCAGTACCGTCATGAGTAAGTCGGATTACATGGCGCAGTCTCTAAATCTAGACGAGCTCAATTCATTGGGCTACATGCAGTCACAATCTGACAACCTGTGTTTGGATTTTCATTCCCTTTTGTCTGTAAATCAGATCATTGCACATGGCTCTAAGCATCCTGAGTCTCCAACTGACTTCAGTCAGAGATCAGAAAAAGGGTTTGACATCGACTCAGTTTACAAGGCCTGGTTTAAATTAATGCTTTTACATTTCAGCTTTAAAAACACCACAAAATATTTCTGATGTAAATATGTATATAGTCATTATTTGTCCTTACTTATTACTAATATTATTTTATATTGTTTGTCTTTTGCACAATCCTTATGCATGCACATTTTTTCTGTCACTTCATGTTCTGAATGTCGCCAGTGTTAGATCAATAATTTCATTTAAATGTAATGAAGTTAGATTATTAATTTGTTCATTCATTTTCTGAACCTGCTTTAACCTCACTAGGGTCACGGGGGGGGTGTCGCTGGAGCATATCCCAGCTACTTAAGGGTGAAGGTGGGGTGCACCCTGGACATGTCTCCAGTTCATCACAGGGATGAACATATAAAGACAAACAATCATTCTCACATTCATACTATTGGCAGTTTAGATTAATTGATTAACTTATCGGTGCATTTGTTTAGATGGTGGGAGGAAGCCGGTGCAGCCGGAAGCAGGTGGATACTCGTCTTGGAATCGAACCCAGGACCTTCTTGCTATCCATATTAAATAATGAAGTTCCATTATTTAATTAAATCATTATTATAGCTGAAATTACTTGCCTGTAACTATTGCGTTTCAACAGTAAGCTTCCCAACACTGATAACAACTAAAATCCTAATGAGAGAAATAACACGGAAAGTTATTTATCTTTGATGCAGCAACTTGGAGTGAAAAATGCACATGTTAACACCGCTGGTTCCAGGTGTTAACCAGCGTCTGTGATTGGCTGTTGGCCTGCGTGGACTAAGCATTGCAAGACTCCCAAACTCTATAAAACAATCCAGCGGGTACAAAGTGACATTAATACAGTCAATAAAACGGTAACTATCTTGAATTACATGGGCAACAATTTATGACATGCAATGCCACAAAGTACAAATAGGAGACGAGCCTGAGGTGTCGACTACTCCTGGTGTGTTACTGTTGTGTCATTCTGAACGCACTAACTTCCCTCGTCAGTCACTAGCACTTTAAAGCACAGTTCTGTTCTCTGTTGGTATACTAATGCATTTACAGTTTTCACACTGTAACGTAATGACTGATTCTTTATACGTGAAGCAGCTCTTGTATCGGAGGTGAGCTGCCTTCAATACTCCCCTTGTTTTGTGGGGATTCTTCAGATCTTATTAGCACTACAATATTTTAGAGGCTGAGACCAATTTGGAATCAATTCAATCACTTCAACATTCAGTTTTATTGATGAAGGGAAACTGTGGGCTTTTTAAACGCAACATTAAATATTATACAATATTGGCATTTTCACCTAGAATATATGTTTTGAAGCTTGACAGTTGATTTCTGGTAAATCAGCGTTAATCAGGAGAGACTTTTTGATTTCACATGTCGCGGTACGTTGTGATCATCTGCTTTTCGGAAAACAACGCTAAAAAGGGGAAAATGTTCAAAACTGATCAAATTTAAAATATCACAGCACATTTATCTCTGATAGATATTAGTAATTGAAGGAAATGTAATTCGAGAAATGTCTTTTAAGTACATTTCAGTTGCGTTTGAACTGATTCAATTGACACCGAATTGATCGTCAACCTTGATATTTTCATTCCATTAAATTATACAAACTAAGATTTCTCACTGATAGTGTGAACTTATAGAAATAAAACTATTTTCATTTGTAATCATTGTCAAGCATCAGTTCATGTTCAACAAGTAAATATGGAGAGAAGGAGGAGGACAGTGATGAAGAGGAGGAGAAAGACGATGAAGGAGAAACACACCAAGTGGGAACACAGAGGTGAAACCATGCTCGGTTTTGTGTCGATTAAAAAGGGTCATTGAAAGACAGAGACTCCAGCGAGTTATCATCGTCTCACGTCAGGATGTTTCTGCATCACAGCTCACGTTCTTAAACCTTCAACGGTCCGCTGTGTTTCAGTGTCCATCACACTGACCAGGTTTAACCCTCGTATTTAGATTGTGATACGTCTAAACCAGGGGTGTCAAACATGCAGACCGGGGGACAAAACTGGGCTGCCATAGTTCCAATCCGGCCCGTGGGATGAATTACATTGAAGATATTAACAGTCAAAGGTGTCAAGAGCCACGTACAGCCCAATTTCATTTGGATCAGACCAGTTAATTATTATCATAATAACCTATAAATAAAGTCAACTCCAAATTTGTCCCTTTCCTTTTGTGTAAAAAGCAAAACTATGAAAAAAAAAATGACATTCATAAACTATGCTTTCACAAAAAAATGTGAATAACCCAAATAAATATGAACAACTTCAAATGAAATGTCAAATGTAGTTAAATTTAGATTTATTTTGTCTTAAGAAATTTCAGATTGTTTTTTTTTTTAAAGGATAGTTTGTAGTTATAAACATTTTCATAATTCAGTTTCACTCTAAAATATGGAGTTAAGTTTGGAGTTGGCATTATTTATGAGTTACTATGGTGTTATTTTACTGATCGGGCCTGTTTCAGGTGAAATTAGGCTGAATGTGGAACCTGAACTAAAATGAGTTTGACAGCCCTGGTCTAAACACTGCACCTTTTTTTTTTTTTGTTTGTTTTTTTTTTTGTCCACCTGGTTCCATTGTTCTGTACCATAATTTGGTTCTTAATCACTGTAATCCAGTCTGCTGTTTACACAAAGTTAAACAAAATGTCAAATGTCTGAAACTGTATCTGGTGGATGAGCAGCCTGTTACTGATGTCTCTGACATTAGCCTCCAGCGTTCACTGGTAAATGCATAACGGTCCATCGGTCTCTTCACTGCGCTTCTTCTTGCCAACGCACTACATGACACCTTCTTGCTATATTTAATAATGCGCCAAAAATCCCTATGTATTATGAAATGTACTATTTGTACCTTTGTAAGTTGCTTTAGTTTTACTGAGGTTTTCCACTTCTTTTAGCTCGTTTTCCTTTTTTACTGCATGCATGTACTCATCAGTACTGTTTCTGTCGGGTGGTCCACTTGTGTGAAGAATATTTAATAAACCACTGTGTATTTTGTGATCACCAGGCAGACAAAGCTGTTGAACAAAAGATCATTTCACATTTAAAGAACCTGGTATTGTCAATTAACTCTGGTGGAAACCAAAAACCGGACAAAAAGTAAGTTAATGTAGTCCTTACATTCAATAGAAAAACATTCCATATAACATTTGCTGAGCTGATAATATGTAGATTTGTTTTATTTTGTTTTCTACTGGGTCTGCTGCCCCCCAGTGTGGAAAAATAAACCACCTTTCCCTCAAAAATGTTTTTAATTTAATTTAAAGCAGCAGTTTATTTTTGTGTAAGATTGGTTGCCAATACTATTTTGGCTGTTGCTGTTAGTAGTATCTCCCAAATTGTTTTACTGTTGATGTAAGACAGTGATCACATGTGGATTCATGGGAGTTTTTCCATTTGCCTTTAGCGTAGCTTCATTAATTCCCTCTATGTATAAATGTGCTAAGACAGTGTTTATATTATGCACACGGCATCGTTCCTGACAGTTGATGTTGTGACAGAAAACATTAGATTTTTTTTTGGTGTTACAGACATGGACACGGAACGCATCAACAAGCAAACATCTGCAACTGGTTTCCTTTTGCAGCACTATCAACATTAAATGAAATGAAACAAATCACTAGCACAAGGTTCTTTGGTTGAAAACTGAAAAAACTTACAACTTGTGTTTGTATAACTGGCAGTTATTTTACCTAAACGCTAAAAAAACATTTTACTTGCCACTTTTTTTTTTTTGGAAAAAGTAAGTGTCAGGAAGAGTTGATAAACCACTCTGTCACAGCTGAGGATCCACCAGAATACACTTGCTGATGTCATGCATTATTACTGAATCTAACTCTGTTTTGTTTGTGTTCTCCAATTTGAAGCCATTGAGTATTTTCCCTGTAAACCTCAATTAAGTTTATGCCGTTTTCTTAATGCAGACTGTGCTCATGATTAACAGTGTGAACCAGATCACTTCTGTTCGGACAGGTACTAGACACTGATGTAATTTCACAAAGACATATTTTTCCCCCAATGCATTTGTCATAACAGGGAGTGCACTTGTGTGTTTAAAAGGACTTTCTGATTGCCAAATAGCCACGTACACACACGTGAAAATGAAGAAATGACAAAGAGAGGGAAAATATTGAATGTATGAAGGGCCAGTTACAAGGTAGTGTTTTAACACTTAAAGACAACGCAACAACCTGAGACTAGTGTAGAAGAGTTGGTGACGAGGAGGAAAGGGAGGAGAGAAAGAGTAAAGAGAGATCAAGAGACAGATATTGAGAGACAGGGAGAAATAGTGCAACAAAGATAAGTAAAGCGAGAGACCTCTTGAATCAGACAATCTGGGAACATGGGAGAAAGTAGGAGGAGGAGGAAGAGAAGGTGTAAAAGGTGTCAAGAGGAAGAGGAGGGGTAAGGGAAAGAGGAGTAGAGGAAGGAAGGGGGAGAGGGTAAAGAAAGGAAGGCTTTAGGAGACAAGAGTAGTGCTTTCAGGAGTATGGCTGTGGAACTCCATATCCTGGTCTGTAGATGGGTCTCCCTGTTGGCGACTGAGAGTTGGAATAGGGGGGCCCGGCCGGATAGCTGTAGCCCCCATAGGAGTAGGAGGCCGGGTAGGGCGCCGGGCCGCTCTGGGGGTGGCTGGGGGTGTACTGACCAAACGCCGAGCCTGGATGTGGAGCAGAGAAGGAGGGCTGGGTTGGATAAGGACAGGTGGATGAGGCTGGAGGCCCAAAGGCCGGCCTGGGGCCAGCGTAGCTCCCTGCTGGGGTAAAGGATGATCCGGAGCTGGGGTAGGGTGGGAACTGTGCTGGAGGGTTGGCAGGACCGGAGGCTGCAGCTGCTGCCACTGGGGGAGGGTTAGGCGCAGAGACAGGATACGGGCTGTACGGGAGGCCGGAGGAGCCTCCTGTAGACGAGGCTGCCGGCTGCGATGGCGTAGGGTAGCTGACACACTGAGCTTTCGTGTTCTGCTGAGAACTTGGCGTCGTGGCCGTTGTCGTCTGTTGGCTCCATGGTGAAGGTGCAGCTGCCGAGTCCTGGCTGGTACAGGTGGATGATGTCATGGCGTTGGGATTGCCTTCACTCCTCTGTCGCAGGATCTCCTGGAGTTTCTCTATTCGCACTCGTCTTTTGTGAGCGAGGGAGCGCAGCGAGAGGAATCGTTCAAGAAAGGAGTCCAATGGCAGAGAACCCTCCAGAAACTCATCAGCGAGCAGCTGCAGCCACAGAAGCACACGACCAATAACAATGATTATTACTGGGAATTTGGGAAACATTCAACTATGAAAAGCTAAAATGCTTCCAATACAGTTTCTCATAAAGCCTTATTTAGCGGATCCAGCTGGGACTCACGACAGCAATGACAATCTGCCCAAAAATCATAGTTTTAAGACGGGCTTCACATAATGTACCTTAAAGCATACTTCTATTCCATTCTGTTGAAACTCAACATTTATTGAATGACTAAGATTCTTTGACTGTAAACTACTGATCAAAAATGTAATAAAGATAGAAGAACATAACACTATAACTTTTAATATTTTTCTTACACCACTATGTAACAGGAGCCCCTGATGTTAATTGTTAATTCTAAATAACCAAGACGTAAATATCCATTTTGGTTCTTACTGCAAGGTACATTACTGTTTTTATAGCAGCAACTTAATTAAAGTTTGAAACCTGAAAATGAGATGAGGAACAACATAAATGCATGGTAATAATATCTAAGAAATTGAAACGACAGATGCAGCCAAATCAACATAAATTATTGTTACACTGTAAAAAGTTTAACAGTGACTGGTCTGAAACTAACCATTTTCAAAGAGGACAAATGCATAAAGTGATGAAATATTGAGTTTTTCTCTAAAGAGTGTTGCTATTGCAGACATGCATCATAAAACTGCATGGAGCGTAAGCAGAAGGCATTGTTTGTTTCACACCATGAATTAGGGCTAGAAAGGCAAAAAAGGTTTGGTTTCAGTTCTGCTTTAGATAAATAGATATACTTTATTTATCCCACCTTAGGGAAATTTTCAGAGACTAGTGGACTGCATGCAGAAAAACTTCTTTAAGGCACAGTCTGTAACTACTAAAATCCAGATCACGACCATATACTGTTGTATACTGCAGGTTCCACTTTTATGTTGGACTGATAAAAACATCAGACATTGCATCACAATCTGGTTCAGAACTGAAAAAGCTTCTCAGAAACCTATAGGTGACTACATGTATAATATGAATAGAGTAATGACAAGTAAAACTACTTGCATTAGGACCACGGTTTCTGTTTGTTCCACTTGGGCTATATTTAAACATTCACAACTTCAGCCAAGCCCTCCCAAAAAAAAAAAAGATGAAGGAAAATACTCTTGGTTGAAGGGAGGGACTGGAGATATAGAGTAAGCTTCTTCCTCTAAGAAACTTTTGTAACTTCTTTCTAAAAATGAGAAAGTCAAACATTCCTCTTGTTAAATGTCAACAGTGACATGTACAGTGGGTTTTCTTGCTCCCATGTGTCCTATCCACTTATCCACTGACTGACTCAGTCTGAACTAAATTTAGCAGAACATGTTGCTAAATGATATCTTACAGCTTGAGGTTTCAGGTAGACGTCAGGCTTATAAGTTTTGGTTCCCCATTATGTTCACATATATGAGTAACCATGTATTCTCTGCATGGCTCCACATACTAAACCATAGGAGTATAGAAACTGTTACACCTGTGCTCAAAAGGCCAAAACATATCTAAGAAGAGGAAGATAGGTTTAGGCTGTTTATAACCAGACTAGTGTGTGTTTCTTCATTCTTCATTTAAATGTCAAACAGCGGAACGTTCAGAAAGAAGAACATTATAGACATGACAACATCAGTAATAATCAGGAAACCTTTTGCACCTGTAATTACAGTTTAATAAACAGTTTTGCATGTACTCGCCAGGCAGTGAAATAGAAGAATGCAGTCAACAGAGAACATTTTAACATCATCTCAAACCTTGTACAACCTCTAGAACTTAATGATCTGTGTATAAGCCATGCATGTATCAATAATAGTCGTACACTGACCTCTGACTCCTCCTCTGTTTTGCCACCCTCTGCCTGTAGTCTGGAAAACAATGCCTCTGGAGACACCTGACCCACTATTCCATCTGAGGAGGAAGCAGGAATTGGGCAGTGTGACACAAAGAAAACAATATTGCATTTAAATGAATTGCACATAATCATAAAACTCAATTTAAGTTACTTTACATAGTAAAGTCAAGGATTTATTAGATGGACCATGTACAGAACAAAAGACTGGAAGAACCAGTTCTGCTGGTGCCTGACAGATCTATTTGACACCACTCTGCTAGTTTGACACTGTGGCTGCAGAGGTTTATATGCACTGACAGATGACTTTGGAACAGCTAATTAAGGGAGTGACATGATGCAAACACATGATCAGGCATTCAGACTAAAAGCAAAGCTAATTTCTGTCTTACAGTGATTATTTGTAAATCATATGTAAAAGATTAATTTATGCAAAATAAATTAATTTGTGTGATTCTATGTCCAGATTTCTGCAGCTTTCAATAAGTTTCAAGACTTTCTAAGACCATTATGAGTCATTTAAGAGCCATGTCGTTTTATTATTCTTTATCAGTCTGGCAAAATGATCATTTAAAAAAAATAAAAATAATAAAACAATTGAATTTTACCTTTTAATGCTCATTTGTTTCAGGTATTTTTTGTTTGTTGTATATGTGTGATTATATGATCAAATTTTTGTATATATTTCTATAACACACATTAATTTTGCAATGAAATCCTTTTTAAAGACCAGTTAAAATCAGTCTGAAGATAATTTCTGTCCTAAAATTTGGTTGATTGGATTTAAGACATTTTAGGGACCAGAACAAAGCATTGCGGTTTTCCTGACGTCAGACGTGTTTATACTCTGGGATTTGTTATTTCTTGCATTTAGCTCATTTCCTGCGAGTCCAAATCTTTCAAATCCACAACAGGCTGCTAGTTTTTTAAGTCTAACTTTAACCCTGTTTCTAAGTCTAACTGAAAAGTAATATAAACTAAGACAGAGCTCCCAAAAAAATAACAAATCTATTTAAGTGTGGACTATATTGACAGTATTTTTCCTGCTCATTTTGCCATATACAGTCCGTTCCCACAGGCAACTGAAGATTTTTAAAGTTACCAAAAGACGAACAACAACAACAAGAGCCAACCTACAGGCTGTGACATTGTGTTACTTAGCAATGGCTAAAGTAAAATCACCATCCCTGTGAGTCTGGTAGTTCCACATGTAATAATAAAAGAATTTCAATTCAACCCCTCAGAAAATGAATGACAATCAGTAGAATCATACTGAAGAACAGGTGGACTGAACACAAATATACAACATATATACAAATACTGTATATAATACAACATATACACAAAAGTATATAGACAATTTTTATGACATACATGTACTTATGTACAGTATGGTAAGAAAGTGTGACTGTATGTCCATCAACCTCAAGAAGATTTTCACCTGGCTGCATACTCCAGATTTTTTCTGGATGACTGGAATCATCTGCAGCAGAAATTAAAGCTGAGCTCATTCATTACTACAAGATCATTCTACTTATTCATGTAAACATGTTACCATATAAACTGTTCCTGTTACTTCCTTTAACCATTGGCACATTATTATTATTATTTTTTTTTTTTACATATTTACTGTTAAAAACTACTCTTTAAAAATATATCATTGTACATACTGTAAATAATACTCCCTTTTAGCACTACTATGGTTAATTTTGTAACTTTGTAACCTGTAACTTGTTTCTTTGCTTTATTTTTAATGTTTTATCTGCCTCATTGTAACTGTAAATGAGAATTGGTTCTCAATTGACCTACCTAGTTAAATAAAGGTTAAATAAATATCTTTCCATTTTTATGTGCATTATCAGCAATACTGATGCATTTCCTAAAAAAAAATCAAATTATAAAATATAATTTATAGCTAAATAAACACGTCTCTGTTTAATACAGTGTATAATATATATAGTTAAGAAGGCTACTGATCAATACTGCTAAGTCTTTCCAACATTTCTAGAGTATTAATTGGAAATATACTGCTCCTTGCACAACTTTTTAATCTTCAACAGATTCCCACAAAAAGACCATTTTATTTCCTGTGGCATTTGAAAGTTTTCTTCAGCCTGTTCAACAGTGACACAACGGATGAGTCAGTGGTTGACAGTTTGTTCCTTCTCTCCATTCCTCACTCCATTTACTCATCATCCCTCTTCCTCCCCCTCCTACCTCTCAGTGCACAGTGTTGTCTATAGGTTTCTCTGACAGACTCAAGCTGAGAATATCTCTCCACCAGGATCTCCTTCTGTGACTCCAGATGAGGCTTCTTGTCCAGGTTTTGCTCAGCCAGGCTGCGATTTGATGCCAGCGCCATCTCTCTCTCCAGTTGGATGTTCTGGATCTGAAACAGCATTGGACAACAGCAGTTCCATCTTTGAATTATGCCATTATATACAGAGAAATCATATGAATATTTGAAGCTAAAATAAAGATGGGCAATATAACTGAATGTTGCAAGATAAAATGTTTCATTAAAGTCAAGAGAGTTAATTTTAGTGACTTATATTTAATAACACCTGGAGAAAAAAGTTGAATTTAGCCACAAACGCTTACAGTAAATAAAGCAGAGTTTACAATAATGCATCATTTACCACTTTAAATCATATCTATTCATTCTGAAATTTTAAATTCACACACAACTGTGCAAATACAGGGTTGGTGTGTAAAGTGAAACCATTTTATTGTAATACTGTTCAGTCTGGAAAATGGCTGATAGCATTCCACTCTACCACCTTTATATCAGCTTATACAGCACTGGTCGTAGTCATAGAAACATCATGTTTCACAGACAGATATTGCTGTCCACTGGAATATTGATGATACAAATCAAATGGCGTTTGTGTGACACACTTGGGACAAATGCTAACAAGACATTAATACAAGATTTTATTCCAGAGCTGATAATAATGATAAGAGAAGTGGATGAAAATTGAGTGTTTCTGGCCTCTTTCTTGTCTCTGTTGTTAATTGATGTTTGTTTTTATTTATTGAACAGAGGTTATGAAATAACAACAATGTGTATGGAGGAAATAGAAAATTATTCAGAAGAGAGATGAGTAGCTAGATTTGTGACCCAACCCCTGAAATACAATTAGGAAGAGTTTTAGTTCCTTAAGGTTTTTTCGAAAATAGCATGAAACATCATCAGGTCTTCTATATTAATATACTTTGGACAGAGAGTTGGTGGGTATTTTCTGGCATCTTTCCTCCTGAAGTCTGCTCCTATAGCTTTATGAAGTGCAACTCACTATTGCTTTATGACCCAGTGACAAGACAAAAAAAAAATACAAAATACTATTTAGAGTAAAAAGTATGGTATTTCGTGAAAATGTTGCAGAAATTCAAGGTGTGAAATGACAAAGAAACACAAATCAAAAATACAGAACAAGGTGATATAAGACAAGGAGATACAAGGTCTGTAAGTGTGCTGCAGTAAGCTGGGATCTGGTCACTGTTATATTATTATGTCCATTATCTGCAAGCAGACAGCTGTAAATTAGTTACTCTGTAATGTCTGGACTTTGTTTCCGCAGCCATTAAATATTCCTGCAGTCTACCACAAAAGCTGGGTTGATGTTTCATGGTAATAGTGGTTGTCTAGTGGCTTTTTGTGGAAAGCATATCACTCGTTAACATTCAAGGTCTTCTTCCTGCAGTTTTGAGTAACCCCTCCAGAAAATTCTCAACATTTTTTATAGTAAGACTTCACAATTAACAGGTTAGGGGAAAAAAACGCTACTCAATTTAGATCACTGGCTGTTGTTTTTATGTGCAACAGCTAAGATAAAGAACCAACTATTTTGAGCAATTACATTTTTTCTCATGCTAAAATTGTAAAACTAACTGCAATGCAATTCTTAAACATGGAGATTTACCACTTTTTGTCTCACATCAAATAATTACAGATGTACACATTGCTAGATGATGGAAATGCTTCTTTAACACCCTTGGCGAAGCCGTCATCCAGGAGTGAAAACCTTTCACACACTTAAACAAAATCAACTACACCAGAACCACTGACAAGAGGTGGTCAGCACCTCAATCACTTTTGTGGGGTGGGAATGTGATTCGATCTTAATTTGATCCTAACCTTAAATCCACTTCACAAATTTGAGTGAAACTGTTCTTGGTTCTGCTCATAATCTAAGATGTGGTGAAATACAGAAATGTAGCAGTTTGTGTATGCTCCACATTTAACGGCATGCTATGTTTCTCTCACAACAGAGAGTAGCTAAAATGCTGTGGAAACCAAAGTGAAAATGAAGCCCAATCCCTACCTCGTCAGATTCCAGAGCCATAGACTCCACCCTCTCTGGATTATCCAGGAGCTCCTGAAGCTCTGATTGGCTCAGGTCCTGGAGCTTCTCCATTTGATTTGCCAGGATGGCTGTACGTCATAAAGGAACAGGAAATAATAGTTAAAAACATTGTTTGGAAACAGAAAATGACCAGTCAGGGGCCTAAATTGTGATATAACTAGCTACCTACACTATAGTGGATTATTCCGATACACTGCCTTATCAGGCTGGTTCCTGTATAACCAACACAAAACATTTCACATTATCCACAGCAGGTCCCTCAATAAACAGATCACTTAGGTGGTAGAAGACGTATCAGGTATTTTTCTTAAATCTGAAAGTGTGTATGGACCACTACATGTTGGACACAGTTGGTTAATAGCTGGCTAGCATGTTTAATACACACCATATCTTATTCACTAAGGTAAGTGACAGTAGGCCACAGAACAAAGTGCCAGACAAACCATGGTGACAGTGAGGTAAGAAAATTAGTCAATGTAACCGGGTACTTACACGATGCTAGCAAACCAAATTCAGTCTGCTACGGTGTGGTGGTGACATCCAACACCACCTATTTATTCCACTGACAGGTGACGTGACACGTCCACAGGATCTCCGACCTGCTCTGTCGGAATTTAGCTAAACGGGAAGCAACCGTACCGTTTTCGCTGCACTTTACCCGGCAAGCTAGCTAGCTACTAGTCTATCGTCCGGTCTCACCTGACGGCTCCGCGTCGAGCAAACCGATGACAATAACAGTCGGTATGATCGCAATGTCAGGCACTTAGCCGCCGTCAACTTCGAAGAAAACCCAGCGATTTCGCGATCAAAAACGCAGCCCAGAATGACGACGCTCGATCCTGACGGTGAGTGTCGAACGTCTACGAACCCTCACAACGCCTACTTCGATAAACCAGCGACAACGATCGACGGAATATGTTACAAAATGGCAAAATGTTTGATAAAAATAGGAAAGTTTCACTCCACACTGACAGAAACCGCCGCCATTTTCGGAATGGTCCACTGTGTACAGTTGGCAGGGGTGTTTGGGCAAAAATAAATATTCCGAGCGATTGCTTTGGACAGCTTGAACAAACTGCTGTTTTCAAGCCCACAGGCTATTAAAAACAGCACATATTACTGACACCCCGACGTGTAACTATGCTGACATTGCACGTCTTCCTGCCGTGTCCCCCGTGTGATCCAGGAATGGTGCGGTCCAGTACTCAGCTGATATAAGGGAAACCCCAATGTGACGGTAATGTTCCATTTACTGCTGCCAGTGAGCTCTAACACTTCTGTCAACTGCAAAATATCTGTCATCCTTCTCTGCTGGAGGATCGGCACACAGTGTTTGACTATAAACTGGAATAGACTGGTGTTAACCAAGAAAAAGCAGTTATTATTTATATGGACACAACATAACTTTACTGCATTTTGATTTAGAAATATTTACTGACCATAAGGGAACTCTCTTCTTGTTACCCAGTATTAACCATAAACCACAATTTATATATTTTCATTCTGTTTTTTTAATCGATGCCTCTGGTTACTGTTAATGATACCATGATAACGAAAGTCTTGGTTCTAATTTTGTTTATTTTCATATGCCTATAGTGTTCTTAAGTGTTAAAGAAAGTGGGTATGAGGTAATCCATGTAAAACTAATATTTGACCCTGTATAAATAAAGTGGAGAATGTAGTCTATTGGTGATATTGGCTATTATGTTAAGAGTTGTATTGAAGTACTCTTACACCCATTGGAGTTGTAAAGTTTAGTTTAGTTAAATTTATTTGTTTCGTTTGTGGTGGTTTATGCCTTTGTTGTATTTCTTATGTCTGCATTATTTTAAGAGAGACTTTAATCAAATGTATTCAGTGTGTGCAAATATATATTAGACACAATCGATCTTGCTGTACAGGGTCAATGACTGACAATATGTTGGAGGTGCCCAAAGACATAGAAAACTTTGTATGCATGATGAGGGAATGCTGTTATGTTTTGGCACAGAGTGGAACAGTATGTAGGAAAATGTTTGTATATGTCCCCCATATTCGATTGGACAAACAACCAGTTTATTACTGTGATGGTTTGAAACTTTAATGAATCTTGACTGAGTTTCTTCCAAAAGCATTCTCCTTAAGAAAAAATGATGATAATCAGAGATGAATACATTAACTAAAGGAAGTCTGATTCTTCAAATTCCAATCTTCTTTTGAGCTCTTCATGATCACATAGGGACACTGTAACAAATTAGTTTTCTTATTTTTAATATGTATATTTTTTTTACATTACAGCTGCTCTGAACTGATAACTGAAAAACAAAACAACAAAGTGAATTGTGATTATAAGAAGACTGTGTCCCAGAAATTATAACAAAAACTGAATCTAAACAAATAAGAAATAAAAACATGCAAATAAAGGATTAGTGTTGTATGTAATGAGAGTGAAACACATGACTTGAAACATACAAACGAGCCTGTTTTCTGAAGGAAGGTATTTTGGGTGGGGTGAACAGTCCTGTAATGGAAACACTTATGTAAAGGTTCAAAATGACCAGAAATAACAAGATGGAAAAGCACCACAAGTTTTATTAACTCTTTATTGCAGAGAAACAGTTGATAGAGTCTCAGTGTGACATAGTTCTGCACATGGAATCACAGAAATACATGAGTCAGCCCTTTAATTATCTTTGAGAAGCATACATTGCTCATGTATTGGTAAGGCTGTGTGAAACGTGGTGACTTTTTTCCTGACTTTGTGACTTTTTTACCTTTACAATGACACACATACCGAAACTTTCAACAAAAGAAGCTGCCTTTAAAAATGACCACAGTGCTGTTAATAATACAGATTTTCATGTTAGTGCCCTGCCCCTGTATATCATTGGCTACATCAATTCATTTATTGTTTTGTTTTTTAACATATTATACATTTGGAATCACTATAAAACATCCATATGACCACAAAATATATACAAATGTGTATATACAAAATATATGTTTAAGTGGAGCCAGTAGCAAAAATCATTACAAGCATAGTTTCAAACTGTAATCATATTGTCATTAAAGTCTACAGATAAAGATACAGTTTGTACAGTGAAACATTTAAAAACACGTCACATTTTCATCCCATTAGTTTTGAAAACCTCAAAACTTCTGTTTTTATTTTATTATTATATTTATTGTTACATTTCTTTAGTATTAATATTATTTTTTAGTATTAGTATTTTATGGAACATGTCCTCATTTCTAAGACTATTGTTAAATTCACCATTTCTGAAACTTTCAATACTTATGAGGACATAATTCTGGTTTCACGTATCTCACTGTTCCACTCATGTTGTTTCACTTAATACTATTCATTCTGCTGATGTGATGAGGGCCACTGCTCTCAGTACAAAGGCTCTGATATGTATTAAGCAGGCACTGGCTCCTAAAGGGATTTCAGTGGATATTTCTCTCAATCTGGTGGATCTATAAATAGCCATGTGTGCTAAAATGCCAGACATACCACCTTTAAGAGATATTACTGTGCCAGGATGTTCTGAAAAGTTGTTCAAGTCTCCTACAAAACTTAAGAAAATAAAACAAGGCAGTTGTCTGGTAAATTCAGCTCATATATAAACCATTCAATTCACATTTCATAAAAAATATATATATATCTGAATTACATTCTGATCAGTGGTGTTCCTTTTCATCAAGACTATATACAAAAAAAAAAAAAAAAAGGACCAACGTCCCTGTATCTCACTGGCATGTCCTATCAAGAATCAGTGACAAGTTGAATTTGTGAGGTTGTCAGGTTCTGTTGTCTTCATGCAGGAGATCAATTTCCCAATAGAAGTGGGCGGTACTTTCACTGGACTCAATTAATTAAATGAAAGTCCATATATGACTTCGTATCAGTGCTCAATAGTAACTATATTCATATTTCTAACCACTTACACATTCTAAGCCATCAAAATGTGGACCATTATAAGTAAAGGCAAATTTTTAATAATGAAAAAATTCATTGAAATTTCCAAAATCTAATTTTCTCAAAACTGTTAACATACTTTGTAGACATTGTCCCAAGGAACCTATATATAACAATGAATTTGAAATGAATCCAACCAGTAGTTTCTGAGAAGATTGTTAAAATCTAGAAATTGCCGTTTACATGTTATAAGCCATCAAAATATGGACCATTATAAAGAAAAGTACATTTTCAATATTTCAAAAATTCAACATTTCAAAAATCTATATTACTCAAACTGTGAACAACCTCTGTAGACATTGTCTCAAGGAACCAATATATGAACTTTGAAATGAATACGACCAGTAGTTTCATCAGAGAAGATGTTTGAAGAAACAGGTAATGAAGACAACGAAGACCACATCAGACACAACACCTTCACATTAGTTCATAGCCTATCAGCCAGTGAGCTAAAAACATTTAATGAAAACAGTAAAGAGGTTTAGCCTAAGGTGTCAGGCAGTGGCAGCTGCTGGTTTTTCAAAGAGGGGAAGCTCATGGTCTGCTTACATCATAAAATTTGTTAATTTATTTATATGTAAATTCTGCCCTCCTCTGTTCCTTTTCAAGAAAATGGTCTGTGATGCTACCTAGCTAGTTCACTCCATCCTAGCCAACACTATGACTGATCTAACAAAACAATATTAAACTTGGACAAGGAATTATTGAAATTCTGTTAAACTGAAACCAGGAAATATGATGACTGTGCTTTATTTACAGTGTAAGAAATGAAAAAGTAATTTCACCAAGAAAATGCCATCAAATGTGTTGCAGTTTGTCTTAGTTCCAACTTCACTTTCAAAATCTGTGAACTCGTCTTGGAGATAAACATGTTCTAATGCGTTTGTAGTCAGTGAAATGTTAACACAACCGTACATATTTGACCATTTAATTTTTGACATTTTAGGGGAAGCTGAGTTTCTCAGAGAAATCCCCTCTGTTGTCAGGTGAGTAGTTGGGCATTAGTTTGGCTGACAGGTTGTATTCTTCTGGACTAAAGATGACTACACTCCTTTCCTCTGCTTCTTATGTGTTACTGTTATAAAAGTATCCCTCCCTATATGAAAGAACAGCAACCTCTTAGTTGAAACTACTGTATATGCTGAAGATTGCAAATTTTGGCAAAAAATAAGCCATTTCATGTGTTGTTTCCTCAACGTCTTTGACAGAACTATTTGGCATCTTACTGAGCAGAGTAACATTCCTGATAAGGACTTTCTAAAAAAAAAAAAAAAAATTGAATTGTAACCTGATGTGTTTAATAATGAATAAAAAATATTTTCAGTTGAGTGACTGAACATATGTGTTTGAAATTAGAATGTGAATTAACTAAATTACATTATTTACTATATTTTCTTGTGTCGTAAAAATGTAAAGTTTATTAACACAATTGTGTTTCAAATTTTCTATTATGCCATTTTATGGCACACCTGACAGGCTATCTGATTCTGAAACATTTTCATTAGAATAAGTGAAATATTGTCATAAATGGAGTAACAAATGAAAATAGAACATGCTTTTATGATTTGCATTGATGTGACTGAAACAGAACCAGGGTGTTACTCTTTCTTCAGCGCTCTGACGGCGTATACAGACAGGAGGCAGTTTAAGAAGATGGCTCCACTATCGTAGATCAGCAGCAGCAGCGTTATACTCCAAGAATAGGCCTGTTACAAAACAATAAATCAATTATACATTTTCGTAGATTAAAGAAAACCCCACAATATTATCAAATGTGTCATGATTCTAAATCAGCAATTCTAATAAAAGTGTATACTTTCCCCCCAATAATCGTTTGCATTGATCTGCTTTCCCAAAATCCAAATCCTTCCAAAGTTAAAATGAGTTCATTCTTAAAATAGGCCATCCTTTATTAGATCCACTACAGGGAAATTTGCAGGAAGTAAAGTTAATAGTATACTGACATTTTACATAATATATGTTTAAACCCTCAGTTATGGTCCTAAATCTAAATTAAATGCCCTGTACTTAATGTCCTGCTCCTTCTTCCTTCCTTTTTCACTTTCTGTGTATAATTATGGAGATTTAAAATGGCAATACATTCAATACTTATATTGCAAAATCTAACTATACTTGTCATTAATAAGGCTGAATACTATCACTATATCACCATGAAATGTGAAAATTAAATTGCTCAAAGTCTTTGCACCTCGATAATATGACTTAAAAAAATAGCAAATAAAGGTGTTTATCTGAGATCTTATCTAATAGGAAAAAGTAGTAAGACCTTTAAATGTATAAGTCTTCCTACTCCCCTTTGGACATGCAGTGCTGACGTGAATAGCATTTCCATCTGCATATATTTGAACTATTTGTTGTAGAATTTGATTTGAGTCAATACTGGTTTGAAATAGAGTCAGACACAACTAAGCTAAACACAAATGAATGATAATAAAAGATGAAATGGACCACACAGGATCAAATACACAGAACTTTTTTTTTCTAAAGGGTTGTTTTAAATGAGTTAGAAAACAGAAATTGAAATTAACTGTAAAATATTACACACTGATGAAGCAAACACATAAATCCAATTCTGTGAATGAAAGATAACACTTGCTTCTAAAAAGTAAATTTCCAACAAATAACTGTTTGTGTGGGTGAATGTTTCTCCTTGATGTGACAGAAATCCATATTTTTGTGTTAATATTGTTTACATGCTAACGCTAAGTCTTTTAATCAGTGAAAAAACTTAATGCATGAGAACAAGTGTCATCTGAGAGGTATTTATTTGGACGTTTATTATTATGCAGAAAAAATAAAATGGAATAGAATAGAATAGAATGCCCTTTATTGTCATTTCACATTGTAAAACGAAATTGGAGCATCTCCTTTCAGTGCAAATGTATAAAATATTACTAAAAAAAAAAAAAAAAAAGTAAGATATAAAGATACAATATTTACAAGGTAAATAAAAATGGAAAGTAAAATAAAATGGTAAAATGGGAAGTGAAGATTAAAATGGGATACTATATTTGTTGCAATATCTTTGAGGTTATTGTTTTTTTTTTTTCTATCAGCTCCAGTTTATGAAATATTGGTTGATGTTAGAACGTGTCTGTTCAGTCACTTATTTTATCCACCGTTATGTGTAAATAACAAAATACACACAGTGCAATTAAAGACAAAGTAAAACCACAATCTAACCTTTGCAAATTCCCCAGCACACTCTGGAAGCGAAGGGTCGATTGAACATTTCTCTCCTTTCTCTACAATAGAGATGTTATAGAAGTAGATGCAGAAAGCAATCAGCGCCCCCAGTAGGCCAATGGCGTTACTGCAGGCAGATCCCTGAAGCTGAAATGACAGGATTGAACAGTGTGACATACTGCAAAATAACATCACACAACTGAGGTTCTGAGGTTTTGACATTTCTCAATTCAATTCACCACTGATACAGTAGTTCTGCTATTCTAAACTACACACACACATATTATAATACAACATAATTACATTTTATTATTACCTATGTGTTTGTTTGTTTGTTTGTTTGTCTGTTTGTGTGCAACATAACTCCAAAAGTTATGCACAGATTTGGATGAAATTTTCAGGATTTGTTGGCAATGGCACAAGGAAGAAATGATTAACTTTTGGGGGTGATCTGGAAGAAATCC
>JAPSES010000104.1:329292-345308 GCA_029822895.1 Maxillicosta whitleyi
CCCACACACACACACACACACACACCCTTGTTTCAGAATTGCCTGCAGACCATTCCCTCTTTGTTTGTGCTATAAGAAGAGGAGGAGGTGGTGGAACACTTTCTTTCTGTTGAAGAAGGGGGGCTTTGGCTGGATTTAACTCACCTGGAGGATGAAAAGAGATCTTGTCCATTGGTCTCTTTTGCAGCACCTGAGAGGACAGAGGTAGTATCTTGTATCCCATGCCCAGAGTGAATGACCTGGTGGAAAGACTGGGAAGTGCAAGTTACATCAGCATTTTGCACTTACGCAAGTGATACAAGCAGGTTCCACTTACAGAAGAAAGTGAGGAAATCACTGCATTCCAAACTCCTTTTGGACACTTCCAGTTTACAGTTATGCAATTCCACCTCCACAAAACTCCAGCAACATTCCAGAGGATGATGGACAAACTGCCGTTTGGAACAATATCATATGCAGCACCAGGCCCAGAGCCCAACAATGACAGAGGTTCAAACCACTCACAGGGCATGGGCTGCTACTGTGACATTTCTTACTTTAACTAGGTAAAGCTATATATTCAGTTTGGCAAAATCACAGAGATCACAGAAATCATTACCCAGAAATGTCCTATTTGTGTTAGTAAGTTATAACATTACAGATTCAGAAGGTACAAATTTTCAAAAACGATGATATGATATACTTAACAGGCAAGTATTGTATCCATGGAGTAACCTTGATGTATATATTTTTTTTCAACATCTGTTAGACAATTTAAAGGTACACGCTTTAAACACATAACACAAGTTTATCTCTTTCAATTGTCAAGATGTATTTTGCCACAAACATCCAGTCATTGAGCTGATAATTCAGTTCCTTTCTCACTGAAGTTGAAGATTGCTAGACCCAGAGGACCTACACTATGGTAAATAGTATTAAAAAAATTTGGGCACCCCTGATCATTTTCAAGATTTTCCTTTATAAATCATTGGTTGTTCGGATCAGCAGTTAGTTACATCAGTTAAATACATCATATAGGAGACAAACACAGTGATGTTTGAGAAGTGAAATGAAGTTCAAAGGATTAACAGAAAGTGTGCAATAATTACTTAAACAAAAGTAGGCAGGTGCATAAATTTGGGCACCCTTGTTGTTTTATTGATTTGAGTACCTTTAGCAGTAATTATTGGAACACAAAGTTTGTTTGGTAAGCTCTTTTGACCCTTGACCTACATATACATGTAAAACCAATCATGAGAAAGGGTATTTCATTTGGCTAGTTGCAAGTTGTTCTCCTTTTTATATCTTCTCTGAAGAGTGGCAACATAAGAGCCTCAAAACCACTTTCAAATGACCTGAAAACAAAGACATCATGGTTTAGGGGAAGGATACAAAAAGCTAGCTCGGAGATTGAAGCTGTCAGTTTCCACTGTGAGAAACATAGTGAGGAAATAGAAGACCACAGGAACAGTTGTAGTTAAGGCCCAGGGTGGCAGGCCAAGAAAAATCTGTGATAAGCAGAAGTGAAGGATAATGAGAACGGTCAAACTCAATCAGCAAAAGCCTTTTCTACGCACATGCCACAAACAGAGTCGCTTGAGGTATGCTAAAGCATATTTGAACAAACCAGCTTCATTATGGAATAAGGTGCTGTGGACTGATGAATGTAAAATTGAGTTATTTGGACATAACAAGGGGTGGTATGCATGGCAGAAGAAGAACACAGCATTCCAAGATGAACACTTGCTACCCACAGTAAAATTTGGTGGCAGTTCCATTAGGCCTGGGCAAAAAATCGATACGATTTTAAAATCCGAGTGGGCACGTCAAATCAATTATTTTTTTAAGAAACTTAAGTTTTATGATTTTTTTTTTTTAAAATCCCCTGTCCCTATACAGTTTATATTTCCCAGCACACGCATTTCATTTTTACATTCGTCTCAAGGCTTTCCGTAATACACTTCCTGCAGTACGTTTCTCTCGCTAACGCTAACTCATCTGCTAAACAAACTCCTCTACCGCAAAGCTTTTGGGGCTGTGTTCCATACGAGAAGAGCAGACCAAGATGGAAAGCAAACATGGATGTTATTATCTACTTTATAGCTTTGGATATGCTACCAATTTATTTGGTGGAAAAGAGAGGTTTTCAGCATATGCTGAAAGTTTTGGATGCTCATTACAATGTCCCTAACCCCCCATAGGTACGTTTATGTTAAGATAAATTAGTATATGCATTACATTAAAAACTTTCTGGATTGTGTGAGGTTTAACAAATATATTTGGTATTTGGGTCAATGACATTTTATAAGTAGCACACATCAGGGTGGTGTGACCACAGCTAATACCATGGATTAAATTATGTGGGGTTTTTTTTGTGTTTTATCTAAGAAGCACAATAAATACAATTGCTAATTAATTTATGGGCATTAGCTGTGGTTGTGCCACCTGACGTCTGACCCCAAAAAACGTCATTGACCCATTTGTCACCGTTACTGTATATGTGAGCTCTAGTATTATTATCTGAATCACACATTTACAACAGGTTACCTCAGGTATTATGTTGCTTTAGTAGCTCATCAGAGCACAAGTCATCACAGTTTCACAATGATGGGGAGAGTCAAAATCAGCTTTGCACATTTGTTATTCAGTCGATCTCAGCGAACACCTCAATGCCCTACATCCACGATTACAACATAATGCAAATAAAGTTGCAAGCAACTTGCCTTCAACATGGATTTTGGTTTGAAAAGTACAGTTGGATCAAAAAACATTACTAGTCATTACCACGAAAGGGGTGAATGATCCCAACATATGAGAAACCCAGAGAAAATAGTTGTGTACTTACAAGTTGAGCAGCATTAGCGCCAGGTCTGAGTCTGATTTGTGTCCCTCCTTTTCTCTTAGCTCTGCATTCAGTAAATACTTTTCCAATGTTCACCCGTGTACGAGACCTTTGCTTGTCCAACATCCTCTTCCTCTGTCTTTACTCATCCGTTTTTTGTGTTTTCTTTGGTGGCTCTGCCTTGATTCAAACAACTGCAGTCGATTGCTACCGAGTCGCCACTAAATGCTAGCTCACTACTAGACTACAGCAACTAGCCTAATCTGGCTAAGTGCCGTAAAACAATTGCTCTTCTTCTCACATTGCGTATCGCGAGACTAGGGGCTGTCAGCCCGAATGCTCAAAACTTACATATGGGGTTTTTAGCCTACAGACCCCCCTTTGGTGTGACACAGACCTCATTCGCCTTCTATTGACTTGGTTTTGGCATTGGTAGACTCCTTAGGGATATTAATTAAGTTGAAAATGCTACATGGTGCGGCTTTAAACCCAGACACTGGTGAAGTGATAAGCTGAGTCTACCCATTAGCCAGCTTGAATTTGACCACTTCACACCACTGCAACCTTTACCTGCAATGTTCAAAGATGGTTTCATCGCATCAGAAATCTTTCAAAGAGCACCAGTCCAGGTTAGAAGTCAATCAGAAAAAATAATGAAATATGTCTCCTAGTTTCACGAACTGTTTTTATACAGGTGGATAGAGATCATTATTCAAAATAATCATGGCGCATGATGAGGCGATTATGTAATTATTGTGGTAGGCCTATCTGTGGTTTGCAGAGAATTTACAGTGGAAATGTTTTCTTGTGTGTTGGAAATTGCATGAAAACAGCTTCATAATCCAGCAACAAAATGGTTAGACAAGAAGACAGGTTGGGTTGCCAATTTTTGAGTTTATTTGCAAGAAATAAACACAGACAAACAGTGATAAGAGGCATGGAGGCCTCTTATACAGTTGCCTCCATATCAACTTAACAATCCTCCTGCCTGCAGAAGAAACCCAGCTGAGAGAGCTTGAAGAGTAGAGTTTGCAACCACAGCAACACACTCATGGGGCACAGTAATAATCTTAAAATGATGGCAAAATCTTTTTCTGCCATATACATCCACCCACTGCTTCTATCTTTTGTAAGTGGCAGTTATTAGGTTGACTTTCTCTCATGGACATGCCAGTGTGTGTATTTGCTCCTCTAAGAGCCTAAATGAGGCTATTTAAATGTTAGTTTATGGAAAAGCTCCTGAATGCATGGATAAACAGACATTACAAGTTTGTCCCTGGGGTTTGATCTTCTGTCTTTTTGTTTTGTTTTTCTTTCTCTCTGTCACTTGACAGAGGGGTTTCAGATAACTTCAGACTCACATCACTGCCTCCTCCTTCATCAGCCTCTGTTCATCTCTCCTTCTATCTTTCTTCACCTTCCCTCCATCTTTTCGCTCTATCCTATGGGCCCTCCCACCCCCGCCATCAGAGTAGTGTGAATCCTTTTGGTAAATGTCTGGTGCCTTGCAGAGCTCATCATGAAAGCCAGAGCTAATTAGCAGAATCACAGAATAATTAGTTTTTCTTTTTGTCATTTAATTCCCACCACCCCCATCACCCATCTCCTGTGCTCCTGCTTCTTCTTTCCCCCATCATCTTTACATTGACTGCCATGAACAGTCGACACAGAGTAAGTCTCCCTGTTCCTTTACATTCTCTGACTCTTTACCAATATTTTTCCCTCCATGGCTGTTTGGCTTTGTATCCATCACACTCATCTGTCTCTTTGAATCTCTTTCTCTTTTCCACATCGTGCAGTGCCTGTTTCACATCTACATCTGTCTGCTCTCTCCTTGTGGAGTGTTTTCCCACCCACACATTTCTCTCTATTGAGGTTTCTCTTGCCGTTGTTGACTTAAACACATGGTTGAGCTTGTTTTCTCACTCCGTGCTTTCCTCCCACTCTGCTTCCATCTTCCCCTCCCCTGTTTTTTTTATCTCTCCTCTTTCTCCAGCTTACTGGTGTTTGTCCCTATAGCCAGTGTTTGTTTACACATCTATTTCTCCCTCTAGGTCAGTCAACAGTCCACTCCTTCAAAAAAAATTTCTCCCTATACATCCCCCACCCTTCCCTCTCTCCCCTTGCCATTTCTCTTCATCTCCTCAGGGTGACTGTTTGCTCCTTTCCTTTATCAACAACTTTTCCTTCCACTGCTCTCTATGTCGTTCTTCTACCCACCCTTCACTCCACTCTGTCTCCCTCCACCTTAACCACTCCTCAATTGCTCTTGTTTCGTAGAAATGATAAGGCAGCAGGAGGAAGTGTCTTTGGTCACGGTAGATGTAATTGGCTCTTTACGGCTCTGTTTTGGTAAGAGGAGTTTTCAGATTTAGTTCAGTTTAGCAACCTATAAGAACCCGCTGATGTGTTCCACCACAGTGAAGGTCTGAAATTATCTACGCAGATAGACTTTTAAAATGAGCAAAATGTAAATAGTATACATCACAGGTATGCGGCCTGGGCGCCTAATCTGGCCTGCCAAAGGGTCCAAATCAGCCTCTGGGATGAATTTGTGAAGTACAAAAATTACACTGAACATATTAACAATCAAGTATGTTCAAATCAGTTTAGATCAATTCAATGTAAAGTGGATCAGACCAGTAAAATACTATCGTAATAACCTATAAATAACAAAAACTGCAATTTTTTTTCTCTTTGTTTTAGTGTAAAAAACATGAAATTATACAAAAATGTTTACATTTACAGACTACTAAAAAGTCAATAACTTCCAATTTCTTAAGAGAAGTCTGTGGAATTTTACTATTTATTATTTTATCATTCCTGTTATTTAGTGTTTTGTGTTTACCATTAGTTATTATCTTATTATTTATTTATATTATTTTACTGGTCCAGCCCACTTTATACCATATTAGCCTGTATGTGGCCTCTGAACTACAACGAGTTTGACACGCCTGGTATATATGAACAGTATGTGCCAGTCTTTGTGTAAAATTCAAGACAACTGACTGTGTGTACATTGAAAGCTGATAGAGAATTATTACCTGAATGGTGAGGTTAGTTTTAGCTCAAAGGATCATTTTGGCCATTAGCTCCTCATTTTGGTTTTACACTCTTGCTTGTCAGTATAATTTCCTGCCATTTCTGACTGTCTTCAGCTAAGTGACATTCTTATGCCTACACATCTCATAACTGATAGCAAAAACATGAGGAATACAGGGGTTACAATGGAATACTATTGTTGGGTATTATATGAAAACACTCAATACCATATCTTAAATGGTACTCTTTCAGTACTCCTTAACATTCACCATGTGGACCATTTTGGATTAGGGTTACATCTGAGGTATGATGTAAAACACAACAATCTCTACAGATCTTAGAAAGCTTAAAATATAATCATTTGAATTTCAGATCATACCATCTTTTTTTGTACCTAAACCAAACCAAGGCATAACATTGTCATTGACTAGTTGTTTTTCCCAAAAAAAATCTACGTGTTAAATTATCCATTTCCATAAGGTTTGTAATATTTATTTTGTTTATGGAAAGTATAAATTTTACAATTTTTTTTTTTTACCACTAAATGAAATGGAATCACATTTTTGGAATAAATTCCAACATAGTGAACATGTAACTTGTGTCATTAATCAGCTGACTGATTAGCTGTTTGCTCCATTTCCTAGATATTCCAATACAGTCCATTGGTTTATTTGACCATTTTAAACTTGACTTCAAATGTACATGTAAATGTGTAAGGACACTGAAATCAAAGTTTAATTAGTCAGACTAACACATCTACCTAATGCAATTGAAAGTTGCAACTACTCTGTGATAGGTGAGGTGTTTGTGCATGTGTTAGACCTGTGTGCCACATCCTTACCTGGAAGTTGAACAGCATGCAACTTGTCTGCACAAAAGTAGGGCGGATATAAAGTATGCTATGTACAAATTTTCAGCGTTATCCATTGTCATGCCAGTTTACCTCTGGGTTGCTAACTTATTATCTTGTTGTCATCTGTGACAGCATCAGTTAAAAGCTGAAAGAGTGCATGTCGCCACCTATCATAGTGGATGTGATATAGTTTCAACATATATGACAATCCTGTGCATGTAGGGACAAAGGCAAAAGTCCAATTAAACACCTTGGTTGAACGGCAGTTGTAGCTCAACTAAGCTGTGTACAAAAGCATACTGATTGTGAAATCATGTCTGGGCCAACAGGTCATGTTGAGGAGACTAAATTATTTCTCTGTCTAATCCATGAAAAAGACACCACACAACAATATTTTTCCACTCTGTTTGAACAGTTTTCTAAAGAAGCATGTATGGAGAGGGTCTGAGAGTTACTCTGGGTTCCTGGGAAGCTTTTGAGGGGCCAGAAAAACTAAATATGGATTTATTTATTTATAATTTGACTTTTACAGAAATCTGTGAACATCACTATGATGTTCAGGTACTCTGAAGTCAGTAGTATCCTGTAATGTAAATGATCTCCAGGAATATTATCTGGTACCCAAGTCTATTCCGAGACAGTTCCACATAGTGGATGTGTAACGTGTTGCATAGCCTACCCTTCCACTTACTGACAACGCAATACAGCTTTTGTCATTCACTCTAAAACATTTTATGGAAATTGTAAAAGGTTGTTGATGTAGGTGGAGGTTAGTGGCAGGCAAGTAGTTAGATTGGAGCTCCAGGAACTTTAGCTGGAGAGTAAATAGACAACAAAGTAGATGTTTGTACTTTAACATATCTGGCTATACCATCCTAGGTTTCCATGGCTCTCTCTCTACATATATATCAAACATGATCAGTAGAATATAAAAATTATAACTTCCACCCACTCTGCAGACATAGAGCAACAATACTGCATTCCTAGGGAGAGAACTCTCAAGTCTGGTAAGTCATAGCAAAACAAATGGAGGCACCACCTTGTGGTAATATTTGGTAACACAGTAGCATCACAATAACCAGACTCTGGGTGTTACAAAACACACAACTGAGCATCATTGATTTTCAAACATTTTCTTCAAATTGACACCGTGACCATGCATCAGAGAATGTGTAGAATGGAAACATGCATAAATTCACATTTTAGAGTCTCTAAAATATTTGATTAGAATTAGCACTATGCTTCGAAACCCAATTATGACTGAATAGTAAAGGCTCAGCCTTGAATATCTCCATCACCACAGACAGGTGTGAACTGACAAGCCTATCAATATCTTTCAGGATCTAACATTAGTGCACATATTCTGCTGCAGACGTAAATGTGCTCTTTGTGTTTGAGAATGCACCACCACTGCACATATCTATAACAAGAAGAGACATGTTACAGCTTTGAAAAATATTATTAAAACAATCTATAATCTCATGACATTTTTAAAGAGGTAGTGTTCATTTGCATACACCCAGTCACATAGACCTTCTTTGTTCTGTCTCCCACAGCACACTTCTGTGTGTGTCTTATTCTCCTCTTTCTCTATCCATCTGTTCTGCTGAGTCGTGCGATCAGAAAAGGGTCTATACATCACCTCTCCACCTCCCCTGGGACAATGCAGTGGAGGACGGGAGGAGAGATGGAAGACGAGAGAGAGGAGAGAGATTGACTCTTTCTCCATCTCTTTCCCCTTCTCTCTCTTTTTCTCAACCCCCCCCCCCCCACACACACACACACACACACACACCACCACCACCACCACCACCACCTCCGAGCACAGGCACTAGAAGCAGCTGTTTGCTATGATGCCAAATTGTTTTTCCTGCACCTATTTGTGGTACACCAGTGATTGGAAGGTCCTTGTGTTTGAGTATATGTGTGTGTCTGTCTGCTGTCTGAACTTTTTTGGATTAGTGCTTTAGCTGCATTAGGAAGACTGAGACTGAGACCAACACTTAGTTTAATGGAATTTCCATTTTCTACATTTTGAGAACATGATGTTATCTGATGAGGGATCAACACACTCATCGAAGAGAGTCGCATACTTGAACAAGAGAGAAAGTGCAATTCACAGTTGGAAGGAGAAACTGAGAGACCAGTCAAACATGTGTGCCTGATTTATATGAAGGGAGGAGAAAGAGATAGAGGGGGATATCACCAAATAAGCACATAGAGAAAATCAGAGAATTTAGAGGAAGATACAGTAATGCACTGAATATGGGAGGGAGAGAAACAGACAGAGAGAGATGAGTAAGATGCAATAATGTGATAAAGCATCTGAGGAATGGAGGTTTTTCTACACTTTGACGCTTTTAGTCTCATTCCTACTTTTTTACAGCAGATTTCATCATATTACCAAAGGCCATTTTGGCTCTATTGTGGATAATAGGCTGCTGTGGAATTATTGGAAATGCTGCCTTAGATAATGGTCATTCTCTTTCTCGCTCTCTCTCTCCATCTCTCCCTCTCCCTCCTCCTTCTGTTTAATAGGAAAAGGTAAAGCAGAGAAGGTAGGAGGAGGAGAGATTAATGGCATACAGAGATGGGCAGAGTCAGGGGCAATAGAGATAGCTGAAGGTGTGGTGCATAAAAAGGCAGCTAAATGTGTAAGACAAAAGGAAATAAAGATAGGTTGTGCACCGTTGATAGCATGTGTGAGCGTGCGTGCGCTCAGGCTGATTTGTGGATTGTTTTTTGCCTCTAATGCAGTTACCAAAATTGGATTTATTTTAATATAGACTCTCCTCCAGAACCAATAAAACAACCAGAATACAAGAGCAAATTTACCATTGTTTTGTTTTTAAAAATATACCTTCAAGTCGACAAACTGTGCCTGTTAAGCAGATCTTATCCTCATGCTATCTGTGACACTTTGGAAAAGAAGCAGCCAGTTTGTGAGCAATGCAGCTTGCCAGTTCAGTTTACAGAAATCCAACTAAAGATGAACAAGCTTTATTTAAGACAATTTAAAGATACATTTAACGTTTTTGACCGGAGATTACACTCCAGCACTGATTAATCGGTCCAAAGAAAATTATAATAGTAATTATTTAAAAAAAAAAAAAATGGAGAAGTTGCTCCTTTTTTGCAGGTTTTATCAAAATCAAATCAATCAAACTCTTTAAATTCAGAGCTGGTCAAGACCACACTCTTGATAAATTAATCCACAGACACCAATCAGAATTCTCCAGGAGCAAACACTTGGCAACAGTAGTGAGGAAAGACTTCCTTTTAACAGGCAGAAACCTTTAGCAGACCTGGCCTCTGGAGGATAGTCATCTGCCTTGACCAGTTGGGTTTAAAAAGAGAGGGTTAAATGAAGAGAAGGAGCTGTGGAGAGAAAGACATTGGGGGCAGGTGGAGCTGGAGGGTGATAGTGGGAGACACATGATCAATTAAGAAAATGAGTCGTGGATTAAAATGAAATTGTTAGTCACTATTTGCTGATCTAATGTGTTTTGTATGGTTATTTGGAATAGCCAAGCTATTTGCAACCTTTAACTGAAAACTTTAAACTGAGTAATTGGTTTTTGGTATCAGCAGAAGCTGGTGGCCATCAGGGCACATAGTAAATGTTACACCTCTGAATTAGAAATATCAACTTTGGAGGAAAAGAATAGCTCACGCTGCCACACTAGTATTTTTTTTTTACATTTATTTTGAAATTCTTTTCCAGTGTTACTGATTACTTTTGAATCATGCTATGTCCCCACTAACTAGTATTAGTACTAGTAGAAATGTAATAGTCTAAATATTTTTCTAACAGTACATTTTCCACACCCATATTTCAAAAAAATTTGCCCACACAACATTGGTTTTAAAAAATTGCACTATCATTACTGCAACGCAAAACATTACCAGTGTATCATTACCGGTGTAACCAGTGTTTCATGTGGAATTGATGGTGTGGCAGTGTGTCCGTGTTCCATGTTTCATATGGCATAGGCCATATAGGTGGTTGCCTATGGTGGCAAACCCTGGAGGGGGTGCACTTGATAGGTCCATAAAATATTATTATTATTATGATTATGATTATTATTATATTCATTAAAATATTAATTATTAATAATACTAATACTAATAATAGTACTGCTAATGCAATGGCGTCAGTTTCATTTCAGAAGTGCTGGGAACAATTACTATAAATCTGAGTAAGGTTTGATAACTGCTGGGGACAGGGTAGGCATAGCCTGCTATATAGGCAGAGCTGCCAACTCACATGCTTTCGCCGTGTGACACACGATTTTGTCTGTCTTCACACGCACTCACACCGCACATCCATTTCTTACGCTTAAAAAAATCGGACAGAGACGTTTGGTCTGCGTTCATTCCTCTGTAAACTCCGTGACGATAGATGGCGCTGAGAAGCACCATTGTAACCCACCCTAGTATTCGCTGCATTTCCTACCCCCATTCAGTCCCATAAACACCGCATAGGGTGGCGGGCCCTTAGCAACGGAGTGCGCAAACGCGTCCGCCATGTTTGGAGTGGAGCCGCCGCCCGTCAGACCAATGCAGTTAATGTTCATAATAAGTTTAATAAATCACCTTTCTACAATGTTAAAGACGTTGCCTTTTATCCTCCTCTTTACAGACACATCCGGATGTATCTGGGAGGAGGGGGCTTGGTAATTGTCAGGTCCTACGGAATCTCACTCCAAGGTTTTTTGAAAAGTTGGCAACTTGCCAGCCACCAAATAGTAGTCTCATGGCGCAGTGTGCTAACTGGACAGCTAACCGCCTGCAACTTTTTTTGACGAATCGACCTCTCCCAGTTTAGATGCTACGAATTTCCTAAACCGCAAATGTTACATCCAAAAATAAACAATCCACCTACCCGTTCCGGTGCTTGAAGAAAATGCAGACTGCGACTTCACTCTTCAGGGTTCTCATCCTTGAACACACGAGGAGCCTTTGTACCTTACTGTTTCAGCAGCAGCTGCTGCTAGCACTACCCTCGAGTCATGTTGTCATGTCATGTCACGTGATTTTCCAAACTTGGTGTTGAAGGGCGTTCCAGATCAGATCCCTGGTCTGAGTACCTCAGTACGGTTCTGTGCCGAAGGCACCGTAACTTAAAGGTGCATGAACACTTTTTTCTACCATTTTAAAGTGGTGGGGACAAATCTGTTTGAAATGAAAAGTGGTGGGGACATGTCCCCGGCGTCGGTGACGCCTATGTGCTAATGTAATAATTTCTCATTAATTGTCTTAAAAATAAAGAATGTGAACCCCCCATAATTTCTCCAGTGAGCTCTCCCTGACCCGATACTCACTGCTCAGTGTGTGTGTTTGTGTGTGTGAGAGATGGACCAGAGTTGAATGACAACCATCAGGTGTCATGCAAAGCATCCAGACACAGGTTGCAGAATTTATCACCATTTATCACAGGCTGTCCAAGTTCTCAACTGCACAATTTTGAAGCGGAGAAAAGAGGAGGTTGGAAAGAAATCCAATCATAGAGGTATGTAACCTTTTATAATGTTAAAAAATGTTTGATGTTACTAGCTACAGGTAGCTGTATTGAAACAAAGCAAAGCAGTTGATGGTGTGGTGTGGTGTTTGCATGTTCTCCCCGTGTCTGTTTGGGTACTCCTACCATCCAAAGACATGTACTGATAGGTTAATCAGTTATTCTAAATTGCCTGTGAGAGTGATTATTTGTCTCTATATGTCAGCCCTACAATGAACTGGTAACTTGTCCAGAGTGTACCCTGCCTTCGCCCTTAAGTAATTGGAATAAGCTCCAAGCAACCCTAGTGAGGATAAAGCAGGTTTAGAAGATGAATGAATATTGTTGAACATGTGTAATTGTAGTGCAGCCTCTTTTTTTCTTTTATTCATGCATAACCACAACTAGATATTGGATGTTATGTTGAACAATCACTGGTAAAACTTTTTCTGCTGAAGCTTTATGTTTTGCTTATGCTGTAAATCTACTCTACCTTTGTCCAGACACTCTGAGAAAATATTTGCAGTGACCCCAAAGAGCTGCTGGAGAGAGGACTTCTGCTCTCACATCTACATCACTCTGAAGAATGCAAGTTTCTTCAATTATTAGTGGTCTCTGATATACTGCTATGTTGTCATTTTAATTGTTGATGGTGCTGCTGTTGTTGTTGATATGTATTCTTACTTAAGGACTGATATCTATATTTCTGTATACATCTTTGTTTGATTTGCTTGCAGCAGGTGACGGAACCAGCAGAGTGTGCACTGTCACTATTCAACAGAGAAGATGGGATAAGTTGCCATCACCATCACTTCTACAGACAATTAGTAATTGGAGGGAAGATCAAAAGAAGCTAGGTGGTTTATTCTAAGAATGAAAATGATTACACTGGTCCTGTTGCAAACTCTTCTCCCAAAAATCATTCAAATTAACCAATGATGGGGTTAATGACTGGAGAAGCTGCAGTGAAATACTCAAAACCCGTGAAAACAGCCCAGAATATTCTAGGCACGTGACATCATAAAGAACTGAAGACTCATATAATACATATAGACCAAAAATAGACAAAGGAGAAATGGCACTAATAGATTCTGAGAAGTGGTGGCATGAAGTTGACCATAGCACCTTTTAATTCATTTTATGTAACAATGCACAGAACCTGTACTGGAAGAAGATTTTTATTTATGTTATTTAATTAATTGTATGTGTAAGTGTGGATTGTTTGTTTGAGAAAGAATTAAATAGCAAAGGTATATAAGATGGGTGTTGTCCCAGAATTTCTCTTTTTGTCCAAACCACATCTCATCTATGGTGCCAAAATGGGAAGAGCTGGTGCTGGTCATATGGTTTGGGGTGGGCCTTGTGTGTTGGTTGGTCATTTTCTGTATTTCTATGGAAAGAAAATAACTACATTGCAACACCATTTTATAATTTGATAATTGAATTTAATGTCAAATATAATATTGATATAGTATTGATTATTGAGTCATTTGTACACTGAATGACATAGCTCACAAATTTTGTCCCTGTATTTAATTCTTGATTTTTCATAAAATCTAATCAAAACAAAATTTAATTATATAGCGCCAAATCATAACAGAAGTTATCTCATGACACTTTACATATGGAGCTAATAGAAACCAGACTCTGAGGCCAATTTACAGAAACCCAACAGAACCATTCCAGGAGCAAACACTTGTAATTGCTGACAGTGGCGGGGAAAAACTTCCTTTTAACAGGCAGAAACCTCAAGCAGACCCCGACTCCTGGAGGATGGCCGTCTGCCTTGACCAGATGGAGTAAAAGAGAGGGAGTAAAGGAAGAGAAAAGGAGAGAAAGAGATAGACAAACACTGAGGAGGGAGGGGGGAGACACATGGATGCAAATGAGCGATGCTGATGATGATGATGAAGACAGGAAAGGGGCACAGCAGCAGATCCATAACCAGTGCATGGAAAAACCTGCTACAATCCTGAGAAAACATGTGAGGCGATAAAGCACAGAGACTCTGGGGAAGAAGTAAAGTCAGTAGCATGAAATTCACTGGGGCATTAAAAAGAAGTTAGGAGGAAACAACTCAGAGAGGAGGAGGATCACGGAAGAGCTCAGTGTACCAGATGAGTCTCCCAGCAGTCCAAGCCTATAGCAGCATAACTAAGAGCAGCCTAAGCTGCCCTAACTATAGGATTGATCAAAAAGGAATGTTTTTAACCTACTCTTAAACATAAATGCAGTGTCTGCCTCCCGGACTGAGGCAGGGAGATGGTTCCACAATTGAGGAACTTGATAGCTAAAGGCTCTAGCCTGTGTCCTACTTTTGGAGATTCTCAGGATCACTAATAAGCCTACATGTTGAGAGCATAGTGCTCTGGATGGATTATATGGAACTAGAAGCTTTTTCAGATATGAAGGTGCCTGTCCATGAAGGGCTTTGTAAGTGAGGAGGAGTATTTTAAAGTCTATCCTATCTTCAATTCAGTTCAGTTAACTTTATTAGTACCCATAGGTAGATTTGTTGTGCAGTGTCAGGAGAGAGAGAGGGCATCACACAAACATTGATGACAGGACACAGTACAGGACATGAGTAGACATGTTCACTAAAAGAACATAAGATGCAATACAATACAAGGGACAATAAATATATTTAAAAGCCCATTCCCAATAAAAAGTTTCCAAGTAAAATGATCAAATAAATGAATAGATAAGTAAATAAATAAGATAAATTCAAAGTGCATTAGGGCTGATTTAAAAGGGAAACAGCAGCAGGGACAAAGTTGTTCCTGTAGCATGTGGTCCTGGATCTTGGGACTGTAAATCTTCGTCCAGACGGCAGGAGCTGAAATTTACACACAAGTGGATGGGAGACATCGTTAGGGATGGAGTTGGCTAGTTGCCACAACTGATTGGTGTACAGCGACTCCAAGCTCAGCTGTGTCTCTCCAATCAGCCGACCAGACCATTTAATGATCTAGTTGAGTGAATTTTTTTTCCCTTAGAGGCAGGTTTCCAAACCATGACACAAGTGAACTTTAACCTTTAACTGGGAGCCAGTGCAGAGAAGCCAACACAGGAGAAATATGTTCTCTGATACTGGTTCTGGTCAGTACACGGGCAGCAGCATTTTGAATTAGCTGAAGGGGCTTTATCCACTTTTTGGGACAGCCTGAGAAAAGTGAGTTACAGTAGTCTAGTCTTGAACTAATAAAAGCATGGACTAATTTTTCAGCATCATTCCATGAAATAAAATATGCCTAATTTTAGCAATATTGCGCAGGTGGAAAAAGGCAGCTCTAGAAACCTGTTTTATGTGCAAGTTAAATGATAGATCTTGATCAAAAATAATGCCTAGATTCCTCACAGTGGTTTTGGGATCCAGGGCAACACCATCCATGGTGACACAATGATTTCAGTTTTGTTTGAATTTAGCAGCAACAAATTGTTAGTCATCCAGTTTTTAATATCCGTAATGCAATCCTGTAGTTTGGTTAGCTGATTCGTATAATCAGGTTTAAAGGATAAATATAATTAGGTGTCATCAGCATAACAGTGAAAATTAATGCAGTGTTTTCTTATTAAGTTTTCCTAACGGTAGGTAGCATGTATAAGATGAAGAGTATCGGTCCAAGAACCAAGCGTTGAGATACTCCATAACTAACTGTAGTACATTGAGATGATTCATTATTAATGTTAACAAACTGAAAACAATCTGTTAAATATGATTTGAACTAGGGCTGCTCGATATTGGGAAATATCAATATCACGATATTTTCAGTCAATATTGATATCACGATATTTTAAAC
>JAPSES010000104.1:357489-370717 GCA_029822895.1 Maxillicosta whitleyi
TCAGAGACATTCGTACATTTCCTGGACTTGTGTTTATTGTGTGAGAATAAACTGTTTAAGTGAGACATTGTGTCCGGATCTGCATCTGGGTTCCCAGTCTGTATTCGTGTCAAGATTAGACTACTGTAACTCCCTACTTGCAGTGTGTCCTAAAAGTTCACTAAAAAACTTTCAAGTAGTAAAAAACACAGCGGCAAGATTATTAACAGGAACTAATAGAAGAGAGTATATTACCCCGGTGCTACAAACCCTTCACTGGCTCCCAGTCAAGTCTAGAATTACATTTAAAATCCTCTTTATGACATATAAGACCATTAATGGTATGGGCCCTTCATATCTCAAAGATGTTCTTGTGCCATACCACCCAAACAGAACACTTCGGTCCCAAAACACAGGTCTGTTGGTAGAACCAAGAGTTTGTAAAAGTACAGTAGGAGCTCGAGCCTTTACTTACCAAGCTCCTGTCTTATGGAATCAGCTTCCCACTAATATTAGAGAGGCCGGCACAGTCTGTACATTTAAGACTAGATTGAAAATATTACTCTTTGAAAAAGCTTATGGTCAGAGTAGTTAAAAACACACAGTTCAGTTGAAGCTGCTCTAGGAGTAAGAATGCTGGGGGAAGTACACAGACCTGAGTCCTATCGTCTGGTTCTGTTTCTGCTCATATCATTTATTATATTTATTCTGCTTAGTCTGTTCATTACCGGTGTCCCTTTTCCCCACTCCCCTCTGGGGGAGTGGCTACTGTCTCAGTCATAGCCACCTGGAGTTCAATGACGATGGTATCCAAGCTGACTGGATGGACCTCCACACCTCAACCTGTCTCTACAGACTAGATGGACCCCATCATGTACCCCCACCCAACCGTATCATAATAGACTGCAACCATATCCATAAATGGACATCCATTAGTCCTGGTGCATCTATAGCTTGTCCGTCCAAGGGAGTGGATCTCTCCTTTCACTGTGGTTCTCCTTGAGGTTTTTCCTTTCGCACTGGGTTTTTGGAGTTTTTCCTTGCCGAGGAGGGTCTAAGGATGGGGGATGCCCAGAACATTAATTAATTTCATTCATCTACTGTATATTTTATCCCTGTTTTTGTTTAACTTGTTTAACCCTGTAAAGCCCTGTGAGGCAACCTTGTTGTGATATAGGGCTCTATAAATAAAATTGAATTGAATTAAACTCATAGGATGAGCCGTCACATGCTTTCTGTGTATTTGTTATGGTGTAAAAAACTTCACTCCATCTCACCTTACCTTGGCCTCAGTTACTCTAGTCTTGACTACAGCAGCAAAGTCAAGACTGTATCAAACACAGTAGGAAATGAACCAAAAGGCAGGTGCTAGGTGAATGTCAAGTCCCTAAAGCTCCAAAGTGTATCACAGAAACAACATGGCAGTTGCAGTAATGCAATATTTTGGCTTGACTGTTAGACAGCAGCAAGAAGCGAAGTCACAGCATCCAACTACATATATGTACTGATGCTGAAGATGTGTGTGTTTATGTTTTTGTGTAGCTCCTTGGAGTATTTCTTCTATAGTTGGTGTGATGTTTGCGTTCAGGTCTGCTGCTAGGGTAAAGGTTAGAATTGATTTTCTTAAGGGTAATGCCCTTACACAGACAGAGAGACAACACAATAAATGTGTAGATGTGTGTCAAAGAGCCACCCTCGAGACCTTGTGGAAGTAGGGGCTCTCAGCAGAGCAAACTGGACAAAGGGATGAGAAATAGGAGTAAGAGAATGACAAGAGGCTTTACCTGAAATAGTATGAGGGGCGGAGACCGTTTAAAGCAATGAAGACTTCAGTGTTTTTCAGAGCCTTTTTATTTGTTGAATGTATATCTGTGTTTGTAAGTTTTGTGTTTGTTTGGGGTGGTGTCGTGACTCACAGGGTTATTATCACCATGCCGTCTTGTTCATGCACAGCAGGCAGTGTGTGATACCCGTGATCTCGTACATGATTGTGCAAACTTGTATTCCTCCACGCAGTCAAACCTCCCGGACCAATTTATCAGGATGGCACAAAAAGCCCTCCACTGGGGCCCATACTTGTCAATCTATTCTCTTCCAATCATCACTCAAGACAGTTCAAGAGACCCGCCTCCATGCTGCGAGCTTCACACACACGCACGTGCGAACACACATGCACAAGTGTGTGCATCAAGCCACAGCCCTGTCTCAATCACACACACACTCACACTGAGGCGGCCGCATCATCCATCACACACCGACAATCACATCAATGTCTTTCCATGGACTCATGCATGCGTTTCTGCTCCCCCACTTGCTGCTTCCACTGACACATCCACCACAGAGGCGACAGTAACCGCGACAACGGGCATAAATTACCGTCATGGTGATATGCAAAGCGAGGGAGCAACAATTAAAGCTTGACTAACGAGCTTTTGAGGGGCGAGGCAGAAGTTTCCCCGAGCAGCTGCTAACTGGATTAGCCTACACACACAAACACACAGAGAAACAGAGAGAGGATGAAGGGGAGAGGCAGTGATGCTTAAGCACCACCTGAGAGAAGACACACACACAAAGCCAAAGGCTACACATACACAGATATAAACAAAGGCAACCAGACACTTATAGACATATAATGTCAAAGTGTTGCAATTGAATTATGAGATTTCTGTGTTAGCTGCTGTGACTGGAAACACAAAGAATGAGGTGTGATGATGCGATATTTTTAACACTGCCATTAGCAGAACAGGTGATAGCTATACAGAGGTAATATTGTCAAATTAACTGTGATAATAGACTGAAAAAGAGGGGTATGTGTGTACAATACAAATGCACAAACCAGGAGTTTATGTTTTGATCCTCATCACAGTATTTTGACTGCTAGACACAAGCAGTGTGTTGAGAGCGCAACTAGAAGAGACTGTATTTGGTGAATATTGAAGACTGAAAGAGTATAAGGAGTAATAGATGTAAAAATGCTAAGCACTAGCTCACAGTCACGGTTTAAGTGTATACTTCAAATATTTACTCATCAAAATCACTGAGTGTTCATGTTAGTGTAACCTTACAATCACAAATACAGTAAAGCTATCTATAAGGAAAAATTTCATTTTATTCAATAAACAGAAGCTCTAACACGCAGGCAGAAAGCTATCAATCACACCTGTCAAATATGGAAGACAACAAATCTTATTAACTGACCAATTATCTAAAGATGGGTCAGAACACTTAGGTTCCACATAAAATGAACAAGGCCAGAATAATTCCCAGGGGAAAAATACCGCCTTTATTCTGTTGTTGTATTTTTTTATTATTATTATTATCAATAAAAGCCAAGTTTTGATACAGCCTATAGCGGCCATCAGTTGTATTAACATTTGTCCATCACGTAAATGGGCACAGCATGTAAATTTCTGCAGTCCTGTTTCCTTTATCAAAGAAAATATGTAAATATTGTCACTTCTAACATCAATATACGACACTGCAGTGTCAAAATATTGATGACACAAACATTTAAAATCCATTACAAAAACAAAATACTGTACATCCCTCTCATCAAAAGATATCTGTCATATGTAGTTATTATTTTAAGGCTCTTCACCTTGACACGGAGGGACTTTGCTGATTTTTGTTCATCAAACCTAAAGTTTTTTTGTAGAGATGGATTTGATTTCCTAGAAATCTGTCAAATATTTGCTAGAAAACTCCCAAAAATATTCCAGTGTAATCGCCAACCTACTGCATGAAGAAATTTTTTTATGACCTCTAAAGAATTGGTAGTACAAAAATCAAGGGGGTGGAGGGTTGTTTTAAAGTGGCAGCTTTTAAAATGATGCAGCAGAGGTCAGACAGCATGCAGTCTGCAGTACTCCTATAGATCAACCTCGAGAAACACTAGATCCCACAATCTCATAATGCAACATGTCCAAAAACAAATGCCTGACAAATATCTACATGTACAGCGAGCTTCACTGGTATAGTTTTTCACAAGCTTTCCACAATGACATCATCAGGGTCAGGTCAAGTAGTGACATGGTTACATGTTTCGTGTTCAATGGGCTCTAACTTTGTACATATATAACCTATATCAATGCTTGTTACATATTTGAGTAGGTATTTGTAAACACTTAAACATAGTAATGACGATGATTGCATAAAATAACATTTTTGACCAAATTTTTTTTTTTTTTTAAATGTGCTCTGCAACACGAATTCATCAAAAATATCACTGATTTTGACTAAATTTATGCCATAGTGTTTTATATGCAGCTCCTACAGGAAATCCATTTAAATGTACCTATGATCATCACATCATAGGCATCTGAGGTCAAAATGTGTCACGTCTGCCCCCAGTCTTTAGTCTTTGTCTTGTCTCTTCCTGTCTTATTTTGTAGTTTCCCTCCTGTGAGATGTTTGTTCTCTTTACTTCCTGTTCCCATCTTTCTCACCTGTGTTATTTCCTGACCCTGCCCTAATTTTTACCACCTGTGTCTCCATGCCCCAGTGTATATTATCCCTGTCTTGTCAGTGCCTCATTGCTTGTTTGTCATGTCAGTTGTGGTATCTTCGTCAGTGTCTTAGTCTGATTTCTAGTTTGTTTCTTATTTTGTTTCTTTCCTTAGCCTGTATTTTTGACCTCTGCCTGTTTGATTCTTTTTTGGATTTTAGACTTCTGCCTCAGCCTGCTCCCTACCAGTACCTCAGCCCGTGTGAACCTGTCTTTTTGGATTTTATTTTATTTTGATCTTGCCTGTTCTGTTTTTCCTGTTCTGTTCAATAAACTGTTCTGTTTTTAGCCACGGTTTCCTTCCTACTCAGCATTTGGGTTCATGTCCCCAGTACTAGTCATGACAAAATGTAGGAAAATATATGGGAAACTTTTGGACTTACCGACACAGATTTAAAGTAACACAGTTTCAATGAATATAGTGACATGGTTTCAATTCTTGATCCTATTATGATGTAAGGTATCTAAAAAAAAAAAAACAAGTCAAATATTTTTTATGCAAGCAATTATTATACGTTACATTAATTTTATATACAGTATAATTACATACTTGCAACATGTTAGAAACATTACCTAGTTTTACACTGAAAGTCTTTGAACATCTGTTGGACAACTTTAAAGTCTGCACTGCTTAGCTTCAGAAAACTGGTTCTTGTTGATGATGTTGGTACTGGGGCTGCTACTTCTGCAAGAACATGGCTTCTTCTAACAGCGTCAATGTCACAGGTAGGTTGGACATTTTCTGAACTTAAATTCTGCCTAAAGATCATCAACTTATCTGGAACTGAAGCTTTAACTAAGGGAATCATCTGTATTTTAGCCTGGTAGAAGAGTCTTTGGTGTTAGGAAGCCACCATTACAAAGACTCTTAAGCATGCTGGGCACCAAAAACCATGCTGAAGCTACCACTAAAGTGCACAATTCAGAAGGTATTTTTGACTTAAAATTGTCTTTATCCTCAAAATGTAAACCTGTACTAAGAAAATGAACAACGGGCTAGTCCAGAGAATAGATATAGAAACATGAGTCAAAAATCTTGCAAATAAATAAATAAATACATTTATAGTGTCTGACAGTATGTGAAAATATCCTTAATTTGTGGTAGTTTCATCTGAAACAAGGAACATTAAGTTGTTTGTTTGTTTGTTTGCTTTGTTTTTTTTTAAGTTAAAACAAGCTTTTTTTGTAACAAGGTTTCAAGCCTGTTAGTGTTGAATTTTCAAATGTCTTTAGTTATCATTATAAGGTGAATTTCTGATCGAATTTCAAACCCGATTTTTTTTTCAAATCCAACCTAGGTCACTTTCATATGTGGTCCTTAATCCAATACATATTGGATATTTTGCAATGAGATGTCAGTCTGAATGGCCAGGTCACATTTATCCAACCTTTATGTCAATGAAATTGCCGAGGAGTGTCTTGCCAGTGTCCCGGAGAGGTGGTCACAGACAAATTTAAATGTTTTTCTTGTCACTAGAAAATTATGAAGTCTGTGTCAGTGAAGAGGCTAACATCACTATCCCACCACTCCTGACTCCGATTCCACATTCAAATTCTACATTGTACAGACATAGCAGCCATTGCACTACAAAAGGCTTTAGCTAAAAACCTGGCTCCGCTCTTTTTTAATCTTCTACTTAAAATTATTTAACCGGTACTGACTTCAGTTTTAGAGAAACTTTATCTCTGTCACACACACACACACACACACACACACACACACACCAATTCAAGATGTCTCCATATTTACTTCCATAAACACGGTGCGTGCTGCATGGTCCTGTATTACATCAGGACATCTTTTGTACATGTGGGTCATTTCAGGGTTGCATTCAGTTCATACTGAGAATTGATAGAAGTTGCATTTAATTTGTAATATGACCGAGCACACAAGAAATCAGATTTCACAAAAAAATCTGAATTGTACATTAAGACCTGCTGTCTGAACGTAGCCTTTGTGAAAACATGCTCATAGATGTGTGTGTTCACTTGACCTTACTCATTGTTTTTCAAACCATGGACATATCATATGTGCTACTCTTGACTACTGAACAGATTTCATGTTCCACCAAAGTACACCTCTAATGTATTAGTTGCACTAGGTTTCTATTCCTCATAAATCATTAAAAAGTATTATTTAATTTCTGTTATTTGAGACCTGTATGGGAATATCACAAATAAATTTACTCATTCACAGAATAGTGAGTTGAGTGAATGTTGCATTTCAGAAACTCCATTCTGTATTGCTCACTTGTTTCTCTCTTTCCAGGTCCTTGACTATCATTTTAATATGCTCCCTCCTCACAACAGAATAAATCTCTCTCTTTCTGCATTTGCCTTTCTGCTTTAAGTCATCTTTTTCTTCTCTGCACTTCCCTTCTCCTCTCTCTTGCTGCTTACCAATTCGCTTCTGCTCAATCACATAAATCTCTCCACACAACCACCCCACCCCAACACTCCTTCCCCCTCCCTAAATCTATGAAACACACACAAACATACATGTGCACAAACTCACTCACACAAACACACAGTCCTCCAGGCAGCAGCCACAAAGGCCCCATATTAATAAATCTGCTCCTTTATTGGTGCTGAGTGTCTTGGGCAGAGGGAGGAAAAGAGAAAGAGGGGGAAAGGAGGAGGAGGACAAGAGATGCAGAGATCACCAGAGGGGAGGAGGAAGAGGAGGTGGCTGACTGACTGAAGCCATATCATGAACACAAGGGAGGCAGCTCTAGAGAAACTGGGAAGCAGACAGAGATGGGCACAACACTGACAAAGTGTGTTATCAATGAGCGTGCAAACAAAAACTAACAATAACATCATGACCCTGAGATATTGAGTTGCACCATGAAAAGAAACATACATGTAAAATGTTTAACATATGTAGTTGTTTATTTATGAAATTTGGTCTATCCACAGTTCCTTAATGTCCTCTGTGCAGCAAATTATTAAAGACACCTGACACCTGGCTGAACTATTGGAGCATTCAGAGTGGGCTGGCTGGCTGGGCACTAGAAGGAAACAAACTGCCCGAGGTGGGCTTGTGGTAATGACAGCAGAAAGCTTGGCTTAGTGGTCCAATCTCAGCCATCAGTCAGCTGTGACAGATTGGGGATATGAGCTAAGGATCCATTTAGCTTTGGTGTTTGCTGTGGTGTGTGAGTGCATTTGCTTGTGTGTCAGGGGTAGGAGTTGGGTGGCAGGGTGAGGGGGGTATCAGTGGTACTAGTGTTGCAGAGGCATCAATACACTCTCGACAGACCGTTTTCCTATGCATATTCCCAGCCAGGCCTTGTTGCTCGGGCAGCTACCATTTTACCTTACCTGGCTGCCCATCTGGAAGATTTTATAAAACATCAACTTGTGCTTGGAAATCTCTCAAATGTCTTCTTTCAAATGTATTGATAAATGGTCATTTTGTGCACTTAAAAAAGATTAAGTTTGTCAACAGTCCAAGGAAAAAGCTCAATTGCAGCCCCATACCTTAACATAGCTCCTCAAGGACTGAAAAGCATAAACTATGCATTTGCACTTGACTTGATAGAACATTTGGCTATGGGAGGCCACGACTTTTGTTAAAATGTCTAAATCCCTGTAAAGAAAATACCACAAAGGACCAAGCAAGTCTGGCTTATTGCACAACCTAAATCTTTATCAAAGCTTGCCGGTTTCAGTATGTGATTGCTAGTTCATTGGTTGTTTAACAAATTAAAGGGGACTTTGGAAACAGTAACACCTACATTGTGGAAGGAGTGAAGGATGGCAGGAGACATGAAAAAAGCCACAAAATTATTTCAACACATTTCTTCTCATGTGTCAAACTAGCATTAACAACAAAATCAACCTGAATATGGTTCTCATACATGCAGTGATTTTAGGGCTACAGACATACTTCCCATCTGAAGGAACATGGTTAAGGAGAGGAATTGCTTCCATACCTGTCCATGAGGCTGCATGCCACTGTATGTCAGGTTCTGGTTCAAGACCTTTTGCTTCATCAGCAACATCCTCTTCTGCTCCTCACTCAGGTGGGCCGTCTGTCCAGGGATTGGCCCTTGCGTTTGTCCTGGTCCAGCCCCCTGCCCACCACCTCCTCCACCACCCATATAGGGAGGCATCATGGGGTTCTTGACCTGGCTGTTTCCCCCCATAGGTGGAGTCATCCTCTGGCCTATATGATCAACACCACTGCCACTGAAGTGACTCAGTGGTTTGGTGTTGTTATAGGACAACATGGCTGCTGTTTGCTGTTGCTGCTGTTGTTTGGAGATGGAGTTCTGGCTTATACTGTTTGGCTGTTGCTGTCCCATCATGCCCATGTGGTTGTGAGGGAGGTAGTTGTTCATGGGGGCTTTAGGCCCATTGTTGGGGGCCATTCCTGTGACCATGGGGCCCTGTGGAGTGTTAAAGGCTTGTGGTGGGTACATCATGGGGCTGTTGGGTTTGTCCTGGTTAAAGGGACCAGAGCTATAAGGACTGGTTGGAGCACCTGCAGGGGACCAGTTAGCTGTTTGTTGCTGCTGTTGCTTCTGCTGCAGCAACTTGGCTCGTTGCTGAGCAGCCATTGCTTTTAACTGCTCTGCTGGAGAAAGTTCAGGTGTCACTGGTCCGACAGGTTGACCTCCAGTAGCAACCCCTGCAGCTCCAGGTCCTGTCCCTGCCTGACTGACACCAGGCCCATGATTCATCAAATATCCATTTCCTGGCCGAGACATTGCTTGTGTCTGAGCTTGAGTAGGTGTTTGAGGGGAGCGAGCCACACAGTTGTGTAATGGGGAACCTGAAGCCATTGCAACAGCTGGAGACTGTTGCAGAGGTTGCTGAGGAGGTGTTCCATTGGCAGTGGTGGCAAACTGAGGGCCTGATGATGATGGTCGGACCTGGGAAGTAGAGTCCAAAGAAAAAAGTCTCATTATTATTATTATTACTCATCATTACTTATCACTTACCACTTCCCAAGTTAAAAAGGTTAAGTTAAAAAATGATTTGAAATGAACATTAACTTGTCCTTGCATTATTTCAAGCCTGAAACCACTGCATTTTCATGTTATTTCAACTGATTTCTACAACTAAATGCTGTAAGACCTGTTTTGTGTTTAGTCAAGTCATGGGAAAACAACATAATTCAAACAATATTATTCTATTCTACACAATGAATTGAAAGACATAGATTTATCTCAACAAATATAAATGATGAATCAGTTCCGGCTTACAACCAGTTCAAAATAAAAGTTTTCCAATATTCATATCTACTTAGACTTCTTTAGGCTCTTCTGTGGGCACAATTAAATGTTGCTGCTGGCAAATATAATTTTTTTTATGAGTCAGAGAATAGATACTGTAGTGACTGCAATGGATTACAACCAACCACAGAAATGTACAGGATATAATATTACTGTATTATAATAGTGATTTCTAATGGTGAAGAATAGCCCTCATGCTAACCAATGATAGCATGGTCAAAAGCATGGACATCCCTCATTAGAATCAGTGTTTGTTGTGTTCACTGTGGGTTTTTTTTAGGGTTAGGGTTAGGGTTAGGTTAAGCTACTAAACAATTTTAGCAGCTGACTAAATCGTAGGTAAGGGGTGGGAGTTTAAGTACCCTTGCCATGGGGCATCTGTTGCCTGTTGCATCTTGTTATGCTACTGACCTGTGGTGAACCCATGGGAACCTGTGGGCCTCCCTGAGGAGGCTGAGGTGGAGGAGGAAGGGCTGCTGTTGCTGCTGGTGTTGTCCTGCCTCCAGATGCTGTTGGATTCACTGTTGCTTCTTGTGGTCCTGGAGTCTGATTGTTTGCTGGTCTGCCAAACTCTGCTTCTTTCTTGTCTTCAAAGTCCTCATTGAAGAGGTCATGCATATCATCTTCTGGCACAGTGTTAGCCAGCTCATCAATCAGTTCCTGCCACTCCTGATCATTGAGATTGATGTCGGAGAACAACTTGTTCTGATTGGACAGAGACTGGGGATCTGAGGACTCCATCCCACCTCCGTCATCCAGTGGCTCCTGTTTTAAGTCTTTTAGGAGACCAAAGCTGTCCTCTAGATCTAACGAGCCATTTAATTTCATATCTGGAAGATGACTGCCACCATTCTTCCCCAGTTCATCTGACGCTCGGCCTACATGATTACCATTACTGTTTGTAGTGTTGTTTCCTGTGGAAGTGTTGGGCCCACCAAGTAAGGGTTTAATATCCATTTGGTGGTGCAGTGGTGAGATGGGGGGAACATTGTTATTGTTGTTATTTGGCAGGCCTGTCATTGAGTCCAAACCAGCAGTGCCCTCCTTTCGTAATCGTTTGGTGGTTGGAGAGTAGCTGCCTCCATCACATATGCCATTTTGGTCCCCATTGAGGGGTGACCGTGCACTGTCCAGTTTCCTCTTTACAGTCTCCTGCAACTGTGAACAGATAGAAAAAGGAAATGGATTAGAATCTATAAGGCAAACTCCTAACAATGACATTGAATATCAAATCAGGAGGTGAAGAACTACTTCCTTTCTACATGTTAACAAATGTCACAACAATGAGCTACAATCAAAAAGTAGAATATCATCACAATTCAACATGCTGTCCGGATCTGATCTGGTTGATATATACTAGATCATACCATTAAGTTCTCAGATGAAGCATGTTCTGTTTGCTTACATGTACAAAAGAAAACAGTCTTAATCAAAAGGGTGCAGTCAATTTCATAAGCAATCTCAGCAGAAAGAAACTGCTTCACTTGGGTTTTTTGTGGAGTAAGAAAAATCTCAAGAAGGTCTAGACTTGTTCCATCTGGGGTGTCCTCACCATAATTACTATCCAAGTATTACCAATAGACAGATGAGCTGGTTCCATTCTTAGCTTTACTATGGCCATCTGCTGTACAGTCCACTAAACTGCATTGCCTCTGCCATGACTTAGATGAGATAATATCAGGGTGCTAACAAACACTGCCTGGCACTTTAATGTAATCACTATCATAGACCTGGGTGGGAGAGGAAAGAAGGTTGGGATGGGGCAAACAGAAACACACATGTACGTAAGTGTGACACAAAGTGAAGTGAGTGCAGTGAGTTATGCCCCCTCATCCTCAATCAATATAATAGAAATTTAAAAAGAAAAGCAAAAAAGAAAAATACATAAAAAGCTTAGTATCAATTTTGAATTTATTATTATTATTATTGTTATCATCATCATCAACAACAATAACAACAACAACAATAATAATGATGATGGATTAGATTTCTATTGTACTTATCAGGACACTAAAAGCTCTCTATATATTTAATCCATTAGTCATCAACTCTCACATTCACACTCTAGTGGTGGTAAACTACATATGTAGTCACAGCTGCCCTGGAGCAGACTGACAGAAGTGTGGCTCCCAATATGTGCCAAACGCCCCCATCAACCACCACCACACATTCAAACACCATTGTGAGTAACACTGGAGGCAAGCTGAGTGAAGTGTTTTGCCCAAGGACACTACGGCACATGACTAGGACAGAGCAGGATTAAAACTGCCAACTGGAGCCACATTAAAATTTCCCATTAATTTTTTAATCCAGTTTGGATTTTGGCTGTTGTCATTTTGAATATATTTGGCCAAAAGGGTGGAACTGAAAAATGACGGGCAATAGCCTAGTGACATGACAATATGTTAAAATTCAAATATTTTGTTTATTGAGGATTGATGGTCGTGTTAGTGTTGTCTGTCATTTGTGGTCTGTGTTGTGATGCGACTTTCTGTTTTATTTTGTAATTTTTTCCTCCTGTGTGCTGCCTGCGTCTTTACTTCCTGTTCCCAGTAATTCCCTTCTGTGTCCTTACCTGACTCCTCCTTATGTGTGCACCTGTCTCTTGTTGTCTCACTAATTCCCTGTGTATATAAATCCTGTCCTGTCAGTGTCTCATTGCCAGTTCATCCTAGATTGTCTTGTGACTTACCAGCATTACATTCTATCGGTCTTGTTGTGTATCGACTTGTTTCTGACCTGGACTTCCGAGTTTCTTCGCCTGCCCCCACCCTGTACCTTCGCTCGTCTATGTATGACCATCCTTCTGAACCAGACTTCGTCTTCTGCCTGCTCCATCCCTGTACCTTTACCCCCTTGGACTGCTCACCTTGATTTGACCCTCGTTCTGAGACGGTACCGTGCCTCTGTCTATTTGCTGTCTGTACCTTCGCTCCTCTCTGGATTTTTGGATTTGACCTGTTTTTGATTAGAACTTTGCCCTATTCCTTGAATATACTAGACTGTCTTCCCAGAACCTGAACCCTGGATTGTACTGATGACTGAGATTGGATCACCTAGAGAATATTTTCATTAATTGTATATTCTCAAATAAACTGTTTTCTTTGACTCCTGCTGTCTCTGCTTGTGTCTGTATTTGGGTTCAGTGTTCAGTTGTGACAAGTGTTACTTATAACCCACAAGTTAATTTGAGTTGACCAACACTGCAAAGGAAACATCAAACACCTCTCTCAACTTCATAGACAAAGTCTTATATTTGTCATAAAATTCTATTAAAATAAGAATTTCTGAAAGATGGTACAGAACACTTAAAGAATTAAAGAGTTCAAATAAAACAAATGGTAATAAAATTATGCTGGGGAAATAATTATTGACTTATTATTTTTAGATGAAGATACTTCTATATCAGCTTTGCTTTCATCTTGTGGCAGATAGTTTTGACTATTTCATAGATCCATGTTTGGGTGTCATATAGGATAGAAAATAATTAAGATCATAACAT